>VZSV01000350.1:34816-57498 GCA_013398735.1 Nothocercus julius
AGGCCTCTCTGATATCAAAATAGAAACCAGCGCGGGGCGAAACAAGGGCCCCGGCTCCGGAACCGGGAACTCGGTCAGCAGAGGTAACAACCCCGCGACGCGGCGGGGAAGGGCCGCGGCAGCCGGGTGAGGCGCCGGGAGGCGGCAGGGTTGGCCCGCGAGCCCGTGGCAGATGCCTGCGTAGGAGCCACAGCGCTCTGAGTGCCGCTTCACCCGCCAGGGCACCTGAGTATTTGTTAAATGGCCCATTCTGGATGCGCTCACCTTCTTGTTTCATCTTTGCATATGATACGTGCGAAACTACTAATCTAAAAAGAGCATCTCAGTGATATGCTCGGTGAAAATGGGCAGAGTAAAAACAAGTACAAATTGCGTGGCACGTTTTGCCTTAAATACGGAGGAAAATATATTTTATTCCCTCTGTCCTGAGGTTAAGAAGTGTTTTTTTTTAAAAAAAAAAAAAGAAATTAGGAAAGCCACGGTAAGTAATCGCACCGCACCAGCCATTGTGCGTCTCCTCAAGATGTCTCAGGTTCATGGAGAAAAATGACATCGCCGAACTCCAATAACTTCCACGCGGAACAGCTCATCGCTGCGACAGGCCTCAGTAAATCACGGAGCAGCACGAGGGCCGCCGTTACGCAGCCTGCGGGAGAAAGGCAGACGCTGGCTATTTTTCTGCAACTGGGCTTCAATTTCACTCTAGATTTTAGGTGACAGAAAGCTCAAAAAGAGCTTTTGGTAGCACTCTGAGAGATGAGATCGACCACTTATAAGCGCGTGTTTTGATGACACAGCCCAGGAAATTGAAGTGATTATTATTACGGAAGCACCAAAGTGATAAGTACCATGTAATATATGAGCAACCATCAGTCAGACAAGCCAAGAAAGGTCATAATCCATTACATGAATGCTGTAAATGTTATCATAAGCTGACCTCAGGATGCTGAACTGGAATGCTTGTGCGCCTTTTTTTTTTTTTAAATACTGCTGCTCTTTAGTTTTAGTTTTTCTCTCAAAATAGAGTATTTCCAAAATCTTGAGGATAGCATAAGTAATTCTTCTAGCATTTGTATCTTTAATTATTTTTTTTTAAAGATCAGGGGTGATCCAGGACACCATGGGTCGGTGAGAAAGGAGAAAGCGGTACCAAAGTAATTCCTGACTACTTGCCCTCTGTTTCTTTATCTGAGCCATCGCCCATTGCTTTATAAAGCAATATAGTTGCAAAAAGTTTTGAAGAGCTGCTGCTAGTGCTGCTGTGTCCCGAGAGCCTGGAGCCGCCCCTCCTTGGCCGCTGCTCAGCTCCCTGCAGTGCCCGGGGCCCCACGGCAGCAGCACTTTGCCCATCGTGGCTTTCCTGGGGCCCAAGCAAACCCAGCACTTGGCATTGGCTGCGGGAACAGTAACACGGCGCCGGCAGAGCCCCGGGGCCCCACACGGCTTCCTCCGAGCCCAGGCGCTCACTGAAGACACCCCACGCCGTTACTGGTTATTCAGAAAAATTACTGATCTCCTCTGGCTTGGAAAGGCTACAAATAAGCCATGTTCATATCATGCAGGTAAATGTCCAAGAGGAAGCCAATACAGGTCAACATGACTTGGTTAAGATACTGCAAATCATTGCCTCAACTTAGACCTGAATGTCTGGAAGCACAGGCAGGAAAGTACATTTCCAGACTATCAAATTATCTTGGGCTAATAGTGTAATGCTTCTCACTGCTGTACCACATGTCCCGATGACTGAGCAGATAATGCCACAGCTGGAAAAGGATTGGAATTTCCAGAAAATGTCAGTAAGCCAAGCGCTTCCACAAGAAAGGCTGCTTTTCTCTGTTATTTTAGGGGAAAACAAATGTACTTATTCTTTATTATTCATCTATATAGAGAAACATTTTATGATAAACGAAACCTCTAAATCACTCATCTGGTTTGCATCTTACCCTGCAAAGTGCTTCCTCATTCATATGAATTTCCTTCTTTCTGCGATAACAACAATATTCTCCGATCACATGTGTTTCCAGAATTGGCATGAGCAAGTCAGGTAGCAAAGCAGTTAGAACAGGTTGTACCCAGAAGAGCTGTTTTAATTTAGACTCTTTCAAGTACATACTTAGAGCAAACAGAAATTTCTGGGCCAGAGATATAAACCATAGCACTGCTTGTGATCTCTGTGGAAGGGCATGACACCAGAAGTGCTTTTAGAATGCTCCAAGGTATATCAAAGGGCATTAACTTCAGCACAGCTGGGCATATCCCGATTCCCTTATGAATACATATTTCTTACATCCTATGTGTTAACTACAGTTAACATAGCCTTAGTCATTGAGAATAAACCGTGGAGTAAGCCTATTAGGGGAGATTTAGCATCTACACTTTTCTGCTAACATCTGCTTGGCTGACATCTGTAATCTGCCTAGATGTCACAGTTTACATCCTATTTTCATTGGAGAATAATGAAACTGGATTGGTGTCTTCATCTCCTCCTCTGGCTCACTAGGAAATATTTCTTCTTGTCAGCTCCTCGCTACCAGCACTCGGTGGCAGGATCCTTAGCCGGGTCCCTTTCCAGAGGGCACTTGCACGGCTTGCAAGCGACCCGACACCTCAACGCTGGGCGTGCAGAGAGGGCGCCCAGTGGGACTGCAGACACTGAGCAGATAAGGGTGCTGTGGGAATTTCCTAACCCGGCTCGCCTGCACCTAGGTATGCCACAGAGCCCTGGCATATCACTATCTTAACAGCAATCAGACAGTAGGAGCTTTCTGAGGACTTTTGCTTCCTTTTAGTCCTTGCAGACCTTAAGGGTACGCATTGTAGTAATTCCAGAGCAGCATAGTCCAAGGGGTAACTCAAAATTAGGGAAAATTAGACCATTTCTAATGAGATAGTTATTACACTGAATAAAGATGATTATTGGTTCTGCTTAATAAAGCTGTCAGCCAAGGCAAAATATATATTAAGTTAAATTACATTACATTACATTTCTATCAACTCAGATATTCAGCGCGGGCACAAACTGCGGGCATAGGGAGACGTTATAAAGTGCTGCTTTTCCCAAATAGCATAAAATGTGAAGTTTTTTTAAGAGCACCCCTTTAAAGGCCTGATTTAAATCCCATTAAATCCAATGTGGTGAAGATTCACCCTGCCTTCAGTGCCCTGCAGAGCAGGAGCGCCCGCCCGTATTCGCTGGGCTCAACATCTCCATGCCAGTGCTGAAGTGACGGTGCTGTCGGCTGCCGAAGGCAAGAGCTTCCAGTCACACACAGGTGATGCGGTGCGGCGGGGTGAGCGCCTTGAGGCCACCGAAGTGACAGTGCGGTATGCCAGGTCGGGGATTAAACTGCAGGAATCGTCAGCGCTAGCAGCCCAAAGCCCACCGAGCTCCAGAGGAATCCCCTTCCTGCCCACTGCTTCCGCTGCTCTTCCTCCTGACCGACGTGAGAATGGAAAATGGACTTCATAGTGTAAATTGCACTGCTAATTTCCAAGGAGAAAACAGGGAAATATTACCTCTTAGCTACAGCAGAGGCGCGTGCCAGGCCAGGCTCCGGCAGCGGAGCCGCGACGCTCCGCGCTGAGGGGACCCACCAGAGGCCTGTTGGCACCGTGGGCCGCGCCGGGGCGTTCCCTTGCCCAGGGGAAATCTGACTGCTCGGTGTCTTTT
Source organism: Nothocercus julius (assembly GCA_013398735.1). NCBI lineage: Eukaryota > Metazoa > Chordata > Aves > Tinamiformes > Tinamidae > Nothocercus > Nothocercus julius. The sequence goes on from VZSV01000350.1 coordinate 38,487, forward strand.
TGTCTAGAACAGGACAAAACTTCAGGCGCAGAAGGTCTCACGGCACCAAGGGATGACAAGTGTCTCTCGGACGGTGACGCTCTGCGCCAGGAGGCTCCCCGGCGGTCAGCCGAAGAAGGAAGAGGGGAACCAAGAGCGTCGCTGCTACCCCACCTCTTCTGTGCAGGTTTCACCTAGAGGGACGTTTCTTTAGGATATTTTGGTATAAGCTAGACCGTGTTTTTCTTACAGAGAAGGTGCTCACTGCAGCAGCAATCGCAGTACCTTTTATAGCTTGTGAGCGCAATTAAACAAGCAGTAACGAGAGATGACCGTGGCCCTCACGGGCTGGGCTCCGCGAGGCCTCGCGAGGCCCGGCGTGGTGCCCCACGAGCGCGGCGGACGCAGGTTCTCCTCTACAATTTCACCTCTTCGGGAGCGCTGCTGCTCTTACGAGCAGCAAAGCGCTACCTCCAGCGAGGAGGATAATGTGGTTAATAAGTCGCAGTACATGCGGTTAGAAGATTTCTATCATGCTTTGAAACATTTAGTAATGAACAAGGTTCCTCCTGTCCTAAGCCCGTTCTGCCGAGTTCCATAAACAAGGTTCAACAGTCCCCGGTTCATTAGCACTGTGTGGTTGCCATGGCAACGCGGTACCAATGCAGTCGAGGGGCTTTTCATCCCGGGCTTATTATAGAATTGCTCTTCCCATCCAAGATACATCAATATGGCAACAGCAAACAGACCTTAGCATCTGAATATTAGCACAGAGTGTCACCCTGTGCCGATTTGTATAGGACCTTATCATACTGTTGGCATCAGACCCAGAAATGATCCGAGATGGAAGTTACTGACCGCTGGACGCGACCACGTCTCCCTGCCGGCCCGGGGCGATTTCTCGCATTGCCTCCTGCAGCGTCCGGATTTGCTCTCAGAAAAGCAGCCGGCCCTGCCGTGAGCACCCTGCGCGCGGCGGCTGCGAGGCCACGGAGCTGCGCGTGGCCGCATCAAAGGGAAAAGTGGCCGTGGATACTGAGGAATAAACCTCGAGCCGGAGAGGCCTCGGAGCCCGACTTCTCCGAGCGGATTGCGGCTCACGCTGGGGAATCGCTGCCAAATGCACCGTCTCGGCTTCCCCGCCTGCAAAATGGGGATGCTGACCCTGTGCCCTGTGTGTGGAGCACCCCGTGTATAACCGGGGAAAAATGATATATAGGACGGCTAAATATTGTTATTAAGTAAAGTAGCAACGTTTTTAGCAGTTCCAGGAAAATACACAGCACAGAGCTACAATTTGAGGAACGTCGCTGGGAGGATCTGGGCTCCCCCCGTGATGCACAAAAGAGCCGGCGGCCTGAGCGCGCGGCACGACGTGTGCGCTTCTGGAGGACGAGCAAGACCACGTCGTTAAAAACCATGACAGCTTGTACTTTTTTAAAAATAAAAAACATTGTAGGCTACAAGAGCGGTTGTAGAGCTGCTGCAATCTGAGCAAGCAGAGCAACAATTTAATACAAGGCAGCAGCAGGGTGGCTTGTTTATTGTACACCGCAACATTTTTGTGTAGATTTGCATTGTTTTGTTGATGATCATTTCCTACTTAGATAGGAAATATCTTTCTCCATCCCGACACATAATGTTCAGTCTATCATTTCTCAGCTTAATCATGTTGCGTCCTTTACAGCAGCAAGGGTAAATTATAGACAAGATAGTATTCAGTATAATCAAAGATGTGTTCCATTTTATATGATAAGTTTTGTCTGATTTACAAAGGCAGTTTCTTCTCCAGCTGAGCACAGAAAGAGAAAACTCCACTAGCAGATGAAAAAGCACCTCAGCGGAGAGGCCTCTCCTCCATTAGGATCCTATTGTTCGCACACAAAACTAACCATTGCTGCCACTATTATCTATTAATTTTTCTCTATTTTTTTTTTTGCCATAATACACCCAGAGGACCAGCCGAAACCAGGACCCACTTGTGCTAAGCCGCCTGCCCAAGAATTTGAAGAACGCGTGCGATGTTCCTTGCGAAGAAGGCTTTGTCTGGGAGTTTTGCTTGCTTGCTTGCTTTCCCTCTGCCTCTCTCCTGAAAATCCCTGTAATGTAAAATGGCTAAACTCTGGGGGAAGAAACATTCGTCTTCTGATCAGTAAATACTTCCTTTTGCTCTATGGTGCCTGCTGACTTTCGTGCTGCTGCTGCAACCTTTTAAAATGCTTCCAGGAAATCTCATTAGATTTTAACTTTTGTTATTGTTATTAAGGACTCTGAAGAGAGTTTGTAATAATCCCAATTTAACTTTTTAATAAAATCTGCAGATAATATGCCAGCATGTATTTGATCTCATATACATATCTGATAAGAATGTTGATTTGTAGTAAAATTTGCAGACATGGGTCTGTTGTCATCAGATTAATGAATATAAAAGCTGGCAGCTTTATGCTGGCAATATTACGGTAAGCCTATATTTTTATAGTGGTTCTGAGCACTGCCTTCAGTATTGGTGAAGATTAAGATTTAGCATGCAGAAGTAATGCCCATTATGATAAGATTGTCCACAGTGAATTGAGGAGGACATTTGCTTAATTAAAAGTATTTATCTTAGGTGATTTAAGAACTATGTCCTACTGCCGAACTGAGCATGTATATTCCCTACAATCAGTTAAATACCGATGGCTCTGCTGAAGAGAAGAAAAATGTAAAAGGAAACTGATGGACCCGATTCCGCGAGACCTTCGAGGGGCCCCAAGGACCTGGCCCTGGTCCGCGGATGGGGAAGGTGTCACCACGCGGAGAGCTCGGCGGGATCCCCACAGCTCTGCTCCCCGCAGCCTCCCGCCAGCTCCGCGGGTCCCGCCGGGCCTCCCGGCGAGGCCGCCGGGACGCGGGATGCCAGGGCCCCCGCGCGCCTCCTCCGGCCGAGGCTGCTCCAAGGAGCCAGGCGGGCCCAGCCAAGAGCAGGGCCCAGGCCCCTTGCTCTGCACGCACTGCTCATCTACTCATTATTTCTTCTCTCCATTTATGTTCCAGAGCATTTTTTTTTTCTTTCTCCGTAAGTTAATAGGAAAAACGCTGCCCCCCCACCCCCAGCCAGTCATTTAATTCAAGTCATTTGTTCTGATGCTTCCTCGGAGCATTCAAAGAGCAGCTGACAGCAGCTGATAGGCGCTGCGTTCCTGAAGCGCTGCAAAAATGATCAGCAAAGCCCCCGGTGATGCCGGCCGGGGCTCCCCGCGCGGCGCCGTGCGGCCCCCGGCATCCCCAGCTCTGCTGCCAACAGCAGCTTCAAGGAAGGAAAACCTGGCGTAAAGCTCTGCTCTGCACCCGCGCAGGGAGTAACGAACCCCAGGCCGCGCGTCGCGTCCTGTCCGCGTGCTGGGAGAACGCGGCGAGAGAGGAGGGAGAAATGAGCAACATATGCAATGGTGTACGAGGTGCCTGCTGCTAACTGCAGAGCTCAGCAGAAACGCTCAGCTGCTAGAGTTTTTGAGTGTGGACCTTAGACACGGGTAAATAGAGCAACACATTAAGCATGGTGTTTTTTTCCTCCAGAGCAAAATTAAATAGGCATACAGAGCAAATTATAATATTTAGAACTTCCAGGGCACATTCCAGTCGAGGATCACAAAATAATTTGAAAATATTAATGAATTAGCCTCACAGCTTGCTTTCAGGTAGATAATAATAATAATAATTACTACAAACAACAATAATAATAATAATCATTATTATTATTATAGCTCCAAAGAAATGAAAATTGAGGCACAGGGAATGCATGCATTTGTCTGAAGTCTGTTTTACTGCTCTAAGCATCCTTCTCTAGAATCATTATGTATCACATTTATCCTTTTCCAAATTCTGCATGCAACATATTTCTCAGTTTGAGTTCTAAAACCCAATCAGCTGAGCATCCTTATGAAGCTGTTCTTGTGAGTATCTCCATTTGCATTTTAATTCTTCAGCAGCAACAGTCCTGCTTTAAAAAAAAAAAAAAAGAAAAGAAGGAATAAAGAAAATAAACACAAATCTGTCAAGGGGCCATCTGTGACTTGGTATCAGAATACTGCCAGAAGTTCTGAGGAGCAAAGATCGTTTTAAGTCTAATGCCTGATGCGTTTTGGTCTAGGGAATTAATTCAATCCCATGATTTTTTTCTCGATGCAGAACAGCCTCTCTGTGCTCTCTATGTGTGATCCTGCATTTAGTACATGTACCCATGCTTAAATACAAAATGTTTTACATGGTAAAACACTGTCTCATGTCTCCTCTTGATGGCCCAGAATATTTGCCACATTTCTAAGGAGCGTCAGGAAATGAGGGATCACAGATTCTGGCAAGATGAGGATTGGGATTATATGTTCTGAATGGAAATATATAAAAGTTAGGAATACTTATCTGCAGGCTATTTATTATCTCCTCTTCAGGTGCCTAAGTCCGATGAGTCTCAGCTCTAGCTCTTTCACACATGCAATATTTGGAATTAACTCCAGGAAACAGGAAACATAGCATTAACATCATTCTAATGCACCACATTATTTTCCCTTCCTTTTTTTTTTTAACCATTAGGGTATGCAAATGTTCAGTTAACTGGTCCTCAAGTTTTCTCTTTATTGAATTGCTTTCACTATGGCAAAATAAATATTCATAAAGAAATGTGGACAATAAATCATTTCAAATTGTTCAAAGTCATTTTCTTTGCAGACTGCATATATATTCAGCTGTGACTCGCCTTTAATATTTCATTCAAAAGAAAGACTTGTAGAAGGACAATAGAGATAATGTGTCAAGTAGTAATTAAAAGAGGGGGTAATGATTAAAACCGTTTCGATCTACACTGTGCTCTGTCAAATTCATAATCTCCCATATTGGTTAAGATGACTTTCCACTTGCTTTATACAGAAACTCAAACTCAGCTTCTGCTTAAAGACACTGCACAGAGCAAAACATTTCAGCTCGGAGGCTGTGGGCTGCCGAGCCCCACGAGCCCACGCGCGGCACCTGCGCAGGGCCACGCAACCTGTCTCACCACTCAGGCTTAATCTACCAACTCCAAAAGGAAGGGACTAAATAATATTAGGAGATCTTGGTTCAAATCCAGGTAACAATGATGTTTTGTGCCTCTTTATATGTGTTTAGGTGACCTAAATATACCCCCATATTTGGCCCAAACTCATTATCTTTCCTGATTCGCTGCTCGTTTTAGGCCCCGTTTCAAAAGAGCTCTTACATACAAACTTAAAGAAATGGATTTAGGAAAGCATTTCTCGTTGTGTTAAATCTTGGGCAGACATTCAACTTTGAAATCAATTGGACTTACGAGCAGTCCTGACCTTGGGGTCTAAATGGCTGCTGAATCAGTGCGTCGATAGAAAGATACTGGAAAAGATAATATCCATGTCTAATCAGAATTATAGTCTCTATTTTCATGGGAAATTACCCATAGATAACACTTTATTCTGCTTAAGAAATCCATTTTATGGCATTTATTAGAAAGCCCCAACTCACATTTTCTGTATATGTCAAAGATGCCAGTAAAACGGTGTCATTCCTTCGTAGTGTATCACATATTCTTTAAATGAAAAAACACAGGACAAGCAGAGGCACGAGGGATCATTTGTAAATATGTACCGAGACCCTCTCAATTGCCCAGTGTGCAGCAGCCTCTTGAAGGATGGGTGGATGGGGCAAGTGTGGCTCTGCATTCCCAGGGACTTAATGACGACGGCGTTTGAAACATCCTCTCGCAGAGCATCCAGAAACGAAACTCCCACCTAAGAGGGATCACATTTGTATGGGATGTCTGTTCAGTTTACACATGAAACTGTCAGGGATCACACTCTTTTACATGCTGAGAGCAGCAAGAGTTAAAAACCTGCATGTTTCTGGTATTGCGGTATACTGGGTATACAAGCACAACCATGACTAAATCTATGAGATTTACAAGAAGCAGTTGGTGAAAATATTGCTGCTATGATATGTGAAATAAAAAGGTCTTCTTGCCATCCTTAAAAATGTTTCAGCTTACATTTAGTCATTTGCTTAAAATGCATAAAGATGGAAAAAGAAGCTCTTCGGCACTGTTTATGGAGTCAAACACAAAGACAGAAGGGGTAATAAATTATGATGGGCTTCATCATGGTATTTACTGCGATGCACGATGAATAAGAAGACCCTAATGAGATGCAGGGGGAGGACACGGGTGCCACCTCACTGCACAGTCGCAGGGGCACAGTGTGACCCGCGTAATTCCACTGGCTTCTGAGCAAGGTTTAGGAACAAAACAAGGGGCAGCTGCACAACGTCCCTGGGACTTGCAGGGGTGGGGACCCTCCAGTTACCTGTGCCTGACCTAGCACTGACCAGCTGCTGACTTCAGTGGTGCTGAATGCAGAAAACACACTGCTGTACTGCGTGCACGTGGCTCCCCAGCCTCGGGGCCCAGACCTCCTCGCTCAAAGGGCAGACTGTGAGGGGAGAGCACAGGGTCGGCACCTATCTGCTCCTGCTCTATAATTTTCAAATAACCAATAAAAAAAATATGGAGCTCCTGTCATTCTCAGTCATATCACCTAATCCACCCCAGAAGAGAGTGAGGCCAGAGCAAATCTGCAAGCTGCTACGTTGCTGCTTTGGATCGGTATTGCCACACCTGGTCTCAATTGGAGCTAGATTTGCCTAATTAGGATCACCTGTTCTCAATTAAAATCAGCTGGTGCCTAGGAGGGGCAGAAGGTTTATAGAGCTCGTGGGGGACAAGGAACAGCTCTTTGCTGGATTCATGTTCCCTTGTGCTAGGAAGGGTTACTGGAAGGGAGATGCTGCACTATGGAACTGGGAGCACCTTGAGCACTATGGAACTGGGAGCACCTTGAGCAGTTCTTTAGCTTCTGCTGAAATCTCATTGATTTGGAGTCCTTAATTGCAGAGGTGAGTTTTGTCACTGATTTAAATGGCCTGGGGTTTCACAATTCCCATGTGCCTTTGATCAGAGTGCTGTAGTGCTGTTTCTCTGGTAGTGCCTGTAACAAAAAGCTTAGTGTTTCCCCCATCTCCATTGAGAAGTATTTATATTGATAAGTTTTTTGAGGAAATGGAACAAAGTGACCTACTCTTTTTGTGTTTATATTTTTCTTTCTTGTGTGCCCGGCCCTTTTGTCACAGTTATTCTCCTATTTAGTTTAGTAAGATTATTATTTGTTCCTGAAAATCTCTTTGATCAGTCTCTTTTGGTTTTATTTCTGGCTCTGTCTGCCAGTGTTGGGCTGAATTCTTAGCTAGTATTGATTTGCACTGATTGCAGCAGAGCCATGCTGACTTCCAGCGGCTGAGGAGCCGGCCTGCCCATGTCCCATCCTAATCCCCTTAGCTTCCTGCACTGTCTTCCCCTTGCTGAGAGGACTTGCTCTCTGCTTCCTGAGCAGGCACTAATAAGGAAGATGTTAAACTATCCAAACTGTAAGGAAGGAAGTCATAGATTTGCCCAGTGTTGTGTGCTTTAACAACACTTTAGCACATGCTGTTGTACTTCTCCATGGGGGAAAAATAATCATTCAAAAAAAAAAAAGTTCAGTGTGGTGTGTTACCTTAAAGCAACTTTGCACCCTGCTGTAGTATACAAGCTAATGTGAGGTGAAATGCAACCGAGCAGAATAGCTAGATATGAAAGAAATACTTTTTAAAGCTCATCCCCTGAAGTTGACTGGGTGGAGGGATAAAGATCCCCCCTGCTAGCATGCTTGCTTTTTTGCATAATTACCTGGAAACTGTGAAGGTGCCTAAGATAGACTGGGTGGAGGGAACCATCAATCTATTCAGCACTACAATATGATTAATTTTGTTACATCCAAAGCATCTTTATCAGAAGATGTTTGGTCCTGAGGCTTTTCTTTTTTCCTCCTTTCAGAGCTCTGGCTTTTCTCCAAGCAGAAGGATAATTCCAACTCATAGCAGATGTAGAGCATCTCCTAAGACTTGGGATCAATCAGACAGAAGGTGACTGTTCTCCTTAACATCTTAAGATCCACTTTGGTTTAAAAGTCTGCTTTGTGTCCTGCAGGCTGTTATTTACTATAAGCTCTACAAAAGCAGCCATTATGTGCTTGAAAAATAACAAAACTAGATTGACTTTATGCTCAAAAGTAAGCAATTTATCAGAGGAAAAAGAATGAATGAGGCTGCTAATACTGTGACAAAGTCAAATGGGAAAAAAAATCCACATGGTAAAATGGGAAGTGAGAAGAGTGGATGAATAACAGGTGGTAGAGGGGGTACAAGGGCAGGGAACAACAAAACAAGGGAAAAGAGTATTAAAGACAAGCTGGGAAGGCATAAGCATGCACAGCCCCAGGGGTTTGCCTGTGGCACTTCAAAAAAGGTCTGAGCAACTTTCAGAAATAGTAGAAATGGAATGAAAAGAGGAAGAGAAGGTGTGACAGCATGTAGCAAAGACTTGGAAGAAAATTAAGAAGAGACATAAGGCATGCTCTGGTTATTTATATGTCCTCCCACACTTCTTTCTTTGCAAAACATTCCCTGGCTCTGCTCATGTAGAAGTAGGAAGAGAACAAGCAGGTATAACAGCCTAATGCTGCTGTTGTGTCTTGGGGCTAACTTGTTTAATTTAGGATATCTGTGTCCTGAACATAGGTAGAACCTGTTTGAGAAATCATAGCAACAACTAGGGAGTAGAAGTGATTTTTTTTATAGGATCTTCAGATACCTAACTACTTATGTAAGCATCAAGGTGTTGCATATTAACTGTCCGGTTTCTCATATTCTGAATACGTTTTTTCACTTCCCATACTCAGTTTCACTGTTGTCTTCCATGGAAGAAATGCAAATACCTCAAGTTTACATATGATGAATTGTAAACAAATATTGAACTGCTGTATATAATCAAAACCAGGAAACATACTTGATTCTGGTGGAATTATCAGTGATAAAAACGGGTCTGCAGCCTGTGATAATTTTAAAGGTCTGTTTTGAGAGGCTATTGATGAGTTTAGCTTCTGCTGTGGATGCAGCGCTCTGACCTGGGGGGTGCACCCAGCAGCGCCTTGCGCTGCCCAGGCACAGCCCTGGGGGCTTTTGCTTGCTGAGGTGTTCTAGGGTATGTCCGAACTTGCTGGGTAAAACTGTACTTGGGCTAAGCTCCAGTTAGCTTAGCTAACCTTTAGTTTAGATGTTTCCTTCCTTCTGACTGCTTCAGTGCCTACTTGACAGCAACTTCTGGAGACTTTTTAATATAATACTGATACTGTGTGATGTAGCATGGCCACTCCTGGTTATACTGTGGAGTCTTTACTCATACAGCACAGCCCTCTAGATACTCCTTGAGCTTGGTTGTCCCAACTGCTTGTGGTGGCAGTGGTCATTTGGAGTCCTCCAGAAAAGCAGATGAGATAAAAAGCTTAACATGAGTGTTTCAGTAGACTCCTTCCCTATGCAGCAGCTTCCTTGTGTGTCATCTGATAAGAAACTTTGTACCCTTTCTTGGGATGACTTAAGGCTTCCTTCACTGGAAGATGTGCAGCTTTAATGCAGCTAGAGAGGAATGACTGGAAAAATTAACTCAATGTTCTGTCAACGCATTTTTTTTGGTTTATGAACATGCACCCTGTTTTGATTTTGCAACTCCAGACATGATGGATAACTGTTGACAAGCCTATAGAATTCTGCAATAAGTTAAATACTTTCTGCATTAGATATTTAAGCTGAAGGGTGCGAAGCCCATGCTGTAGGAGTATTCAAAGGAAGTTTTAGTACTTCCCCTGCATGAGCTTGCTGAGTTTCACTGCTCCCTCTTGCCTCCTTTTCTCCTGCTCTGCATAAGGCAAGGTGCAGCTGAAAATCTGAGCTGCAGGGAAATCCCACCCATGTTCTGAGGCTTGCGGGGCCAGACTGAGAGCAGCCATAGCCCTAGTTAGCTGCTGCTCTCTGCTGCAGCGGAGTAGCACAAATGACTCCTAGTACAGACGAGGACCTGGCCTCTAAATGTTCTCTTTAAACATGAATGATCTGGTTTACTTTTTAAGTTGGAAAAAGTTAATCGAGAAAGACTTTAATCAATACTTTATGTAATTTAAACCTGATGCAACAGAATAGCTTGCTTCTGAGAAACTTTCCAATGGAGGCTTGCAAGCTTCCCAGGACTTGATGGTATTTTGATGAATAACATTCCTAGCAGCCTAATTTTCTAGCTAATTATCATCAAACACCTAGACAGACTTTCTGCAATATCAGATATGCTTTGAAAAAAAATCTCTTCAACCATGGGCATAAGGGAATTAAAAATTCACTGGTATACAGATTTTCAAATTTTGAACTAGTAGTTAATTGATATCTTAGTGGTAAAATACTACATTTTATAGTTGGAAGATAGCTCAATAACTTATTTTGAAATTAAAAAAAAATCCAGACAGCTTAAAATAATGTATTATAAGTTAAAGCTATAGATTTTGTTGCATATGATGTTTTCTTTTAACTAATATCTGGATAAAATTTCTATCGATGTTTGGTGTTCCACAATGCTCTATTTCAGCTTACCAAAAATCGCAAATCTATGTAGAACTTACCATGGTCATAACTTGAAGCGCATTACTCCTATTCTGGAAACACTTTGAGGCTACACTTGTTCATAAGTATTTCTAGTCCAGTAGGTCCTTCTTCACTTTGTTCTGTGGAAGCAGTGTGAGATGGAGGTCCAGACTTAGAAGGAAAAAGCAAGGCCAGCTGTGTCTTGCCCTGGCAGAGCCTGGGTCCCCTCAAAGCCCCTGCTCAGGCTTGTCCCTGAGTCACAACCTGCATCTGCACTGAGCAGCACTAGCTTAGTGTCGCATTAATCGAGCAATGCAAGATCCGATCCAAAGCAAATTGTGCTCCTATGGTTTTAACAGGGGACCTTCATCTTTAAATGGTTGATATGTACTTGCAAAGCGCATAACCCAAAAACAGATCTGATAGTTTAAGTATATGATGGGAGAATAACAAATAAGCACAGCAAACAGATGGGACAGCCAGTCTGTTGCAACGTGGTTCAACTGCAGGGCTGGCAGTGGGGAGCAGGGGCTCCTTAGCTGATGTTAATTGTCATAGCTCTCTACTTTGGTATTTACAACAGCTTTTTTATAGGATTATCATTAATTTCTTTTGTGATTGGGAAAAAGAATCAGGCTTTTAAAGTCCTGTGATGTGATTCCTTAAGACATATAGGGAGTATATCCAGTGACAATGATATAGGCTCTCTGCAATGTGTGAAATGACAAGTGTGCATATATGTACAATCTCATTAGCAGTAGTTGACAAGCTTTTAAAAAAATGTTTTGGCTATAGATGCTATCAAAGTGTTTTGAAGCATGTGGGAGGGATCCTTCAACTCCTAGGAAGGACTGAAGACGGCATTTGCTGTGTCGACTAGGACCGTGTCTGTCCCTTGCCTTCCTCCACAAGCCCTGGCTGGGTAGCGCTCACCCATTTCTGCTGTAGTTGTCATCCCCCGGAGGCATTTCTGCTGGAAGCTGGGATGGAGCTTAGCAAGGCATTGCCACAGCATGAGATTATGCTGCTGGAAAAAGTAACATTTTGGACATTTAGGAGCTGCTGTAAGAAAAGTAATAATCATAATTTGGGGAAGAAGCTCTACTGAAGATTGTTTTAAAAACAAACGGGGTGGGGGTGAGGGGAACAGCAAGCACACCCTTCAGTGTGTGTGTGTGTGTAAGGGGTTGAATGGACATCTCCAGAAATGCTGTAACTGTTGCAGCCTGGCTAAGGTCCAGCCTTGCATGAGGTAAATTGCACCCAGCAAGAAACAGCGCTTTTGTGGTGGGTATGTGTTTCGGACTCTTCTGTGAAAGTGTTCCTTTTTCAGACCTTTAAGTGAAACATATGGAAAGAAATAAACATGGACAAAAGATCAGATGACAAGATAAGGGCATGGTGTCTGCAAGAGATCTGTTTCCAAAAGCTGCCAGGTGGATTGGTGTTATGGTAGGTAAAGAAAGCTAGAAAGGTAGCAAGCATGGTTTTGGAGGAAACAAAAGCAAGACTTTTTGGATCTTATCAAATCTTAGAAAATTAGGCATGAGATTGTCTAGATTTATTTGGTAGGAGAGGATTTATTTCTGAAAGCATGGTGTGTCATGTTGCATATATCATATTCAGTAGAAATAAGTCTGTGCTGATGAGATAAGGCTTGTGATAAAGGGTTAATTTCCAGAAGGAAACTGGTTTAACTTGGAAAGATTTTTTTATCAAATTGACTCTGCTTGGTTTGAAGCAGTGATCTAGTGTGACCTTGATTAAATCAGAGAAAATGATGATGCAGGCTGTTTGTCCTATTGACAATTGTTATCCTAGGCTAGGGTGGAAGTGAATTAATGTCTTGTCCATATTTTGCAGGGATCTTGGCTAGGAATTAATTTCTATTCCACCTTGCCAAGAAAGCAATAATTATTGATGATTGTGAAGTCAGCTGTTTCTGAAGTTGTGAAATAGGCCTGGAATGAGCTCAAAACAGTTCATGATAGATAAGCTTGTCATCAGACTAATAGTTTAGCAAGGATGAGGGATGCACTCAGATGTCTTTTATATACCTGAGCATCTGTCCTCTGGTTGGGCAGTGAGAATGCGACCACTCTTCCATGATCTCATATGACAGTTTATTGCAACAGCCACATCCAAGACTTCCAAGCAGAAAGCCAGCTCTTCCAGACTGGTTCTAGACAGAAGAATCAGGAATTTTCTGATTCTTTGAAACTGGACAGCTTAAGCTTTTGTCCTTTCCCTATTTGCTGGAAGCTACAGAAAAGTGTGTTGAAATGTAAAGTCAAGTCAGAATGTGCAACTGAGGACAAAATAATGTAATGATGGTTATTTTTATTTCTGTTTTCATCTACCTTGGTTGAAAAGGTAGGCTTCTTGTGCAGATGTTTTCTTGTTTGGAGTTGGAATGAAACAATCAGCTTGTGTACTGAATAGACATTCTGTCAATCTGGACTAGAACTGGTGTAGTAGTGAAAAGTTGCTGTCTTTTTGCTAATGCTGAGAAAACATTTTCTGTTTATAAATATACAAACCTTTACTAGCAAAAATGGAAGTGTCTCAACTTAGTGCAGTCAGCCTTATCTGTACTCAGCCTTGTTAAGAGTTGATATTAGACTGAATAATTAAGGGCTGATATTCCATGTGAGGGAAGAGAGGAAAGATTTGACTGCTCATGTCAAAGACTAAGGTATTGAATCTCTTTTTCTGCTTGTTTTCACAGCAAAGTTGTAACTTGGCTGGTTCTAGGGAATGGTATAGAGTTGCAGTCAAAAAAGGCTTTTTTGTGTAAGAATTCTAGATTCAAATTCATTAGAAGACTTTTTCAATTGAAGTGGTGCATTAGAAAATTGTTTATGTAAATTTACATTAGCAGAAATAATGTCCAATATTTAGAAATAACTGTTAAGGCATAGTGTGTGTTCTCACCTGCCTACCAAACTCTGCCTCTTAGCATTAGAGTGCTACATGTGCACAGCAGTGCTTTTGCTTTTTGCTCAACACTTCTCAATGGGTCCAGTTACAAGAACTTTTATGAATGGTAATTAAACACTGACAGCCATGTGAAATGTACATTTGCACCATGTAAAGATACTCTGAACTCTAGTCTAAGATACTCTAAAGTACTCTAACACAAGGAGTTCCTCTTACCAACTTTGGCAAGAAGCTAATGCTTTTTGACACCAAAGTTGGGGTGGGGTTTTGACAGACTCTTGGGCCCACTGCCTACCTTACTATAACCTTCCCTAGCTAATGCTGGTGGTTTGGGCTTCTACTTCATATTTCTATACCAAGCACTACTCTCCCTCCAGCTACTATTAATTCAGTGATAAGCACCACAGAACAATTCCTGTCTAAAGTGTTTTCCATACAATATTTCATTGTATGACCTGGTTTTAAATAAAATATGCAAGCTCCTTAGCAGTGCCTGTTATTGTAGCTGGGTTTTATAATTGTGTTCAACAGCCCAGTCATACCTGGGGTCTGTTACAGTGAGTGCTGCAAAGACCTTGAGAAAAGTATAGCCTCTGCTCTGAAAGTAATTTTCAACTTCCAATCTTTTAACTCCATTTAAGTCCTACAGTAGCAGCAATATGTTTCATTGTGTATATGGCCACAACTGCTGAAGCCACAGGGCAGTGTAAATGGATCATTTGCAAGTTAATGGCATCCTCTATATGGAGCTAATTTGCAGGCATACAATGGGTTAGGTGAAAAATGTGCGGAGTCCTGTACACTATTTGTATTGAGCACTGGTGAAGGGAGAAAGTTCAGTATTTTAGTGACAATCCAGTATATATCTAGGTAACAAAAAAGTGTATTTTTTGTGTACTGTAATATCTCTACGGGGAAGATGCCTTTTTAATATAAAGCTATTATGTGCCCTGACATGGCTAAATAACTGGTGTTATGTGTAAATTGTCACCTGCGAGGAAGCAGACAATTCTCACAGTCTGTTGTGTGGTATGTTAGATAGAAGGAAAAAGTTCATGTTACAAAATTGGATGAGGTGACTCTTTACCCTTGCTTTGTCTTTCCTGTTAAAATTAATATTTCTCTAGTAAACCTGTCTACCAAGTTGACTTACAGTGCACTAATGTCTAGTACCTACTAGTTGTATGCTTTTTCTTTCATAATACTTGTATTTAATAATAATTAGTACTTTAATAATAGATTCTGTGACACTGTCAGATTTTTCTCTGGGCACGGGACCTAGCTGAAGGCTTTAAAAACATATTAAGCTAGCCTAAAACTACTGTTGCTGGTCACTAAATATGGCTGGGATTGCATCCATGGGAATGGATGTAATGAGGTAAAAGATGAGCTGTAATTAACAGGGACATTGAGCTTCCATCTATTATTTCATTTAGGGAAAAAGCAAACCTGATGTTTTTCTGGCTCCTACATTAAAAAAAAGAAGTAGTTCATTTTGCACAATTTTAAGGCAGTAAGTTAGCCTCTCATATTTATCTGAACAGAAATACTGGCTGTTAAAAATTAGGTATGTAGAAAGCCCTTCTAATAGTTTTTGAGCCTGACTTATTGGAGACTTGGAAACTCTCTCTGCATAAAGGGGGGGAGGACGGGAAAGGCATTTTGCTCAGAAGCAAGCTAGCTGACATCTGAAGGCATTTTTAAACTTGGATGTACACATGATTTTGTCCTCTTTCTGCTGCCCAGTGAAGTGGCTCTGGACCAAGTTTCATTCAAGAGGGAAACCTGACCCCTGTCAGAAACTTGTTGGCACAGGAAAAGCAGCAGACCAAGATCGTACTGGGCTTCCATGTGTGCAAATGACCTTATCCTTCAGAAGACCCTTATTTTTCTCCATGATCACCCCAGAGACCTGCATGTCTGGCAGGCGGCACCTTTTGCTTCCAGCACCCAGTGCTGAAGGGGATGAATGTGACTCCGCTCCTGCTACCCTGGACTGTGTCAGTGGAGACTGATTACACCCAGTAATTCTGCCCTGTGGTGGGTTTCTTTGGTTTGTCCAGAAAAGATAATTTGGTCTGGTGTTGCCAAGTGGCTCTCTAAAGGATCTCTAAAATGCAGTACAAGATATTCTTGTCAAACAGGCTGGAGTTGAGGGGGAGGAGGCTGAACACCTAAAATTCCATTTTAAACTATGGGATATGTAAGGGCTTTTATCTGGGGAAGAGTGTATGTATGTGTTAGACTATAAACATGTAGACTTGTTGACTATTTTGTCTCCCTGAGGTCCAGGAAGATGAGAAGCACAGCAGGGAACAACAACAGAGGCATATACTGAGAGAAGTCTCTCAAACCAGTGCAAACCCAGGATATTTACTTAGCAGTCCTCAAGCTTAGTAATAAATATAGGATTTGTATACAGATGTCATTACTGGGGACTGAGGCTGGGGGAGAAAGTGAGCCAGATTTTTTTTTTTTCCATCCCCCAAAATATCCAAAGAAACATTTGGTGGCATTTAAATAGGAAAATATAGTGCTGTGCCAGAAACAAGTTTTACTTTTTATTATTTCTTTGAATTGCATGGTAGTGATTATCAAAAGATGTTTGTGGTGTGAAAATATGTGGGGGGTTCTTATTTTTTTCCCCAAGATGATCATGTTAAAACTTCTGGTCTGTGCTACATCTAAAAAAATACAAAGCAGTTTAAGGACAAGCTTTTGTTTATACTGCCACAGATGGCTGGAGTAAATTAGTGGACTTGCTAAAGAGCAGTTCATTTCAGTTTAAAATGCATTTGGACACTTATCAAAGCTCACATGGTGACCATTTTGTTATTCATCTATTTGTGCTTTACAATTCCAGGCCCAAAGGCTATGTCAAATTAAGGGTCATGGGTGGATTTTTTTCCTCTCCTACTTCTCTAACAGAATTTAATTTTATATATGTTATATATTTTATATATTCCACACTTGAAGCCCATTTCAAGCTCTGGTACTGTGGCCTGCCTTGATCTATTCTATGTGGCTGCTCCTGAAGAGCACTGCAAATCCAATTGTAATTGTTAAGTCTTGCTAATCTGTTGCTTTAACCTCATTAATATGAATGTTTAAGTATTTTCCCTTAATTGGTGAAGAAATGCATGAAGCTGTAACTATGCATTCCCCCTTTCACATCAACACCACTGGAAGAAGTAGTGAGAGCACCACTTGTCAAATTAATTTTGAAGGGAGATCCCCAGGGGTTAGGTTAGCAGCATGAGGGTGGCAGGGCTGTGCAGTGGCTATTTGCCCCTCCAGCCACCCACCCCAATGCCAGGATGGTGAAACCTCTCCCTCATTTCACCTCCCTCATGCTCCTACTCTTGCTCCTTCCTCGACACCAGTGCAGTGCAGGTGCCCTGCTCAGAGGTTAGGACCCGGAGGTGCCACCACTGCAGCTGTGTCTTCAAGCTTGACTCTGACTTGCCCTGTCCTGGGGAAATCCTCACCACTCTACTGCTACCTGCAGTGCTTGAGCCAGTATTACTTTGAAGTGGTTTTGAGTGGGGGTACAGGAGGAGGAGCGGAAAGCTGCTTGCATTACATGCCAGTGTATGGAGTCCTCCAAGCTCCCCAATGCATCACTGTCAGCATTTGAATGCTGAACTTTCAGAGCTATAGCTTACCCTTTAAACTCCCAGATTAGCTGCTGCAATGGCTGGAGGAGGAATCTTTTGTTTCAGATTGCAGGTTGTGTTCCTGGAAGCACGTGGTAAATGGGAAGGGCATGGCCTCCTTGCTGCCCTGCCCTCGCCTGCCCTCCCAGCAGGGCAGCCGGTCCCAGCGCGTGTCCGCTGCCGCTGTGGTGGCAGCGAGTGCCTGGAGCTTTTCTAGAAAGTTCACATGCAATTATTTTGTTGGCATGTGAGCAAATTTTACCTGAACTGCACAAGGCACAGAAGGTTAATGGCAATTTTCAAAAGCCTATAACTCAACCAAGCCTCAACTATGTTTCATGCCAGAAGTGAAAGTTAGGTCTTTAGCATCAGTGTTTTTCTGTTGTTTTCAAAACCCTGCTGAGGAAAAGTTATAGCCTTAGCATTTTTCTGGGAGGGAAAAAATATGTTTAGGCTGCCTAACACTTTAAAAAAAAACAAAAAAAAAAACTTGCTGTTCTGAAAAAGTGATACTTCTATACACACATATATATATATACACACACACACACACACTACTTAATATTCTGACACGTTGTATGTGATGCCTGGTTTCTCTTCCTATGTTTCCTAAAATTTAATTCAGGAAATTTAGTTCAGTTTGATAGACTTGCTTCTCTTGCCCTGTGTTGGTGGAGCTCCATGAGGACTGATCCCTGGAAGGGCTGGCCTTCCACACCTCTTGGGGGAAGCTCCATGAGGACTGATCCCTGGAAGGGCTGGCCTTCCACACCTCTTGGGGGAAGCTCCANGAGGACTGATCCCTGGAAGGGCTGGCCTTCCACACCTCTTGGGGGAAGCTCCATGAGGACTGATCCCTGGAGGGGCTGGCCTTCCACACCTCTTGGGGGAAGCTCCATGAGGACTGATCCCTGGAGGGGCTGGCCTTCCACACCTCTTGGGGGAAGCTCCAGGAGGACTGATCCCTGGAAGGGCTGGCCTTCCACACCTCTTGTGGGGAGCTGGCCACTCTAGCAGGCTGAGGCAGGTGGGCAGACTGCGGTGGTTTGCAGCCATGAGTAAGCTGATTCCCAGGAGGAATGGGCTGCTAATAAGGGATGTCCTCCCTATCAAGAAAGGCACACTGTGAACTGAGGCAGGGCACTGTCTGCGAATCCCATTCTCTGGCCTTCTGCTTACTGGCTGAATAAGCTCTGCTCCATTTGGAGGGAGAAACTACTGTGACATCTAAGTGCTGTTGCTCTTCACTGGTTCCACGGGGCGAAAGGTTGGTGTCAGGTCCTTTTCGCTTGGTAGGTACTGATTGTATTGAAGCCCTGTAACCTGGAGATACGAAGAAAATGTAGTGTAACACTTCTCAAAAAGTTGAGGTTCCTCAAAATGGTGTAATCCATAGCAGGAAAACCAGATGAGACAGAATGACTGAATCCAGTGGTTGCTGCTAAGTTTGTCTAAGGTAAGGGCTTCTCTATAATGCAAGCTATGTGGTTTTGTAGCTTTTTTAAACATTTCATGTGCATGAAAATGTTTTTCACAATTACTTACGGGGCTAATGCACTCTGTCAGTCAGCACACTGCTGTAGGTCGGGGCAAAGGTTTTGGTTGTGTTTGGGATGAGCGCGGGGGGCCCTTCCGACCTGCCCGTGCCTGCTGTGCATGGGCGGCTCTAACCAGCCAGTCACGTGGCTGTGCCGAGGCTGGAGGAAACTCGGCTCGTGCTCGAGGACGAGGGTGTCGCAGCCTTGTTTTTCCGTATATTACACAGGGAGGACAGGCACGAGGGGTGGAGGGGGCCGCGGGTGCTGGCAGCAGTGCGCTGAGGAGCGGCGGCGCCGCAGGGAGCTCCCCGCGCTGCGGGTAACCCCGCTGGCTCCGCTCCCGCGGACGGCGGGAAGCGC
>VZSV01000350.1:58093-169310 GCA_013398735.1 Nothocercus julius
GGGGCTGCTGCTCCTGGTGGCCCTGGTGCTGCTGCTGCTCCTGGTGGCCCAGCAGCCCTCCGGGTCTGCGCTGTCCCCCTGCCGACCCAACGAAGCGGCCGTCACCCCTGGCTGCCCCTCGCGGGCCTGAAGCAGCGTCGCCCGGCCGCGGGCCGTGTCCTGCTGTGCCCTGCGGGTCCCGGGCGTGGGCTCCCAGGGCCTGGTGCTAGAGGCGGGCGGGCCCCGGCTGCCCTGGGCCTGTCCCGTCACAGAGGTTTGGGAGCACTCTCAGGGATCCCTGTTGGGAGGGAAATGTGGAAAGGGCGGGAAGAGCAAACCATGTCAGAGGTGGCTCTGGAAATTACGGGGGGCGCTTTGGTGTGAGATGGATACTCTTGCTGTTTTGTCAGCTTGGTGTTTTGAGAGAAGCAAAGTCTGGGTTTTTTTTTGAAGCTGTGTGTAGTTTTCTTTAAAGTTGTCAAAAGTTGTGAAAAGTTTGATTTTTAGCGCTACAGACTTTTGGGTGCTTTTAATTTCTCTAGGAAAAGTATTTCTGATGTTAGAATTGCTTTGTATACGTACGTAAGCATGAGTCAATGGAGTAATACATAATTGTAGTATCGCGTTGGCCATTGTATGTGGCGCCATGTAATTTTGGAGACGAGTGTTTGTTTCCTGTTCAGATTGAAAATATGAACTTTGGTCAGTGCTGCCTTGTGTTTGTGTTTTGGTGCTCTTAAATTAGCAAAGAAATGAAAGTGGTCTACTTCTAACCAAATGTATTGTCTTTTGCCCATCTGGTTGACTAATTTAGTCATGTATGATTGTCTTCCAGATGAATGTCAGTTACGGATAGTCTGATTGCAATTCTTTTGCTTTCTTGGGACTTTTTTGGGTAAAAGACCTAAGAATGTTTTCTGAAAAAGCATAGTTTTTTTTCTTTGAAGTAGAGAAAATGCATGTTAGCTAAGCCTGTATTATTGCAGATAATTCTTTTAGCAATCTGGTTGTTGAGTGGAAAAGGCCATCAGTGTGCACACTGACAGCATAGCTTGGCTGGAATCTAAGTATTGATCTGATAATTTCATGAGTGTGTTTATCTCTATGATCTACCTCTCACACAACATAGTTAAAACTAAAATCAAAGCAATTTTGAAAACAAGTTGTTTTAAAAGAAAAAAAAAAATCTAGTAAGTTTCCCTGATGAATTGTGTTCCCTTTGGCTGCCTTAGCCAGTAGTGTCTCTTCCTGGGCATGTGACCCCTGAAATCTTTTGGATGTGACACTAACTTAGAGGCAAAGGAATTTCAAAGGTTTTAAGAGTTGTTATAAGAGTTTTTCTGAATTATGGGAAACTGGGAGTATTGTGATTAAAATAGTTTCTAGAAAATGTTACTTAAAAAACTTCTTGTATGAGGAAGGTGACATCTAGTCCAATCTAACAAAATGTGTTGGCAATATTCCTTAGGTCCAGAAATGCAGGTCAAAAGGAAGGAAAACTCATTGCAAAAGAGCCAAGAGTATAAGTGCCTACTTTAGGTGTAGCGTGCAAGGACTTGGATTTTTTTTTGTCTGTATCTCTAAGATTTTCATGTGATATTATGAAGGCTTTTGGATTTGTATCTATGTACAGGCTGGCTATTTCTATCACAGAATCTAAAGTATGGGCAAAGCATCACTTGTAATAGCTTGTAATATGAAACTATATGTTAAATGGACATACAACCTCCAGAGGATTGTTTACGTACTTGATGCATACCTTTTTCAAGGATACTTTGAGGGGGGAAAAAGCCTCTCTTTTTTTTTTATTTTTTCCTTCTAATTCCTCACTATCATTGCATGTTAACTACAATTATTTTAAGGATTGTGTTAAAGTTGTCAGGTGAAGTATTCCAACATTAGCAAATAGTAAAACTGCGCTGCTGAATAGTCATAAATCAGCTTCATTTCATGCAGGGTGACAACAACTCAGTGACATTACTTAATACTATGTGTTTTTTTTTATTGCCTCCTGAGCTTCCCTGACTCTTTTCCAGCCAAAGTTCAGAGTGACCGATTGCAGATAAATACCAACCAGCCTTTCCTCGTTCCAGACCTTTGGAGCAGAGCGTGCACAAACATCCGCCTGGGCAATAAGTCACCCGCTGTGCTTGGCAATCCGCTTACGCTGCGTTATAGCCAGCAAACCTGGGCTTGGTCCTTGTCCCCGTAGTCATCTCCTTTGGTGGCGGGTGGGCAGCACGTCCTCCCTTGCTTCCCAATGCCCAAACTTCCTCGCTGAGGGCTTCCCCAGTGGGGAGGTGCTTTGCCAAACAGTTGCTGCAAGAAAAATAAGTGGAAATAAGCCAAATAACCATACAGCCCCAACCATGCCTTTCTTCATAGCATGCTATAGTGTGGTCTTGCAGGGGGGCAGCAGGCTGGCGATGGGCAGAGCTGACCTTCCCTCAGATGTCCTTACTGAGGTCTGGCTTGTGAGGGTGAAAAAAGTGTGAAGGGTTGCAGCTGTGCTCTGAGATAGCAGTCTGGGAATTAGCATGGTAAATTTGTGGTACCTTCATATGTAATGAACACTGCCATCATTGAAACTGCCTCAAACTTTATTTTCACTTAGCTTCAGAATGCATAGGTGGCTCTTGTGATATTTCTGTTTCTTTTAGAAAAAATAAAATGTTCCGTTCGCATAGGTTTATTTTTACTTTATCAAGCTGCTGTTTGCTGTGCTTCTCTTTGCCCTGTACTCTTCCTTCTGCACTTGCTTCATCTGTGCGTGCAGGTAAGCTGCCATTGCCTGCTGGGGACAGAAGCTTCATGTACCGCATTACCTCCAAGGAGAGAGGGAGGGTTTCCTGGGTCTGGACTGTCCCCATGGATGCTGACTTTCAGTGGGACGTGGTGGTGGCTCCAGCTATTTCCCTTTTTTCCTTTATTTTCTGGCACCCATTCCTTTTGAGCTCGCTTGGTAGCTAGAAGCGGACTGCTCTGCCGCTGCCAATGACGGTGAGTGAGACTGTGGCCTGTCTGAGGACTTGTGCCACCAAAAAGTGCCCGCCAGCCCAAGGGAAACAGTATTTCGCAACTGTATACATGCTGTTCAAGCGACAGGTCCAGCAGCACTGAGGGGTGGTTCTGTCCTGGGGTTGTATTCTGCCTGGATGCTACAGAGCACAGATTATGACAGCAAGTTAAACAAGTTTTGCTTGTCATGGTCATTCCTGTGCAAACAGACCAGACCAGTGAGAGGCTACACGTAGTGAAGGGGTGGCTTGAAGACCTTGCTGAAAGATGAGCCCAGAGTCTTCTGAAGGGGAAATAGAGCAAGTAAAGAAATATAAGGAATAGTGTAAAATAAATAAAAACCACAGGACACCCTGCTAAGATAATGGGGGATTCTGTTAGCATGGCTCTGAAGTTGGTCAGGAAGCTGCTTTGTTATTGCCCAAGCTTTTATTTCAAAAGGCCACAGCTACAACAATCTCTTTCTCTGCTTTAGGTTCCTGATACTAGTTGCCCTCTAATGAAGCTTTAATATGTAATCCTATTTTCAAGTTACTGCTTTGTAGCTTGGCTTGATGATCAGATGAATGATCCAGCTTGGTAGCTGTGTCTAGTGGCATCATTTGATGAGTGATCACAGAGGAAGCAAATCTTCCTGTTTGCTTGTTTTTGTTTAGATTTCTCTGGTGCTTTCATTGTTAGAGTGGTTTTATTGTAGTAAGCTCTTAGCTGAGTGGAACAATTATAGCATGATTAGCAGGACCTCATGGAAGATTATAGACCAAAATTAGCATGTCCATCTCGGTGAGCTAAAACTGTTCTGACAACAGATTCTTCTTGGCTTCTTTATGGATAAGGTGCTTTTTTTGGCAAAACGGAACCATGGCTCATGAGCACCTCAATCCACCTAAACGCAGTTGCTGTGCATAGGAGTGAGCAGTGTGGCTGTGCCCAGACAACCCGGGGCGCCTGTGGGGAGGTGTTCGGGGCTGGAGGTGCCCGGGGGCTCCCGGCTGGGTGGCAGGAGCTGGTGGTGGCACCTGGGTACATGGTGCGTTCGGGTCCTGCTCCTCCTCATTGGGATGCTCGGTTTGCAGCCGCCTGTGCGGGTGCAGCGAGGTGGGTGGAGCTGGTGCTGCGCATGCTGCATGGCGGGACGCGGCCGTGGGCCGCGCGGCGGGCGCATGAAGTGTCTCTGCGCCGGGCGCTGCCAGCCCCTGGCAGCTGCTCTGCTCCCGCCGGTTGCCTGGCAACCTCCCTGCTCGGAGCATCCCACTCCTTCTCCTCCGCATTGCCGAAGCGCACGCTCGGCTCCTGCCCCTGGCCCTGCTGCTGTACGGGGCCATAGCAAGCGGGCAGTTGGGCGCGGGGTGCCCCGGGCAGCTGTTGGCCACCAGCGATGAAGCGGTGGCGTCGCGGGGCTCGGCCGTCTCACCGCGTGCGGAGCTGCTGCTCGCGGAAGGGGCCTGTGGAGGTCGGCCCTGTGGAGCTCGGCAGACGTCTCGCATCGTGATGCTTGGTTTTGCTGCAGTGCCAATGTCCAGTGTGTGAATATACGGAAATTAAATATGATTGTCAAAGCGGACCTGGGGAGGAAGGTTGGTGAAGAAGGAAGTGGAAGGCATGAGCAAGATGGTCTGGTTCCCAGTTCCAGTCTTCGTTAGGAAATGGGAATAGCGTTTTGACTTCATTGGGCAGGTGTATTTTTTATGAAAGAACAGGTGATGCAAACTTAACTTCAACTTTGGGTTAAATGCCAGAGCAAGTACTGGCTTTTCAGATCAAAATATGTATGTAAAGGTGGTGTGTTTACCAACTGTTTCCCAAGTTAGTGCCTGCTTAAGATATGGCCTGGTTTGTACTGCAGATATCTGCTGTTTCTTGCAAGCAGGAAGAATGCAGAAGCAGCTTGTGCGAAACAGTTCTGGTGCATGCTCTGTCCAAGACAGCCCCAAAATTGCTCCATAACCTTCCCCTGCCAGTTTAATTCTTATCGATAGGTATGCTCTGGATTAATGTCTTGTCTATATCAAGCTGATCAGTGTATTTGTGAAGGCTTTAGTGTGAATGGATGTTGCATGTTAATGCAGAGGCAGCTCTTAGCTGAAGCCATGAGTTGCTGCTGGACACCCAGCACCACTTCAGCTGTCCAGGCAGGGTACAGGTAGTGGTGGACACCTCATTGCAGGAGAGAGATTTCGTGCCCCCGGGGCTGCAGCCTGGGAACAGGCGAGGTATCCTGTGTCCTTCAGTATCCTCGTTGTCTTACGCTGGCTATAGACTGAGTTGGGCAATTGCGCTTCTGCCCTCCATCAAAATACTCAGACCTGCTTCTGAAACATTGAGTCTCCTATCCTAGTTGGAGAAAGGGGCCTGCCTGAGCCACTCTGCAGTGCCCAGGGTTTTTAAGTCTCATAGTGTTTTGCTATTTGAAGTTAGGTTAAGCCACTTATCTTTGTATTTGTGTTTTAAAATGCTTCTGATGTGTGTTCATGCTCACATGTGCACAACAAGCGCACATGCACGTATTGCCGTGTGGGTGTGTGTATATATATGCACGCATACAGCCTCAGAAAGCTGCCTTATAGTATTAATGAATGTGATGGCAGTGTTTTATTTGTAAATTTTAAGTGATAAACATAATGAAGCCCTTAAAATGCCAAACCTTTCATCTGTGCTCAAGCCAAGGTTCAGTTTTATTTTCAGTGTGACATTTGCTGCCTGAAGTGTTACAAGTGACTTGACCTTAAAATTACGTTTATTTTAGTTCATTGAAATGGTTGGCCTTTCCAGTTCAACTTGATACCAATAGTGCAAATGGGACAAGGCAGACATGCTTGCCTGTGATTTCATTTGAAAGCTAATTAAAAAAAAAAAAAATCAAGGTGCTGAATCTTAAGTATTTCTATTTAGGTAGGATGGTAGTTGTTAAAGGCGATCATTATTCTTATAATTTTGAATTTAATTTCAGGTTCAGGAACTATTATATATGCAATCAAAAATGGAACTGTCCAGGCAGCCCAACAGCCCGGCTTGGGTTCGTTGCTGATCATGAGGTTTGTGCTTAGGGAGGGTGGCCTCTGGCAGTTTGGGAAGATGCTGGATGTTGTGCTGAGCTCTGGGCTGGTGCCTTGCGCAGCGCAGGGTGTGCGGGGCCAGCAGGATGGCCTGCCTGGCCGTGTTCCTGTGGAATGGGAATGCGGGGCCCTGCAAGCAGGGCAGGAATGGGACATGCCGTGGTGGGAGAGGAGCAGCAGGCTGGTCCTCTTGTGGAGGCATCCGCAGGGAAGGAGAAAGAGAACAGGCTCCAATCTGCAGGGCAGTGTGTGAGCTGAGTTTCACCATTGCAGCATTTTGCTTTCCAGCCACTGCGCTGTTAGCATCTCTCCTGGCATCTAGCTCATTACCAAGGGCTTGTTTCTGCCTTGATTATGAGCACGTCGTATGAAGCCAGGTCCTGTTTTGTTCCAACAATAATTCCTCCCCTCCCATCTGGGCATGACGAGCATCTGTGGAAAACTCCAGAATACGTGTGTAAAAGTAGGCAGAAGTGCTACAATAGGTTATTAAAAATGTAGAGCCATAATGTGAGTAAAGAAGATTGGAAATATAAAAAGAGGTTTTACACCTGGAAGTTATTATAGTTATTTAGATTGCGGGAGAATAATAACCAATTGTTTTCTAAGATGTATGACACATTTATGAAAAACCTTGAAGGATAAATGGATCTTTTTAGTATGCTACTTCCACAAAGGACTCTATGAATAAAATAATAGTGAGCGAACTCTCAGTGGATGCTGAATACTGCTAATTGATGAAATTATTACTTATTACGCTGCAACTGAACTCTGCTTAGAAACACTATTTTCAGTATGATTTTTTGAAAATGACAGCTGAAATGTAAGAGGCTTTGTATTGAAAATGAATAGTGATAATTTCTTGATACCTTTGAAATGAAGGATATTTCAATGACAGTTAAAACTGAGGAAAGTGTAATTTTTTAAGTGTTGAGATCATGAAATATTGCTGTGGAAATAAAATGAACTTTTCTGAAATCAATAAAGTAGACTTCAAATATGGATTTATGAGGCATTTTAAAAATAATTTTTAGTCCTCTTATAGTAAAGCAGTCAATTATTTGTGCCAGCAGTTTTCATATGTCAGATGTTAAGGTGAGAAATGTGATTTGTGAGGTAGGGTGTAGCTGTCGCATTCAGGAAAACTCTAATTGTAAATTAAATCAGCGTTGGAGAAGCGCTCCATCACGGATTGCTCAGGGCAAGAATGGGAATGAGTACAAAACTTGGCTTTGATTTGGTACTGACAAATTAAAGACAGCTGTCCTTTCTTGACAAGCTATTGTAGATCTATGTGCTGGCTCTCCAGTTTTGTTATTGGTAATTGGTGTGAGGGTCTATGCAGAGCCTTGTGTGCAGGCTGATGCTTTGGGATGGAGCTGGAGGTGAATGTGAGATGTGGTTTCAGCCTTAGCATCTTTATTCATCAATATTCAAAGCTTACCTACCTCCCAGTGCTCTTGGAGCAGTGCTCAGAATCCAAGGGACAAAATAAACCCGTGCAGGTTTGTGTGGGTGTGCTAATGTGCGGACACCTTGAATGGGCCCATTAGAGGTGCCCTTTTTAATTCGAGTTGAAAACTCAAATCTTTAAAGATGTTAAGCCTGTACAAAAAAAATCTTCAAAACAGATGGAGGAGTGACAAAAGTTGGAGGAAAAAAAAAAAAAAATCAAACAAGCCAACCACAACAGAAGCTGTTCTAGAGTGCTGGGGATAAAATACAGAAATGAAATGAATAGTGAAGAGCAGAAATTAAAGTATTTCCTCTTATAGCAAAAAAAAAAAAAACCCAAAAAAAAAAAAAAAAAAAAAAAAAAAAAAAAAAAAAAAAAAAACCTCCAGTCTGAGCAAAATGTTATCAGTTCAGTGTGGCAGCAGTAACCAATATCACTGACTGATGAAGGGTCAACTTCTGTGTTTGACTATAATGAGAAATATTTTTCAGAAGTGCAGAATAATTGCTCTTTCATAAAGCCGGGGATGTGTGCACTGTAAGACCTTGGCACCAGACAAGGAGATGAGCTGATTTTGGAACTCCATGAACTATGTAGCACAAGGGCTGTTGTCTCATGTATAACTTGAGTGTGAAGTTCTCTGGGCGCTTTCTTGGTGCACCTTTGTTCAAAACTCACTAAGCCCTTTTGAGTGCAGGGGCAAAGCCCCTGGAATTGCCGGGGCAGTGCTCTTGTCACTGCTTGTCCTCTCGGAAAACCCCCTAAATGTAAAAGGCTGCCAGGTTTTGGGCAAGTCTGGGAGATGGTGAGCCTGTTGTAGCCTGGTACCTCATCTTGGGGCAGAGTCCTACCCAGCCCAGAACTTCTTGACCTGCTGGGATTTCTGATCCCCTCCATGGCCCTCGGTGTTGCAGGGGAAGCCAACCTGGGCACACAGCTGCTGCTGTTAGTCACCCACCTTACTCCCAGCAAAACTGCAATGTCTCTGGGCATGTAGGGCCATGGCTCGAGAAGCACCAGCAGCAAAATAATACCCAAAAAGTAAAGGGCAGACCTGAAGATGAGCTGAGGGAGGTAAAGATCAAATCTACACTGTCGATTCTTGTGGGATGTTTCTAAAGCTGTCAGATGAAAATAACCAGGAAGGTCCTTAGAGCATTTTTGATAGTTATTTGGTTAGTTTTCATCTGTTGTGGGATTTTTTTCCTCCTAGTGTACTAAATTCACTCCTGTTGCAGCTGTTCTGGTTACTTCACAATTTTTGCTCCTGTCTGTACCAGGTAGCATATAAAGGGATGCTGATTTGAAGTGTGCCGGTTGATACTTCTATCCTAAAGGAAGGACAACTTTGTCATCCTGTATCTTGGAAGCTAGCAAAAAAGTTTTGACCAGTTAGCAAGTTGGAAATTCTGGTTTTGCAATAAAAAAATACAGCTTAAACTGTATCTTTCTGCAGCTTGAAATCCAGTGCTTTAGAGTCATAACATCTTAGTAAGAGAACTGTTTAAATATATTTTTAGAAACCCTTAAAAATGATGAAAATCATAATTATTTTCTCTCAGAGGTCTTATAGCAGAATTGCACTTTGGCTTAAGTAAGGGCTGGAAAATAGTGCTATGACAGAACACCCTCTTAAAGGTATTTTTAAAATATTATTTTTCTGTAAAAGCGTGAGACAAGGGATGACAGATGGGAATCCACATTTTTGTTGGCACAGTTTTACACTAAGCAGTCTAATCAGATTATCCCTATTTATTTTAAGAGCATCACCTCTGCCTCTTGCCTGTGCAAGTCCACAATACTTAAAGTCACTAAGATTAAAAAATCAATGCTGAACGAGAGAGGAAAAACTCCAAGAAACTGCTTCACATTATGCTTTATGCCCTATATATTTGAGGTATACCACATTTCTATGCTTAAAGGAGTCTACATAGGAACACTTAGTGCTCTGTCAAAAGATGACAATGATGTTAAAAACAAAAGAAACTGGAAGCAATTTCCTCTTGCCCTCCTTAAATAAAACGGTCAAATTTTATTCCCTGAAAATTAGCTATTAATTTTCAATTATCAGATATTTGATAATGCTTTCATATGTAGCTACAAACATCAAGTCCTTATTCTTTATAATGTGTAATTATTTATAAAGCCTTCACATTTCAATTTTTCTGCATGCTGTTTTTTCCTTTTTGATTAGGGTACTCATGCATAGACGGGAAGTTAGAAAATCAGTAATTTCATTAGCAATTTTGTATTTTTTCATTCTATTAAGCAGATGACATGATGAAATTTTTTTACAGCTTTACTTATTGGTCACATATAGGTAAGTTGTTGCTTCTTGCAAGAGATTTAGAAATTCGTGCTGGGGTAGTTGGCATGTTCTTGGAACCAATACAAATTGTTGCATAACGTTTCAAGCACTAACTGTACAAGATGTCTCTTGGTGTGTATTGTCATCCTTGCATTTCAGGTTCATTTATTGGACTTTGAAAATCACCTTTTAACAAAGTTTTCAGAACACTGCTTTGCTCAGCTGAAATTATTTCTGCTGATTTTGCCAATGATTAAACTTAAAGCAGTAATAACTTTAATGCTAATTTTTCTCTTATGATCAAAAGTCAGTAGAGCATTCACTTTTCATTAACTGGCATGTCTCTAATGCAAGTTTGCTTTTGCTTAATCAAAAACCTATAATCTCAGAAAAGTGCAGGTTTAATCTAAAGGATTCAGTTATTGAGATACAGTGACCTATTTTTGATTTTGGCACTAAGTTTATTTTCACCGGCAACCCAACTTGCTTTCTCTTTCAGTCCATCTGTCCTCTTGCAGAAATAGTGAAGTGAGATGTAAATGTATGACTGATAATGATCCTTTTCACAGTGAGATATTCATGAAATGGCTCTCCATGTGAGTGAGCGATTACAAATGTTATTTAGTATTCTTCCTGTAACAGAGCAATTGTACAAGTTGATGTGCAAGTGCTTGAAGTGTAGATACCCATGATAGGAAGGAAACCAAAGAAAATCTATTATACATAGGATGTAAGCCTATATTTTTTTTTGAAACTTTCTGCTTTCAAAACTAAAGACTTTCTAGTGTGACAGTGATTAAGTATATTAAATGTAGGTGTTGAAGTATAACTGTACCAAAATTGAAACTCTTTTTAATGGCTCAGTAGATTTTTGTAGCTGCTAAAAGGAATGTGTGATGCCAGGTTCAGCTTTGAGTAAATCCATGAGGACTGTGCTCAGGTCTGCCTTCTCCAGATTTGGTGTTTTGGGAAAGTGAGACTTAGGGCAGGGTGTTCTGGAAGAAGCCTCACACCTGGGAGCTTCACTTCAGGGTAGAGTGGCTGCTCTAAGCTGAGTAGAGCTGCTGCTTTTTAATGTAAATGTGCCTGTGTTGCATATGGGATAACTGCAGTGGAGATGAGTTATGGCGAGGTGGCAGCATGCAGGGTTCCAGCAGAGTCATTTTACCCCCGAGAGCTCTTCTAGTAGTGAACAGTGTGTGTTATCTACGGGAGGCAAACGGCTTCCATTTTTTCTCTGTTTTAATAAACCTTTCAGAATTTACAATAAATACCTAGCATAAAAGCAGGGCTGAAATTTCAACAGAGGAATCAAACTCTTAGTCCAACAGCTAACACTGGATCAACAAAACTAGGTAAATCATGATTAAAGTTGTGTAGTTTTGCTTCTTCGTTAATCTGTGATGCACTAACTTTGCTTGTATAAGAGTATATACAAGGTGCATCACATTTTTGTTAATATTGTGGAGATTTATAACTCAAGTTTCTTTAGTTTTATGGGAGTGATTTGGAAAGCTTCTCATTTTGTTGGGACAGTATGTTCATAATGCAAGGAAGTTTGAGGACTGTGAATCTGTAGTGGCAAATCTGATTTGAAGAAGCAGCTTTCTGAAAACCTAAATGTAATGGATATAGGGCTAAATCTCTAAGATAATATGCTATCATATTACAGGATTAAAAATAGGTGTACTTTTGCTGAATAGAGGCTGTGGAAGGGATGCAAGAAGCCAGAAAATTGTTTATTCTGGTTATATGCATGACAACACAATACACAAATATGTGCAATCACGCGTATGTGTATGATAGAGGCAAATGGGGGAATCTGAAACTACTTGAAAATCTAAGAATCAAAATGTAATGCTCAAGTGCTGTCTTAAAACCAGTGACCTGCCAATGCACAGCTGCAATACACTCTCCACAAGATAATCCATCAACCTTCAGGTTCGTGCTCTTTTTTAAGGCTGAGCCTGTGTGGCTGCGAGGGGAAACATATTTTGAGTCAAGTTTGGATCTTGTCTGTGTGGTGGTTGAGCCCTTCCTGGCAGGACTCTGCCTCAGGAGGCTCCAGCACTGCTGCTTTTCTGGCATCTTACTGAGTCCCAGGTTTATCCATACAAGTGTGGAGCGCTGGCTTCAAGCTTGCTAGAGTATGAGGACTCAGATTCACAGAAGCTGCAACTTGAAATCATGGATTCCCAAGCACAGGGGGGCCATGCTGGGGAGAAGCTTATCCAGCTTCAGAAAGATTAGAGGATTGCAAATTGTTGCACTGTAAAATATCCTAATGTAAACAGGATTGCAGTCAACTTGTGCCCTTGCCACATGTAGCTATTTCCTGTAGTAATGGAAAACATGCATAGTATGCAAAAAGCCTGAGGATTTCCCTAATTGCTTCCATGCTCTCCTGGACCATTCTTGATTCTGGATTTGGGATTCTCTGGGATTTGGTCATTTTCTGTGTAGTTTGTGGCTTCTCAAATGTTGCTCATTTACTGTTTCATCCTGCTTCCTCTGGCCTTTGGCATTCCCACAACTAAATCAGGTCTGCTGTAAAAGCCCATATTCCTCTCCTGTTTGTAATTTTTGAATGAGTTCATATGATAAAGTATCAGCCAGATTATATACATTGTTCATAGAATTTCCTCTGCAGTTTAGCTCTTCTGTAAGGAAATATTGTACATGATATGGATATCATTTTGAGCTACTCATAGTAGCAGGATGGAAAAATATGAAATATTTTTCCATACTCCTTGATTAATGCAAAAGATCATGGACCTTGTTTCTGGAAGAGGTGACCTCACAGCTACTTGATTTTTTTGAAATCTTGAGTATTGCCTCATCTTATTTCTCAAGGGATCTTCTGTTTTCTCATTTGGTAGAGACTGTTTTCTCATTTGGTAGAGAAATGTCCACTTGTAGTTGGTGGAGTCTTGATGTGGGAGGAGAAACACTCTGGTGCCTCATTTATTCCTTAATCATATTTTTATTCTTAACTAACTTTTTGAGCAATACTCATTATTCTAGGTCTTGATCTGCTTAAAACCAATACTTCTATTTTGAGATTTTTGGTCTTTGAGTAATATTTCATAATAAAATTAGCTTCAAGTTCAGATATGCAGGAGGGGGAAAACCCCAGGGACTTGCTTCTTTTAATACTTGCACAGCTCTGAAATTGTTTAGTGTGCTCGTTACTCCTTGAAAAATAACTGTTCTCATTATGTTCACTTGGTGAACATATGCACCTTGTGATATGCTTAATGTTACTTGCTGTGAAGGAGATTACAACTCTTTTTAAGGAAATTGGGTAGATTAATGGAATGGGGTGGGTTAAGTTGCTGTCCATATGCATTTCCTTGCATGTCTCCCTTCTCCATCTTAATTTTTGTGCATTGATATACACACACATATATCTATAAAAAACAGTTTAGCTAAGGATGCTCTACGAACCAATTGGAGTAAAACAGGATATAGTCTGTGTACTGTAGGGACTGAGCTAGGTGAGTGTGCTCTGTGCTCAGTAAGCCTTGGGACCACATTTTATGCCCCTGAAAGTAACTGGTCCATGTGGGACCAGTTACATTTTCAGTGACTGTTTGCACTTTGATTTATGTTGAACTTTAGCAGATATTCAGGACTGTTAATAAGAAAGTTCCTCCCATAAGCTAGGGAAATGCTGGAAGAAGAAAATACTACTAAAAAAGCCTGTGCAGTTTCAGTACTGAAAGATTTGGTGGAGTCTGAAGAAGGTTTCTCTAATTCTAGGATCTTAACTTCAGTAGCTCTTAGCAGTCCTCACCTTTGTTCTTGGCACTTCAAGGATAGACTAAGGACTGAATATTGTTAGTGCAAGCCACTGGTTTCTGCAGGACTTCTTCCAGAAGCAGGGTCTAATACTAAATATGAATTATTAGCATTTTTTTGAATGAGAGCTAAAGTGCAAGAAAACAGGACATTTTGCTGAAGTTGTTACTTTAAAAGCATGTTGAAGACTTTCCAAAGCCTCACTTTCAAAAAGCTTTCAAAATTGTAAAATATACAGAATTGCTCTCAAAGACCATGCTAGGCTGGCAAAATTTATTCTAAGAGATATTAAAAGTACCACAGTCCCATCTAAGATGTAAATTGTACTTTTATTTTTATTAACACTGTCTGCATTTGCCCTCATGAGCAGCTAAAAATAGGAGTTATGGGCTTTAGAAATTAGAGAGCCTTGTCTGGAGTACCAATGTGAAAGAAACATAAAGGACAGTGGAGCATAGTGGTATAAAGAAAAATATTTGCCTCAGAAGTGGTTTCCTTTTAAGAGGCTAGAATCTATGATGAAAACAAGGTTAAAAAAGGCAATATTACAGTAATTACTAGAATCCTTTGCTATGATGGCATGAAAGGGGGATTCTGTCTTCAGTGATACACAGGGTGTTTGCTCTTGGCAGATCGTGGTGTGTCCTTTTCAGCTAAGAAATTTGGACCTCACCAAGAGCATCTTGTGCTCACCATGAATGTGGCTGCTTCATCAGGGCCTGCTCTATAGCCTCTCCATCCCTGATGTTTTATTTGGAGCATTTTTCCTGGTTTTCATCTGTAAAGTTTTGTGACCAGGAAAACGTTGTCTGTTTTCTTACTGTTTTTATCCCGCTGAATGAAACTTTTCAGACAAATCTCCCACCTGCCCCTCACTGGTATTACAATGATCCTGACAAACATAATGCTTTCATAGCTTATTTTATTTTGCAAAATATGCATTTAATTAAAAATCAAATGTAATTGCAATCACTTATGTCAACTAAAATAATATTTTTATAAGATAGGAATAAAATCGGTATGACATTTTAAGAGAAATTAATGGTGTTCCCAACACCAAGAGCCTATGCTAACTTACCACAGAGTAGGTGTAAAACCATTATTTTGATCTGTGTGGAGACGCAACATCCTGAGCAGAACTCATGTTTGTAGAACGTGTCCTGCCTAGACAGGTTGCCTTTCAATCACTTGCTGTTCTGGATATCTATTAAATCAAGTTCTTAGTAATTGCTCACTGTAATGTAACATGCTGTTTTAACAGTTTTTACAGTCTTTTCCTAATAGATGATAGTAGAAGATTAGCCCCACTGACTTTTGTGTGTATTCTTCTTAATCATAGCATTTAAAAGGGAAGCTGTACTATGAATATGTAATGAATAGCTTAAGGCAAGTTTATTCTCAAAAGTTATGTTACTATGTTGGCACAGATCAATATAGCCATTTATCACAATTGTCAACATTTAAAAACTGTAGCTATCCCTTATGCACATCACTCATTTCCAGTGTACATTAGATATGAGTAGGTTGTAACATTTTAGGATATTTGCAGCCTAAATCAAAAAATATTATTCATAATACATTCCATTCTAGAAGGGCATATATTGGGAATGAAACAATTATTAAATATGTTTAAGATTATAATCTTTGTGTTGTAAAGGAATGAGTTTGCGTAACATGGAAAAATCACTGTCATGGATTCTTGTTAAAGAAATTCTTTAAAGAATTGGTTTCTAAGGGAGTTATGTGCAATATAGATTGAGTTGTATTCTGTAGAGGTAGACCATTTGGCTTCCTGCCCAAAGTGAAGCTTTCAAATTAATCAATGCATGGAAATAATTAAAGAATGTATAATGCTTTGGTGCCTGTCGTTGTTGTTGTGCAGAACTGTAAGTTTAACTCTGCTGTGGATGTTGTGCAGCACTGACAAATGTGTCTGCACAACTCGGGCTGGCTTTTCTTTGGTATTTGCTCACGTTAATCTCATGACTATTTGATGTTTCTGCGTGTGTACTTGTAGCCTTGTTTCCAACAAACACTACCTAACTAGATTTCTGCAAAAATAGAGCGTTTAGATTTGCAACCATAGGATATATGGAATTATCCCTAGATTTTTTCCCGTAACAAATATGATCGTTTACATAAACGCTAGGCATATACTTGATGGGGTCTCTGTTATTTTGGAACTAGCATGTTAATGTGAAGTTCCAAGCTCAGTGCAGTAGGAGGGGGTGCTTCACGTACCCCCTCGCGCCGTGGGGCCGCTCGGGGAGGCTGGGCGGCTCAGCGTGCGGCCACGGAGCCGCGGCACTGCCCCGCAATCCACCCGCAGCCGTCGGGCGGCCTGCGGGAGAGCGGCTGCTCGCGATGCCCTGCTTGCCAGGCCAAGGTTGCTTGCTTCTGTTTACCCAAAAGCATACAGTAATGCGTAGCTTGTTGTCACAGACCCGCGAGAACTTTTTTCACAGTAATTTTCTGTGTATTGGCTGACCTATCTGAATTTGTTAGATTTATTAAATGTCTGACTAG
Organism: Nothocercus julius; assembly: GCA_013398735.1. Lineage (NCBI taxonomy): Eukaryota > Metazoa > Chordata > Aves > Tinamiformes > Tinamidae > Nothocercus > Nothocercus julius. Next base: position 74,238 of record VZSV01000350.1, read on the forward strand.
CCATAAGCTGCAGAAACTAACTGGGGAACCGAAATGATTGGGAAGAAAGCCCCCTTTTTGATTTTCCTTTCTGACATTTGAACAGATTCAATAGGATTTATATTACTTTCCCATTTATATACTTCAAGATTTTTAAATGCCAGATTCTTCTAGTTGCAAGAGTCACCAAGGTCAGCACTCTGAGATTTAGACATAGGCAGCACTATCTAGGTGGTAGTAACATCATGGATTTTTTAATTGTGTGAGGTTCACTGTGTTCTATGCCAGTTTTGTTTCAGATTTAATTTGAGGACATACTGCATTGTGTAGTCCTTTTGGATTTCTGCAACTGTTGCATTTGGAGCCATCCTACTAGTGCAGAATTCCAACAGGAGTAAACATATGGGGATTCTTCCGTTGTTGGTTTACCCCACCATTTGTTCCTAGGTTTAAACCAACTGGTGCTGTACCCAGTGGAGTACATCTGTTACAGTTTATTACTAGAAATTTGCAATTCATTTCAGAGCTTACTAAATAATTATAATATTCACGGCCAAGAGTACTGTGTTAAGCAATTATGAAAAATGGGCAAAATTTCACTGAAGTGCTGTGTGATTCGGGAGCTAATGTCCGGTTTGCACAGGCGTTGTGTGTGCTCGGCAGCCTGTCAGCAGCAAGTGAGATGTGTGCTGACAAGTGAGTTTGATCAGCCGGAGAAATTAAGGTAGTAACTGAGATGCTGTAAGTGACATCCCTTATGAGAGTGACGCTGCTCTCTTTTAATTAAGAAGGAAACAAATTAGCATAAGCTACTGCTGAATACAGTTAGTTGCCATGTCTTCCTGCAGTGCTCAGCTGAAGAGCAGCCAGAATGGGGAAGAGCTTTTGCTGTTGGATTTGTAGGGGCACATCTGCCTCCCTGCTCTGGCCCATAGTGAAGGTCAATGTGTGGTGGCTGTTACATGATCTGTGGTGTTTGAATACTGTGCTCTGTGCTCCTCTCCCTGCTTCCCCCTAGATGGGAATTGCTATATTGGATTGTGTGTGTGCTTTTTTATTTGCTGGTAGGATTTTCAAGCAGGTGAAATTCCTCTTGTGCTTTATGGGAGGAATGTGTTACTGATTAGCCTTGAGTAAGTGTTAAATAGTTAATTAGCACATGAACCCTTTGCATTTAAATAAGTCTACATAAGTGTCCTTGCAAAAAAAAAAAAAAAAAAAAATCTGTATGTACAGTGGACTACTTTTTTGTTATCACCCACTTGAGCAGACTTTTAAAATAAGGAAACACCCTGACTTATTCATAACCCTGTCGTATTCATGATTTGCAGTCTCTGTAAGGCAGTCTCGCACATCTCTGACATACGTAGTAACAGTGTGAACACACCCTGTGCATGACAGTGGGGAAGAATGATGTTAAAGTCAAGATTTTTAAAGGAAAACTTGGAAAACCAATTCTGGAGCTACAGTTAGCAATATTGTGCGTTTTGGGTCTCTAGCAGAGACCTGAGTCTGGAGCTTACATGGGGTCAGTTTTGGTGCTAGAAACTTGCCCCCTGATTCCTTTGCAGACCACCTATTCCAAAAAGCCATTTTTTTCCTCACATTACACTAGTCCGATGAAAGTTATTGCAGACTTCATCCTGCTTGTGTCTTTAGCCTGTTGCTGTCAGTTAAGAATACTGCTATATTCCAGACATTGTTTGTGTACTTGCAAATAAAAGCATGGTGAGAGAAATCAAATTACTTAATGAACTTAACTTACTAATTCACTAGGTATAGAAATGTGCCTCTGTGAAGGGGAAACTGGAATTTATACTGAAATAAATAACCTTACCTGCTGTTTTAAAATCTTTTTTGCTGTTTTAAAATCTTCTTTGCTCTATTTTACAAGTTTTATTTGGAGCAATTTAATGAACTAGAATCACATGTTTCCCTATACTATGTGCTAAACAGCTGGGAATGGAAACCATTATCATGGAGCCAAGACTGGCTGCTAGCTGTAAAAATGTTTTCTAGCAGTCCTAGAAGTGCTTTTAAATATTCAAAGGTTAAATGGTTTACATAATGCAAATCTGAACAAATTCATACGAGTTTACTTTATAGTGTTGAGTCATATTATTTTTGCTTAGTATGGTAAATAACTGAGATGGTTTAAGAAATTTGAAATCTATTTTTTTGGAACTCTATTTGTGTTTTAACATTCTCTCTTCTTTTTCTGCAGAACATTCTGGCTTTAAATCCCCGAATACAGACTCATGCAACCCTCCATTCAACTGCATCAAAGAAACAAGTTAAGAAGCAATGGAAAAGGAATTCTGATAAAAGCTGTGCAGTAAGTACACATTTACTAAGGTTGAAACCTCTGTTGTGTAAGATGCTTAGACTTGAGTTTCTTGGCTTGTTGAATAGCTAAGTTTGGCTCATAGTTCTGTTTCTGTGGGTATAAAGGTACTTTAATTGGTGATGAACACTTCAGAACCTGAATGTGCCACACCTTGACCTTTTGGTGAGTTGGAAGGTCTTTGATGCTACAGTTTCCTCTCTTGTTATGGAGGCTGTTCAGTCTTAAGTGCACAGTGAACTCGCTGCCTTTGCTGAGTCTTGCTGAGGCAGCTGTCCTCACTGGGCAGAGGGCATCAGCTACCTCTGCTCTTCCTTCAAGTGTTTCAGACCAATTGCTCGTGTTTGATTTCCAAGAATAACTCTGAGGAACCCTACACTTTCATGAGACATTTAAAGAAAATGGGGGAACCCACTGTAAAAACAAACATACATATATGCATGTATATATGTATCGAGAGAGAGTTGAGATTAAAATTCAGGTTTTAGATCTTACTCATTGCGTTTTTCAGGCAGTAGGGTTTCTAGAATAATTTTTCTTCATAAACTGGCTAGATTTTTCAGTATTCCTGCTGTTAGATATCATCTTTTTATCTCTGGGTACTTAGGTTCTTGGTCTCAGTATGATATATGACTAATCCTATCAGAATTTGTTGTCTGTTTGATCTTTCAGCTGATTAGAAAGCCTGTAGTATTTCTGCTGTCTTCCTACAAAATCTGCTGGGTAATCCTCTAAACTCAAAGGACTTTTACTACTAGAGTACTACTTCATCTCTAAGCTATTTCCCTCTTGGGTGTAATGTTATGACATGTTTTCATAGTGTTGTCAAAACACTTTCTCCTGCTAAATAAGAGAATAAAGGTTTCATAGTTGACACTGATTCATTGTTAAAACTGCCCAAAGTTTCTCAAAATCAAAGGGATCCAGTTTCTCCTTTCTGTGAAGACATAACATGTCAACACTATCTGTTGGTAGGAGAGACGCAGGGTATCCTTAGTATTTCAGCCTTACTCTAACTTATTTTTCTCTTTTCTACCATTGTTTACAATAATGTCTATCTTAACAAATCCTAGCCAGTATTTCTGTTCTTGTTTTATTGAATTATATAATGCTATGTTATTTGGAAAGTAGCATAGATGCAAGGCTTCAGTTTGCAAAGAGATGATTATTTTGGGATGTGTGATGCAGCTAGTGCCCACAGCTGTCTGCCTGTGCTGCACATGCAGTTGAGCTGCTCAGCAAGTGTCTCCTGGACAGCTGTGCTTTACAGCCTTGTGTTTTCAGGTGACCTGAAATAAGTACCAGGCTGTAAACTGGTGTGTTTCAGAAACTGTGTGCTAGGAAGTGCAGGTATCCATGTAGCTGGGCAGACAGATAACGTGTGTGCAATAACCACATCAGATATTCCAACATAAATTTTTCTGGTTAGCTCAAGCCTGATCTATAGCATATTTATGCTTATATGTCATATTAGTGGATGTGTTGCACAGGTACACATCCCTACCATTTTCTAAAGCTGATAACCTTTAAGAATGCTCTTGGTCATCTTTGAGCTTTCCCTCGTATCAGCCCTTTCCTTGCTTGATTTTCATATTTTGGTCATACGTCTATTATTTCAAGATTTTCTCATTAATCATGAGAGCACTTTCTCAAAACTCTCTTCCTGCTCTCTTCCTCTTAGCCCAGTGTACCTTACTGTGTCTTAAAAGCTCTTGGAGCCCTGAAGCCTGAACTACTTGGTCTGTGCAAACAGCTCTGGCTGCAGGTTCATTGCTAGTTTGTATATTTACGAATTTTCATTTGAGATTCTGATGTTGTAGGGTGATGTCTTTGCCCAAATTTACAACCTACTCAGGAGCTTGGTCTTGGAGTTCTGTGTTATTGTGTAGAATTACCTGTGGAATTAGAACTTTGTGCTGACGTAGCTCTGCTCATGTCTTGCACCATAAATCGTATAGTTTTAAAGATTAGAGGTAACAGAATATGTGTATCTGTACGTCTGAGTACGTGCACACCTTGATCATAGGTGACTCTTACACTGTATATTGTGAATTACCTATTAGAAATGTCTTAGTGGTAATAAGAAGTAAAATGCTAGAACTGAATGGACAGTCAATATTTTTAGGCCAGTAGTGATTCTTGTTTTTAGGACCATCAAACTGTTTTTTTGTTTATGCTTCAGCAGAAAAACTCTACAGAAAAAAAATCAAGCCTAAACATTTTTTTGGTGTCCCATTGCATAAAGGATTCTAGCAGAAAGTAAAGGACTCTTTTTACATTCCCTAGATCACCACTGAGAAGTGGTTGCATTAGACAAAATAATATAATCCTTTCCTAGCCATCTTAGTTTAAGGAAGCTAATTTAGGAAAACATATGTTGAGCATATTTTTTTTTTTTTTTACTGTCTATAAAGCCACTGGCAGTCATAGAGGCCTATTGACGAACAGGGTCAAACTATTTGGAGTCCATAGGAAGTTTGCATTTCCTTAAGGTATAAAGTTTGCTTCTATCTCCAGGTTATTTTGAAGCTGTACTGCTGCCTATGTAGAATTACTGTTGGAGGGAGGGTGGTGGGAGTTTGAAAATACAAAACTAATTAAATTAACAGCCCTCAAAACTCTGAACAAAAGCTGCATCTGCTGAGGCATACACACAGTGTCTTTGTAATGTCTAATACACTTCCAGATGGCAGACTTACATATTTCCTTGAAATAATTACACAAGTGAAATTTTAATTCCTAGCCTTCTCAGAGACACTGTGGTTGCCCATTAAATGAGCTCTGAAGTAGAAAGTGTCAAACCTTTCCTCAACATGGGAAAAGCCGCCTCCTGAGAAAAGGCTCACATATGGTTTCAAGGAGAATTACCTTTTATTTTTTTGTGTTAGCACCTAGATTTTGGTTCACTTTATGGCAGTAGATGCAAGATCAGTCAGCTTTCCTTTGGAAATCGTAACTCCAGTTTATGTAAGGGTCTGTAAACTCCTTATTGCTGAGTCATCCAGGGCTAATGTTAGGTGGTAGTGCTGGGATGGTGGAGGATTTCTGTTGGTCATGAGAAATTAAATGTAGCCATTTCACAGCTTTTCTACAGTAACAATAAATTTTGGAGGTGGCAATGTTTTTGTTATGCTTTGTGGCTGCTGTGAGGACTCTGCTGAGTTTCAGAATTTTTCTGGATATTTCAGAATTTTTAGGCAGTTTTTGGACAAGATCTCATTTTGCGTAATGATTACATCAGACTATATATAAAATATGTGTTTGTGTGTATAGTCTTGGTGGCTTTCTCCCTATATTTTATAATTTTTGCTTGCTGACCTTTAAATCATGAGCTTTTGGTGCATTCTGTGTGTGCTAGCATTAATCCTGGCATAGTAAAGTGCCTATGAGTCATGTTTCAAGGTATTATGGGCCAAGTTCTGCCTTTACTTCTACAGGTGCGGACTTACTGTATTACACGGGTACTGATTCGGTTTGTTTATNTCACCAGCCATTGGAGAATTTGGGATACTCCATTCAAGCCTTATTTGCTAAAGAAATATTGGAAGCATCTACCAACCTACCTGTGTATTCAGACTTCCTTCAGCTTCTGCACTCAGGAGTAGTTGCTCCAGAAGGAAGAGTTGGAAGAATTTCAACAAAACAAAGGCAGAGAGGAAATGGGTTTTAAATTAGTTTGTAGTTAATTGCCATAGCCTGTAACAGTATTGATTTTCTGGCAGTAATAGCGTTGTTCTTTGTCCTTACATTTGCTAAGCCTGATCAGTGTTAGGCAATACCAGCCTCTCTTCCTTGAATAAAATAATTAAGCTCAGCTGTTTCTAGCAGGGATATCACTTTTGGGCAAGATTTTTTAGGTTTTCTGTGGGTCTTTTCAGCCATCAGTGGGAGAACCAAATTCACCTTGTCTTTTTCTGCAGAACTTGTAAGTGCAACTACCAGACTGCTCTGTGCTAATGGTAGAGAGCCAGGCATGCAATTTACTGTAAGGTACAGCAGATCATTGCTCTTGAAATTCAGAGAGCAAGGTTTCCTGTTTTAAAATGGTAGTAATGAGCATTTGCTAAAGCTTCAAACTGCTTTTGATTCTAATAGCATCTCTGCTGCTGTAATTGCTCTATATGAACATGTGTAATAAGGAATTCTTATTAGCAAAAAAGTTTGTAATGACCAGCTTTCATTTGAAATGTCCATATTTGCATACAAAAGCCTATAAGATGATTCTTTCAGCTATAATCAGCTTGTTGTTCTTTTAAGTATTGTCATACAGCCAGATAGATGGAAGAAATGTTGTGCCCCATCATGTAGGATGAGTTGCACCAGTAACTGATAGGTTGAAGCAGAAATAGAGCACCTTGGAAGCAAATATAAAACACAGTTCACCTAAAGACTGAAATCAGAAAATGTAATGATTAAAAGCTTTTTCAGTGAATAAATTGACCAATTCTGGAAACATATTGATGAAAGCTTATATATTTATAAATAAAAAGAATCACAAATGTTGTAAATAGAGAACATTCATTAAAGGAAATCAACTCAATTATCTTTAAGATCTAAATGTATAGTTTACCTCTGCAAAATATTTATTTTTGTCTTCATTGCATATGAATATGCAAGTTTAGCTCTCGTCTGAATGGATATACAATGGCAGATGTCTCTCTAATCGCTGCTCTATTCAAACATTAATTGGTAGAACATATGTAGAATTCTACTAGTCTGAATAGGTATAGGATAGCAGCAGTCTTTTTAATCACATCACTATTCAACCACTAATTGGTGTGATGATTAAGGGACATTAGAGGGAGCACTTTGACATCTGATTCTTTGAACTGATATCTGCTCAGGCTGCACTGTATTCATCATGGCCAGACTGATTTCTTAAATAAAATGCTCTGATTCCTAAATGTGAAAAATATTGCATTAGGATCTATTGAGGTGATTAGGGAATTTGAGAATGATTCTCTTATTTAACTAGTGATTGATTGTATATGCACAAACTATTCGTATGAATAATAGATGGGTTACTTTGAGTATCAGAAAGAGCTGAGAAGTAACATCAAGAGAATTTCTTTTTTCTCAGTGTCAATAATTAAATATTAATACAGATTTTAAAATGTACCAGTTTAATCATTTAGCAGTCAAATTTCTACTCATGCATTTTTTAGATTAACTAATTACTGTGCATTATCTTGTATTGATACCATATGCTGGCATTTATAATGAATTTTACCATTTTACTGAAATAGTGGCTTATGTGCTTATATATGATATCACTTAGCACTGCTCTAAGAAATGCATATAGTATTTGAGTTTTCTGTTTTATTTTTGCATGAATGTCTGAAGAGCCACAACCTTGCAGGATTGCTATAGTTTAGTGCTTTTACAGACATTTTTTTGTATATCAAATTGCGAGAATTAGCTATTGCAAGCTGTTCCAAGCCTTTTCTGGTCATTTGCAAGAGGTTCCTTTTTTGCGTATCTCCCCAAGTGCTGTGCAAAGCCACCTCCAACCTCTTAATTTCCTCTGTCAATATTCAAGCTTGATGTTGGGGGATTCCCATTCTTACAGAGCAGAGCTCAACACTGATTTACTTCCAGATGTATTTCTGATCTTTCCTACTTTCCAAACTGAAGTGGCTCAAAGCTGCTATTGTTTGGTTTTGCGTGCATGTATAAACCAATACACAAAATGTTCATCTGTTGCAAATGCTGAGTTCCAGGTAGGTCTCATCAACTCATGCTCCTTTATTAAAGCTGACGAGATCAGAGGATACAGACTGGTCCAAAAACAATGTCCAGTCTCAACTTTGTTTCTTTGGTGTACCTGCTTAGACTTGTATGTTTTAGATGTTGTTTTCTATAAGTGCACTTTCTTGTAGTTGCTGGCTGGAGATAAATGTCACCTTCATGTATGGGTGTTATCAGAAAATAAAATAGGAGCAAGAAGGGTGGGTCCCACTTCCCTGTCCTCCCCCCGCCCTCCACATCCTTTTACTCTTGAGTTCTTTTCTTTTGTTAACCTTTACCTATGCTGAGACCTGAACTACTCCTCTGTTCTTTTCTTTCCTCTTCTGGACTTATTTCTTGTATATTGAAAGCCCACCTTCCTTCTCTTTAGAAGTCTATCAAAAATGATTGCAAGCTTCAGGTTGAGCATTTGAACATTATCTCTTGGAGAATCCTGAGCCTTTGTAGGCCTGCTAGTAATTACTCACTTTAGCTTTATTGTATTGTCTAAGACCTGGAAGACATTTGCTTGTGAAATGGAATTAGTCTGAACTAACTGAATGCCCTGTTCAAAGCAGGGCTGGTAGCACTCTCAATTACTGAGCTGCATTGCAGGGTTCTTTACAAGATCCTCTTTAGCTTGTCTGCAACTTCACCATATATTTAGATTAAAACTTCCCAGTACTAGTCCAGTATTTTCTTTATTCATGTTAAAAATTAATACAATTCAAGTGTGCATGAACAAGGCTGGCAGAAAAGTTTGGTTTTGACTTTTAAGCCAGTTATGACAGCATTGTATTTGGAAAACCCTTGTGTCCATATACCTTAAAGCAAGGACTTGTAACAGGCTGGGGATGAAAAAAGTGTGTAGTTCTGCAGTAGACTGTCCAGAGCACTGAAAGCCTTTGAAAATTACAGTTTGTTCATGGTCACCATGTGGGGTTTTGTTTTGTTAGATACTGACAGATGAATTTCCTTCAAACTGCAACTGTGCTGTGGACCTCGTAGAAGGAGAGACTGTGGGTCCGTAGTGCTTCTTGTTGAAGATACTTGGGCCTAATGCTTGTCACTGGAAACTTCCCCCAGACTTGCTCAGTGTGGCTAATGGAAACAATTCCTACCTTAGAGAAGTACACAGTGCTGGACACTGCATTGCCTTTTCAAGAGTGATACTCCTAAACAAAAGTACTGCTGACCAGAGTCACATCAGTCTGTCAATCCCTCAGACATAACATTAAGGGAATAAGCAGTTTTTTTACTGTTAATGAAATGGTTTGTGTGGTAGGAGAAAGTACAAAAAACACTTTCACAGCTGGCAGCATGCCCTTAGCCCATGACCCTTAATTTGTCAAGTTGTCTGATAAATTTCTACTTGCTTTATTCCACCAGGAGCTTCCTAAAAATTCATGGACTTGAATGTTTCAGTAAGATGCCTGCTTTAACACTTTTTCTAAGGCTTTTTGACTTCTGTGTATTGTCTAACAAGTGTCATTCAGGCATAGGTCTTATTTTTTTGGAGAGGACTTTTGGATGCTTCTAGAAAGCCCCTGCAATTCTTGGAGCACTTTCATTGTGCTTTGCCATTTTGCCACATCAGATCTGTCATAGATCTTAAATCACAAATTGAACACTATTGCAAATGTAGTGATTTGTTCTTTCAAACCCACTGCTGCTTTATGAAAAGTTGCTAATGAGGCAAAATTGGCTTCCAGAGTTTTGTTCATTATAAAGATGAATTTGGGCAAACACGAGGTTTCCTTATATATGACACACAATATGACAGAGTTCCACTAAAAGATTTAAGTGGAACTTAAATCTTCTCTTTCTGTACTTTGAAGCATAGATGTCAGCTACTGTACTCCGTATAATATTGAAAAGTACATGTTGAGATGACACAAAATTATTGTACTCTATCTGACAATACTTGCTGTGAGAAAACCAACCTGCTGATTTTGGAGATTGTTTTCACTGTTGTTCATTCTCCATAAGATATAAGGTAACTTCTTTGGATATCTTGTAGCGAAGCCAAGTATCATAGCTGTGGATTTTCGTGTTCCACCTCCCTGTATCTTTGCTTGCACGCTGGAGATGAAATAACTTAACACGCATTGTGATTGTGGCCTGCCTTAACAGGCCAAGCTTTTGAGGTTTATTTAGGAGTACATGTAAATCTTAGGGTGATCTATTTTTCTTTAATTTTTGGCTTAAGGGAAGAAGAGTGAATTTAAACCCCTTCTGATTTGTTTATTCCTTCTTCAAAGACTATTTGCTTTTGTATACCATTTCTTTCTGGGCTTCCCATTCGAGCAGATTTTGTCTAATTATTGAAGCTTTCTTTTGAGCTGATGTTTATCTTGGCCCATTTCTGTTGCATTTTTAATCACAAACCATGTGCTGTCTCAGGTGGAAGAACAGTTAGCTGCTCTCTTGCTTATGTTACTCCTTGCTATTTTGCTTACAAAATTTCATGTTCTTTTGTTTACAGCAGTCTTCATTAAGGAAGTAACTTGAAACTTCCATAATGATTCCTTTACTGTTTTATAATCTGATTCATTATTTGAGTATAAAGTATTGAAAATCCAATTTATTGAGTAAACTGATATCAGAAGTAATGTTTCTGGGCTTCAGTCTTTCAACAGTTATGTTATTTCAGAAGACGGGAGGTAGTCAATAGAAGAACCTTCCTTATTGTGTGTGCACTTTGCACTTCATGCCTGTGGAGTAGAACCTGTTTGTCCAGTCCCTGGGCCTGAGGCATTGCCTTGCTGGGGCACGTTCCCTCTTAGTCTTTCTGGCTGTGTTCCTGCTGTATCAGTTCCAGCTGCCCTCAGAAGTCAACAGCTAGAGGTTTTTTTCAGTCACTTGTTCCATTTCCAGCCAGTTCTATTTTGTCAGCCAGTATCTGCCACAACTCCTTGGCAAAAGGAGTTTAATTTCCATCAAAGACTGAAAACAGAACAGCAACCAACTGTTGCTTAATTGTTAGCAAAAGTGGAAGAGACTTTCTTCAGTAGAACTAAGGATCCTACTGTGTGCACTTCACTAAAATTCTCCAAATTGTAATTCATGTCTTTTGCATTTTTTTTTTTTTTTTTTAACTCTGAGTATTACTTGCTGAGTCAGGCACTCAGAAATTCACAGGCAGCCGAAGAAATAGCTGTGTGTTTGCATGGAAGGGCACGCACTGCTCAGGAAAGACAGAATAAAAGTAAAGTGGTAGTGATGTAACAGACTTCTTTAAACCAGGAATAAAGCTGAACCTTTATGAATCAAAATCACTTTAGAGAAGGATAATAAACGAGTTTCTAGTGTGTTGGGAATATGCTATAGCGTCTCCACACCCCTGGATTAGATTTGGCTATGGCTGTAAATAGAAATCAATCTAATCGTAGAATCATAAAAATGTAGCTTTGGGATGTTGAGGGAATTTCTTGATTGAGACAGGATGAAACATAGCTAGATCTTTCATGACAGATACTTATATAACTCATTTCTGAAGGCATGTGATGTTGGAGACTTCATGTTGTTAGTGTTTAATCAATGCAGTACAAGTTTATTCTAATTTATACTGTATTTTATTTGTTGAAGATCAGATTTTCTTGTCCTACTCTGTTGTGCTTGAAAACAACTGATGATTTTTCCCTTTTTTATGAAATCTGCTAGATATTAGAAAACTGTTAAATAACTTTCCTGTTTCCTTTCAACTCTACCCTACTGGTTTGTTCTTTCCAGAATTTCCTATCTTGTGGCTTTTCTTTGTGTTTTGATTTTTCTATGTCTTTAACTGGGATTATTAAAAATGCATGCAGCTTTTAAGCTGAGATATGGCTGATACTGAGTAGAATGAACTAATTTCTTTGCCTCAGACATTTAACTATCCAAGAGTGTTTTATTTCTTCAGCCAGAACATAGGATAACTTGTATTCAGTTAATGGCTTAAATTCTGAGCCTTCATTTTGGTTCAATTTTTAAATTTCCTTGTCCTTTTTCCTTGTCCTGTTTTCTCCTTTCTTATTTCACTAATGATACCAAAGAAACTGCATTATTAAATATTAGTATATTCTGCTTCTCAGCTATACAAGTCACTGGAATTCTGTGTGGATCTTGAAGTACTTTGTTTCAGATCCCTTCACAGTGGTAGAGCCTCCTTAGGGGTCACTACTTTTCAATAAGTGCCTGGATATAGGGTTGTATCTAGATCACACTTTTAAACTTATTTGTGAAAATGTGATCTGAATATTTATAAAATTGTACTCTAGTTTTATTACATTGACAACTTATTGTTTCGTCCCACCAGGATGGAAAATATAACTGACTTAATTTGGCCTGTTCTTGACCTGTTTATTTTGACTCTTTTATATCATATCTTCCTTTTAAAATAAATGCATTCTGTTATTTTTTAGGAGATGCAATTGTTGGGGTCATATTGTTCCCATTTCTGCAGAGCTAAGCACTATTTGCTGAGGACACTGTTTATGGTCATCCCTAACCTGTATTCCACCAATTTTTTTGTTGCAGTTGGTAATAGCTTATGGGTTGCTTGATGTATTTCTTCATGATTGAATAATGTATCAAATTAATCTATTTGATCTAAATATTCTTTAATTTCAAATTGAAAGTAGTACCAACTATTCAGGAATAGTTGAAGGAATTCAGGAATAGTACCTATGAATTCAGGAATCAAGCTGAATGTACTTTAGACTTAAATGTAGTAAATAAGAGGGAAGTTATGGAATAGGTAATAACAGAAAAATAGTGTTCGTCAAGCTATTTTATGTTAATTTATTGTGAATTCTATGCGATAACCAAGATATCTCTAAGGATATTTTATAAGATAAACTAAGAAGTTAAGAAAACTAGAACAGGGGAATGAACTAAACATCTTAAATACTTGAATTTAGGGAAGATTGTTACTAATTCAAATATGCAAAAGCTACTTGGAATTTGTGTTCCCATTTATAAAGAAGATTTTTCAGACTAAACTAGAGAACAACTTCAAAATAGGGTATGACTCTGAATAACCCTAAAGAAACTGAAAAAAGGGACTGTTGGACAAAGCAGGAAGTACAGAGGAAAAAGTAAGAATTTTCAAAAGTCAAGTTGAGTCACACCTGGCAAAAGAAATTAAAACAAATATTAAAAGGTTATTCAGCTATCTAAAACAAATAGTAAAAGGTTCTTAAGCTATCTAAATTAAAAGAAGTAAAAGAACAAGGAAGGCCAGTGTGAATATAGGATTAAACATCCTAGATATTGTCTAAAATCTTGGTAAATCTTTGTCCTTGTTTCAATAAAATTGAGGTAAAAGAGATGGCTAATGGGCAAACAATGCAGAAATTAAGATTACCATCACCAGGCCAAAGGGAAAGCTTGGGAAGCTTTATCTGCTCAAGTCATGGGGATGAGAAAATTCTGATAGAATATCATAGAAGAATTGGCGCTTGAAATTACTGGCGCAAGAAAGAGTGAATCTTTTCAATAGCAGTATGTGTTAGTATTGAAGAAGAGCAAATGCATCTTATGTGCTTATGAAGATGGAGAATTAACGGGGCAGCTATAGCTCCTGTAGCCTAGCATCGGGAACATGCAGAACTTTGGAAACCGCTCTGGAAGAAAAGATTTATTAAAACTATTATGATAAATACAAAATGGAATTAAATGTATTGAGGTTATTGATGGGGTAGATCATGACACTGGTAAGAAAGAGAATGATACTGAGTATTGGAAAAAGGAGCTTCTGGGCTTTTTGCAGAGCCTGAAGGATCAGTCTTCAGATTCATCCTGTTTAATATTTTCATTAATCAGCTTGACATAAATACTAGGAGCATGTTACATGAATCGACAGGCGTTGTCAATACAGAAGGAACTAGAAGATCATAGACACAGAACTGTGTGACACTGAAGCTTAGAATAAAAAAGGAATAAATTTAATAGTGCAATTAGGTTGTATAGCCAAGGGCTGAGAGTAAGAATGACTGGGGTGAAGAGAAAAGAGGATGGTTTAGAAATAGCAGCTGATCGTATCGTGGTTGTCCCATCAACTGGATAACATCATGAAAAGGCAAGAGTGGTGTCTTGGTGATCAGACCTGCCACTTTTACTGGAGATAGGTATTTAATGATGTATTTATTTCCAGTCTCTGTGATTGGTTGCTAAAATTATCAAGGGAATGGAAGTTTTGAGACAAGTGTGATTACTCCAGCAAAATAGAGGATACTGTTGTTTTTATGAATACTTGGGAAAATAAGAGCAGACAGAAGATTGTTTTCTGTTTTTTGTATATTTGCTTTAATTTAAAGGCAGTACTAACCTAATAAAATGTAATTACACTTCAGCTATCAATACATAAAGTCTGAAAATAGACTTCTAATGATCAGATCAGTGAAATACTGTGCCATGGTCTTTCATTAGGAGTAGCAGGAACAAAGTAGCTCCCAAAAGTTTGTATGTCATGGCTGAATGTGAAATCAAGGGAGTAAACCTGATCATTCAAGTTGTCACTTCCTGTCTCATATATACTTTAATATTTTGGACCATGGGCATCTGAAATAGAATGGTTGGAGTTAGTGAATAGTCTTTCTGTGCTGATTGCTGACTGTTAAAAGGATATATTCAAGGTATGTAGTGGAATAAATTGCTTTTAAATCACTTCAAATGCTGTAGTGATGAGTGCCATTGAAATGCTCATGGGAAAAATAGTTCTGCCTTCAAGTAAGGTTTTGAATAGTGTGCAGTAAATAAGGCTACACACGAAGCACAAATGTTGAAAGGCTATTGATTAGGTGAGCACCATCCATTCTGTTTTCTGAGTCAGACAGCAATTTTGTATAAAATAGCATATGGTCATATCATTAAAACTAGTATTCAGGCTCACTAGATTGAAGCTGAACCAAGTTTTGAAAGAGTGACTTTTTTAACTTTCTTTTTTTAGGCATTCTTGAGTTTAAGTGCTTGACTTGGCAATGCCAGTATTTATTTTAGGCTGGCCTCTGTCATACAAGAATTCTGCTGTATTCTCCAACCAGCTACATGTACCCTTCCTTCAACCTTTAATTTCTACAAATGCTACTGTGGGAATTAGTTTAATAAACAGGATTATATAGCTATTAATTTCTGTTCTAGGTTTGCCTACTCCTATGAATAATTTCCAGTTTCTCCTTACTACATAACATTTTTTTTGCTCTGACAGGTGCAGATTGATGTTAAATGTATTTTTAAAGCATTTGCATGATACATGTTCTTTTCCCTTCCTACTGATACTCTGCCATGCAGACATCAAGCTGCTTCAAGGCTGATTAAACCATATGGAAAAAAAAACCAAGTAATAATACTGATTTTGATGCATTTCAGAAAGGTATGTTTAACCATATACTTTCTCCGTTCTGTCAGGCTACATCACAGGTTGGTCCTTGGCTAGGTCATACAGTTAACCTTTTCCATTTTCTGTTTTTTACTTTTTGACTCTCTTGTCCCAGCTGTAATAATATGAAGGCTTCCTAATGCTTTTGAAGTTTTAGTACCTTGGAAAAGCATAGTTTTTATCCTCAAATTAAAAAGATTGCTTTCTCTCTCAGAAGTTACTGTTGACTTCTGGAAGGAGTCTTCCATATTGCTGTTGACTGAATAAGGGCTGTCTAGGGAATCTGGCTTAGTGTCTGTCCTTGTGAAACCCAGGGTATAGTTCTGGATGAGCCACTGTATTTTTGGTGGTACTTAATGCTTGGGCCATTTTCCCCAGCTGGAGGCTGCTCCCTATCTTCCATTTAGGGTAAAGCTTTCAGAAGTCATTTTGCAAGAATGAAAGAAGACAATAAACTTAAGTCCATAATGCATTCACAATAAGTTTTGAAGAGTCAGAGAGGATAATAGATGTGCGGAGAGGATTTAACAGACGTGCTTAAATTCCATGAGAAATATTTACGTTTTATTTCAGAAACATGGAAATACTGGTCGTATCCGTGTGTAGCACTAATGTGAGTGATCTGCAAGGTGCTCTGCTCTGGGGCTTCACAGGCAGCCTCGTCCTTGCCTCTTTGTAGAGGCTCTTTCTCATTTGTATTTGCAGCGGATTTACTTGCTGGTGAGGAGACAAACAACGTGAGAAGGATCTTGCATACATTTGTAGTGAGAAATCTGAAAAGCTCGTTGCTACCAGGACTCCAGAAAAAACATGAAGAGATACGGAGTGTTGCTAGGCAACACCACATGTCCACAGATAGTATTTTTCTTTTAATTTATTTATTCTTCAGTTTGAGTGTGTCCTGCTTGGAGCCATTTGGGTAATAGTTAAGCAAGCACATAGAAATCAGAGAGCTGCAGGAGCAGAATAAAGGAATGCAATACAAAAAATAAAAGGGAAAAGTCACGACACATTATGAAACAGAACCAAGAGACATGAAATAATTAGGGAGGACTAAGGAGAAAAGATAAACAAGTGAGGGAGAGCAGAACAGAGAGGAAAAATCTCAAGTAAAAAAAAAATGTGGCGCTACTGAAGAAAAATTAAAAATTGGAAGCTCAAACAGCATATACACAAGGGAAACAGGGGAAACTGCCACATAAGAATAAGAATTAAAGCTTGCAGATAAAAATGGCTTCCAGAAGAAAATGGAGAAATTTAGTAAATGAGTGTTAAAAGAATAATGATTTTGTTCGCTTTGTAGCTGCCCTGCTCTTTCCTATTGCTGTCCTTGTGCATCTGCAGTAGTGGTAGCGTGCTCAGGAGCAGGGGAGTGACTAATCAGTGCAGTATGTTTTGTAGAGAGGTAAAGGCTTTGTAGTAAGGTGTTTGGTGTAATTTAGAAGATAATCAGAAAATAGCACTTAGACTGTTGCTATGAAGAAAAAAAAATGCAGGTGAATATGTTAAGGAAATGAATTTAAGCTTTTGTTGCAGGGCTGAGTTCATCATCTGAGTAGGGACAGGACTGAAGCCATAGGCATGTCTGTCCTGCCCAATGCTCTTGGGGCTAAAACCCCTTAGCTTGCAAGTTATAGCAAGCAATAGTTAGAGGTGTTTCCACATGAGACCTGTGTGGTGAGGGCTGCTATTTGCCCTGCTCTCAGGCAGTAAATGGCTGGGGTTCTCTGGGTATTTATCTGGGATCTTATGTTCAATCTGCATGTGTATAAACAGGGCTATAGTAGCAGCCCCCTGAAATTCCTTCCGACATTGACTGTGGGAAGTGCTTTTGGGTACCCTGCTTACAAATGGGACTCCATAAAACCC
The DNA here is from genome assembly GCA_013398735.1 of Nothocercus julius. NCBI lineage: Eukaryota > Metazoa > Chordata > Aves > Tinamiformes > Tinamidae > Nothocercus > Nothocercus julius. Next base: position 91,517 of record VZSV01000350.1, read on the forward strand.
TCTTCTGTGTACAGGAAAGTTTTCATTCATGTTATTTCTTACCAAAAAGAAATAGGTGCAGCTTATTTCTTTAAGTTTTACTAAGTTATGAGGAGTTAAGCTTATTACAGATACATAATATCTTATTTAAAGAAAATTACCTGATTTGAGAACAATTCATTTTCAGTTATGCATAGGTAACTAAATAGGTGACAGAACAGGTGGTAAGAACGTAACCAATGTAATAGCCTTAAACCCCTGATTTTCTGAATATTTCTTGGGAGAAAAATGTTTGCAGTGTTAGTGTTCGTACTGTTACACTTTGTTTTTTCTTCCCTAAGATTTGTTTTTCATCTCTTTAACAATGAATTAAAGCTTTAAAAACTAACCTACCTTGATGCATGATACTTAAGGTTATGCAAAATGATTACATTGATGGGTAAATAGTTTTGGTGTGTAGTGGGTTTTTTGAGGATATTGGCGAGTTTGAGGTCACATTTTTACTGCACATTGGCTCTGTAGTATTGTAGTAAGATCTTGCATCCCAGTGATGAGCATGGTAAGAATGCATACAACTACTGATGATCTTAATTTTTTATTTCTGGTACTTTTTTAAAAAAATAACTTTTTTCCTCTTATTAGCCATTTTAGACTGAAATTAATATGAAATGCATTTTAAAGCTCTCATGTTGCCGAACACCTCAGTTCAAAGACCTGTCTTTTGAATTTCAAAGAAACGGAAAAGGGATAAATTTCAGTCTGGATTTTTTCCAGATGTGTGTGTATTGTGAACCCATTTATACATCTTGAGATATATCCTATCTTCTCAGGTTACCTCAGATTTAATGTGTAGATAAAAATACCAGTGTGGAGGTAGCATTTTTGTTGATGCTTGCATATGGAGCTCATAGAGCATCAGGTTACTAAAAGTCAAATAATTCAGTTTCTTGTGGGGAATGACAATGAAGGAAAGTCTGGTAGAAAAGAGCAGCATAGACCATTTAACTGCACCAGGATTGTGGCACAAGGGTTGTGCTCTCCTGCAACCTTTTTCCTAAGTCTTGCACATTTGACTCTAGTAGGTGGTTCTCAAGTAAGCTTAATATTTCCAGTAATTCCTCTGGGGAAATCTACTCTCAATTTCATGTTTGGCTTTGCCTGTGTTAAGTACCCTCAGTTGTCGCATGAGGACATTTGTTTCATTGCTCTCTAAGTCATCTTTTATGCCGTAAGCCTGCTTCTCGGGTAGCCATTAATCCAGAAGAGAGGTATTATATACTCTGTTTTTTTGGCAATTCACTGCATCAGGGGCCCTTATAGCACCTTCTTGTGAGATGGCTTCAGATTTCTGTGAAGAGAATTTGCGGGAGGGATATTCTGCATGAGGACTTAGCTGGTGAATGGTGACATTTTGCCATGTATGTCTGTGGCAAGAAACATCCTCAGTCAGAAGCGCTGAGGTGCTTCTCCCACAGAGCCAAGAGGATGAGATGCTGCAGTGGAGTCGGCCTTGCCGGAGCCCTGGATCTTGTTGGGGTTGCAGTGTAGGCCTGGGGCCTTCGTAGCCTCCCTGCTTCCCCTGCTCCTGGCCTTGTATGCGGCATTTTTTTGGGGGACCGGGGGGAGGGAGAGAGGTGGGGTGGGGTCAGGACTGTGTTGTGGGAGATGATTTAAGTTGTTTAGATTTTAGAGAGAATTAGTGTGTACAATGTAGGAAGCATGTGGAGCATGGCTTAGCGTGGTTTTTGGGAAAGGAGCTAGTGAATAGAAAGTCACTGGTGGTGGCTTGGGCAGATGGGCTTGCACAGGAGAGCAGGGGAAAGTTGTGTCCCGCTGCCCATCGTGGGCACAGAACCATGAACCCAAATGTTTGGACTGTGACTTCTGCAAAATGCTGTTACTGCAGAATGAAACAGACCTTGTAAAAGATGGGAAATGGCAGCAAAGTCATCTTGGGCTGATGAATCAAGCCTCTGAAAAGGACTTTGCTTTTAGTTGCTTACACAGACCTGAACTTCATTGCTTCATGATGCTATTTAATAATTTTAATTGAACTTCCATTTTTGAAAAGCTCTTAGATTTAATGATCTTGTAGCTACGTGTAAAGAATTATGAGGATTGTGTAAATTGAGAGGGTACTCGAATATGTGGCTTAATTCTTTATGGGGTCATTTAGTTTTGAAAAAAGAAGGGATTTGGGGGTATGTTTTTTCTTAAACTCTTCATTGAAGGTAAAGCATTTTTTTTGTTTTTCTGTAATTTTAAGAGTACAGGTTTACTTGTGCTTTAAAGAACCTTCTCTACCCTCCTTCCCCAGGGTATTTCTAAAAGTCTACTCCTACTTTATTTAATTGTGATGAGTCAGGGGAAGAATATTTGCCTGAGCAGAGTAAAGAATCCCAAGGGAAAGCAAGCTAGGTGGAGGTACAGGGAAGTACTGGGAGGGAAGGCAGCATTTGGGATATTTGTTCTCTTAATAATCTTTAGTCAGTTATTTTCACTGTTAAGTGGAAATGAGGCACTCAGAAATGCTGGGTAGAGCCTGCAAGTGTGTGTTTGTTTAGACTGCAGGCCCTTAAAGAATTAAATTTTAAATTCACACTACAACTGCTGAAGGGTCTGAGGATTCAGCTGTTGAGCTGGTCCTGAGCAGGTTCCTGAGCATTTCCCGGAAGGCCCTTGCACAGGCAGTGCTTAGGCTGCCCAGGAGGTAGCACTTGCAGCTTCCTTAATAAAGAAATAGTTTCTAGATGATGCTCTTCTAAGATGTGTATTGTTCCCTGCTGCAGAACCCTGTTCCCTACAGGGAAGCACCTTAAAAGTATCCCTTCGGATGCACGGACTAGTAGATGATTGCCAAATCCTCCCTTCCACCTACTGATCCAAGTTGAATATTTAGATAAAGTAGGAAAAAAGTGGGGGAAGCAAAGTGTGTGTGTGTTTATTCCCCTGAAAGCTTTCTTTTACCCTTTTTCCTTTTTAAGCCTCAGTTACAAGGAAAGGAGCATTGTAAAATGTCCCATTTAGTGCATCGCTTGTGTTCACTGATTTTATGGTTTACAGATATGCCTGTGCTAGCTTGCAAGGCATTTGTGGCTTTTTATTCTTTTCATTTCTTTGGTCTACTCCTGTGCTGCATGCTTGATCCTTTCAGGCTTGTTTTTTCTCAACTTTCCTGTGCCACTACTATCTGATGTTATCCCTTGCCAAAACACGTGGAGCCTGCATCTGCTCTGACAAGAGCAGGTTGAGTGCAAGCAAGATGCTATACCCCTGTGTGAACAGGAAGACTGTTAGAAACTTGCTTCTTGAATTTTGTGTGTGAAACAGCATGAAAGGGGAGTTAGCAGAATGTCATCTCAAATTGGAAAAACTTTCATGGTCCTAGTAAGATTGCAGAATAAAATGTTATGTCTTTTTAACAAATAATTAACTTTTGTATAATGACCTGTCTTAAAGCACTAACTGCATCATTTTTTAAACTGGAGGACTAAAAATATCTAAAATCTGCTTAAGAGCTGCCAGTTGCATTGACAATATTTTGGTAATAGTAAACTTAAAGTTTTTATGGAGTTTTAAGAATATCTCATGCATCAGAGCTTCATGATATCAAAACTGTTTTACCAACATATTTTCTGACAATCAGGAATGTGTTATTTGTGCTTGGATTTGCATATGTACCTTAAAATAATACCCTTAAAAAAAACAGAGAAGAATTAATGTGGTTAAACTAATGAGGCTGTGACTTCTACCACCTACATTTCTACTTAATATTTTTCCCATTGATTTTTATTTGGTTACTTAAAATGTGAACCTGATTTTTTTTGCAGGAAATTTGCTGTTTCTCATGTATTAATATCTGTATTTTACTTTCAAAGAGCCTGTATGGCCAGTGTGACTGTACCACATGAAAAAAATGTTATAACAACTGTTCATGTATTATGAATGACAGTGTCAAATGTTATGTAAATACCTGAGGGCTCAATATACTTTCTGAAGATACCAGAAATATGTACATATTAAAATAAGTATCTTTCCTTTGTGAACAGCTGGTCGTGTCTCAGTTTTAAGCTCCCTTTTCTCCCTGTTTGGAGTAAGAACCCCTTGAGAATGAGTCACAGCAAAGAGAGGAGGAATTCAGTAGGTGGATATTGTGCAGATTGTGCTATCTTAAAGTAAGGCTCAGAGAATCCTTTTTCTTGCTTAATTTTTAAGAGTACTCTATGGGTGAAATATGCTATGTTAACTTTGTAGCAAATGGCATAGGTATGGTTTAGGTTCTCCCTATGAAGGTAGCTTCAGGACGTTTCCCATGTGGAATACAGCTATTGGCTACTAAATTTTAAAGAATTGTAGCACCAACACTATAATAAATACAACATATTAATCATTTTATCCTATAACAGATGGGTGCTTAAGTCTGTGAGAAGATCAGTGGAACCGTTTAGCTTTTTGTGTCTTTCATTGTAGAAAGGCGGTCTGTTCCACGTTAAGGGAGAAGTCTGCTAGGAATATTTAGGTTTTATTGGAACAAAGCACAGCATTACATAAGTTCACATCAGAAGCAGTAGAGGTGCTATTCCAAATTCATAACAATTGTCTATTAGTCTGTTTTTAATAATTTTTCTTTGGCATGTAATCCTGTTTAATTAGATTCTACTCTCTCTGTTTCAAGATTCCATAAACTGGAGTCTTGTATACCAGCTGCTAAAGCAGGAGTTACTGTCTAAATGATATTCACAATGAGTATTTGGAAGGTTTACAATTATACCCTTGCTAATAAATTGTGCTATTTTCCCCAACAGTTTTAAGTGCTAATCTTCAGAAGGCATTTTAAAATTAGCTAAAATTCTGTCAAGAGATTTACAAAAATTGTTAGCATGAAGATAATTATGTCACAGTCCTTGGACTCCATCTCTGATTGTGTGCATAAATCAGAAAATGTCAGCTGTGTTTTCCCTTAATAATTATCCTTGCAGCAATATATTACAGTTTAGATTACTATTATAATTTTGCTTTAGGTTTATAAAACACTAGATAGTTATTTCTAAAGTTTTCTGCTGATTAAATAATTTAGATTTCTCAGAATAGCGTATGATTATTGGCTTCAACATTTTATTTATCAATAAGGAGATCAATATGGAAATAAGTACTCCAGACCTTTTATAAAGTTCCAGTAAGCTTTTTGATTATATTTTAATGGAGATTGCTTATACAGATCTCCTGTAGCGGAGGCTGGCTTATATGATATATCCAATGTTTTCACAAGTGCTAGTTAGTATGGTTAGTCTTGCATCATGAGTGTGGGCCTTGAGTTCTTGGACCAAAATGAGACATTTCCTGCTGAATGTAGAGACTGTAGGTATTTGCAGTAATGCTTCTGTTTCCCTGGCTGTTTGGAAATCTGCCATGTGAGCCTGCCTCCTTAAAGGTACCTGATTTAACCCTCGGTGTGGAGGTGGCTATATTCTTCAAAACTGGGACCGGGGGAGTCTCCTTCTGAGCACTCAAATCTAGGCACAAATGCACCCAATATGCATGTTTAAAAGCATGGCTACCTAAGCTTTAGAGGACTAAAATGTAGCATACCCTACAGAGAAAGGAAGCTTTCTCTGGATTATTAATCTGGAATGAGCAGTTAACAATTACTAGGTTTGCTGTAGGTCTTCCTCATTTCAGTTATTTCATCTTAGAAAAATGTCTAACCTTGGTTAAGAAAAATGCTGGTTAGTTAAAAACAGGTGCATTTGTTTTACTTTCTGGTATGCATTTGTGTGTTTTTGGCTTTACTTCCAGTCTTCTATTACTTTTGTTTGCTAAAACCTTTACAATCTAGTTTTCTTCTCTTCAGGTAGGCATTTACATGATCAAATCTTTCCTCGAGTTTGTCTGATATTTCGGTAGGTAGCTCTTTAAGTCATGTGCTCTCCAAGGCACTTTGATTCCTGGCTTTAATCATCTTAGGGGCGTCTCTTTACATGTCATTTGATTTTTCGGCATCTGTTTGAATGCTGACACCATGTTCAACTAGACTCCATTTTCTGTATCTACATTGGCAAGCAGCCTTGTTTGTCTCCAGTAGTAGATGTTTTCTGAAGAAAGCATTTTCAAGGAATGAAGATACAGAGTTGTTAATGAGAATTAATATAAAAATATATGCAATGAAATATAGCGGAGAACTGATATGCAAGTGACTGTTCTTGCCTGTGCATAGTTGGGTGATATCCTGCATGAATATTGCTGCTGCAACTGTGGCTATCCCAGGAACGGTCTTCTGTCGGCATCTTAGCCAGGCAACAATTGCAGAAGTGAATATCTTTGGGAATTTAGGTTTTCTTTTTGTTCGTTTGTTTCTCATTTGCCACAACAGAGTTTGATTTTTTGCAGTATCAAATAATTAACACAAAATAGTTGATGCGGATGGCCCACAAATGTCTGTATTTCAGGGTTATGGAACATGCCAGCTAGGCATGAGTAAACAAAGATTGCAAATGATTTGAGGTTTTAATCGAATAGTTAATGAAATAAAAGGAAAAATCCCCAAGAGATACAAGTCAATAATCAAGTATATGCTTTAAAGAAAAAGGAGAAAAGTGATTTTTAGCATTAGCACCAACAGTAAGCACAAGCCTAACAGGTGAGAGCTGTTCCATCTTTTAAGTTGGAAATTGCTGTATGTTCCTTAAGATTGATATACAGAGAACATTGCTTAGTAATAATAGAGATTTGCTTTCACAGATGTTTGAAGAAAACTTAAGAATCATAAGAAAATTTAGTATATCCCAAAATCATGTGGAAGCAAAGAATTGCAAGAATACAGCAGCCCTACTTACCTAAAGCGTTCCCAGGAGAGAAAGAGGGTATTTAAGTAAGGCTTTTGACTTGGCAGCTTATCAAGTAGGATAAGAGATCTACTCAACTTTGGTGATACAGGCTGCCTTAGAATATGTCTTATGCTCTTGTCAGATCAAAAGATTTTATTTTTCTGCTTCCTAGAAATGTATGTAAGACCTTATCAGTAATACTAACACTTCGGAAAGTCTTATGTAAAGTATCTCAGGATGGAATTAAAATAGCTGATATGGCTTAGAGTGCAATCCCCCCTCCTTTGCCTGGATGAGAGATCCGTGATTGATTTCAGCGCAGCGGGATGGGCTCCAGTCTTGGTGCTGTGTCCAGGCCGCGGGCCGGGCCTGGGTCCCCTGTGGTGCTGCTGAGTAGCAGGCGGTTTGCTTGTGCTTTCTCAGCTATTTCTAGGGAGTTCTGCATTACTGGAAGTCCAAATCAAGAATTGCTGTTGTAATGGCTAATCAAAGAAAAGGGGGATTTTTGCATCCAAGACAAACATGGAAGAAGGCTAAGCTAATGCATATTTAGATACGTGTTTTAAAAAGTGCAGCTGCTTCTGTCAGAATCCAACGATTTTATTTAAAATTTGGGTGATTCTTATGTATTGTGACCTAGCTTGTTACTTCAACTGAGATTGACTGAGAGTAGTTTGCACTTGATAGCTGATGTCATTGCTCAGACTTTTAGATAGGGATTTCGTTATAACGTTTGTGTCAAGAGGATATCACTTGCCATGTCTGATGAAAACAGATTTAAGAGCATACAGTCTTTGCCCCTGAAGCCTGTGGTTTATCTGGAAAATGACTACACTGTATTAAGCAAAAGAGAAAACATTTTTTTGCAGTTATTGGAGGCAAAGCTTTTCAATTTGTTCCTTCCTAATCTTCATGTATCCCCTATTAGATGTTCCATCACTATGTTGTGTGTGATGCCGCAAGTTCTTGTGAACCTCAGTTTTACATTGTCCTTTTATCTAGTTACCATGTAGTTTTAGTTTGGATCCCATAGGTGATAAGTGAACCATTTATGCATCCAGACAGTTTCCTACTCTAATTTTTTGGATCATTTAAAAACCTCTCAAAGTATCTGTGCTAGAGATGTTTAAGAAAGTTTAGACTTCTGTGCTTTTGACATGTTGCAGTAGTTTTACTTATGTCTGTGTTCCTAATCATATCTACATATTTATTCTTTCATCCTAAACTTTTTAAAGGTGATGCTTGGTTTAGCAGCAATATATAGAATGCTATATGATTATTCAATCACAGTGTTGAAACTTTTAGACCTTATCTATACTCACAGGAAACGGTTTGGCAGCAAGCCACCAAAAACAATTTTTTATTGCTTGTATTTTCATTTTTTTTACTATAATTGCTGCTAAAACCTAACACCTGGGAGTTTAATAGCTCATTATGTTTAAATCTAGAGTATTACAGGCAAAAGCACAATGTCCTGTTCGGGGTGTTTATGCATGTTAATCTAGCTAGCAGCATAGATAGTGGAATGAGCTCAATTTTTGCTACTGATTTTTGTGCCTTTGAATATGTAGTTTGTCTTGGTCATGGTATATCAAAGTTTCATCAGTTACAAGTTGTGTTCTCCTGAGTGTTCTTGTACTAACTTTGCTCATTGTGTGTGTGTTCTTTTAAGTCAGCCATTTGAATGGGTTTGCAGTGTGGTTTGGAAGACTTCACGTTGGTAGCTATTCCTAATACCCTTTCAGAGGTTCTAAAAAATAGTATAAAGCTGATGCTCATATCCATTGAGAAGTGGTGTATCTATTGACCTTTAAAGATGTGCTTAAATTTGCTCTTTCAAGCTTCTGCTCTTTTCTGTGAGAGGATGCAGTATATTGTTTTGGATCATTGCAGCTCTAACTGGGAAGATGTAGGTGTATTCAACCTTTGCTCCTTCCCTGCCTCGGCATGTGTGCAGTGAGTGATGAGAGGACTATGAGCCTTCAGTAGTTTGCATCCAGTTCAGTCTTCATTTTGTTTTTACTTTATAGAGAAGTTACTGGCTCACCAACTGTTGTATTTTAGAGGAGAGCTATTTGGTGGAAAGAAGCTGAGAAAGGTAGATGTGAGATTGTCTAGACGTGGTTGGCAGAAATGGCAAAAGTAAATTCATCGTCTTGGTGTAACGTTTATTACTGAGTCTTTAAAATTTGCTCTCTTGCTTACTCTACGTCACCTATTTGTTTCCATGTTGAGTCTGTGGTTGAGAAATAGTATTTTATCTGTGTAAGGCTACATGATTACAGTATCTTCAGTCCGGGGCCAGCTTTGCTGCCCTCAACTGGTTAACACCATATGATCTATAAAGACAAGGAGGAAGCATCAGCAAAATGGAATTTGTTCTCTTAATTTCAGTGTGTTTTCACCTAGGGAGCATGAGTTATTCTAGCTTGTGTGATACAGAAAAGATTTGGTTATGATTGATAAAATCTTGTGGGCTGTGGATCCTCTGCTTGTTCTCTCCATGCCTTATATACCATGAGATCAAGAGGAATGAGCTGCACAATACTCATGTTTTCCTGAGCACGTGTTTAGGTGCTAGTGGCACAGGGCTGTTAAACTTGCTTTCCTCTTTCAGGGCTCAGAGCAATATTCCAAGTAGTGTTTTCTTTGGTCTGGTTTCCTGATGGACAGGAGATTTAGTTTTGGTTGCATAGATATTGTTAGTGTTAGCATTGATGAATCAAGATTTCTTTATTAGTATTGTCGGTTTGGTTTTCTTATGTGTATTTTAAATGACTGACCTGCCTGCATGTGCTTAGAGTTGAAGGTCAATGCATGGAGGTCTAAAGAATGGAATATTTCATCGTAGGGCTTTCCTGCCTTACTTGGATAATCCCTTTGAGTTTGAGTAGGATTTTGTCATGCATAGGACAGTTGACTAATACAAACAAAGAAAAATCAAATTACCCTTGGAATAAGACACACTACTTAAATTGTTTTTTAAGGGTGAGAAGATTGCAGAAGTTCCAAATGTAGATTTGTTGCTTGCTTCTCTTGCTCAAAAATCTATTAAAGTGTTAAAATTGTGTATTAAAATATCTATAATTTTAAAGTAATGCTAATTTAACTAAGGGCAAACTGAAAATGCTAGGTCATTTTCAAATATCTAATCTATTCCAATAATGCTTTTGTAGTTTCTAATTGAATATCATTATGAAAATAAATCAATGCACAAAAGAAATGACAATAGGTTTTTTATTGCATTTTTAACTGCCTTCAGCATGTAAGCTTGAAAATTAGTTCAGATATTTAGAAACTGTGTAAACAAATAATAGTTCACATAGCTTTTGTTTGAAGATGCTGCATAAAGAGCCTGGCAATCCTGTGTTCAAGCTTGTTAACTATAATAACTATGGCACTTAAAACTTAATGTTTCCTCTAAAGCCATCTGGCAAAATTATGCCTCCCAGAGGTAGGATTTGGGATTGGAAAAAGGTGCTACAGAGAAGAGGGGTATCTAAGTCTTGTGTATTAGAGAAGCCTCAAGAGAATATCAAGTCTTTAGAATGATGCTGATGATCAGAGTATTCTTGTTTGGTGGTACTGGACCCTCATTTTGTGCAGATAGTTTATGTAGTGCTTAGCTACTCTGCGTGTGTGTGCATCTCTATATGTGCTTATATAGTTATATAGCTTTGTAAGCTTGCTTGTTGATGAGGAAAAGACATTTTGCTTTCAAAAAAGCAAAAAGTTAGGTAAAAAGTCTGTAGTTTCATTATGGTACATTTATAAGAAGATTTCCATGACAACCATGTGATAAGATTCATATTTACTTTGTTTCTGAGTTCTCGGTGTCTTTTAATGACTCTGGTGCAATTAAAACAGAATGCCTAATTTGTGAGCCTCTTGGCATAGCTGGGGTTTGGTGGCGCGCGGCTGAGTGCCGTTCCCGTGCGTGCAGCCTGACATGCCTTCTGCCCTTCATTGCAGAACTGCGAGAAACTAGAAAATAATTTTGATGACATCAAGCCCACGACGCTGGGCGAGCGCGGAGCCCTTCGCGAAGCAGTGAGGTAAGTCTGGGTCCCCATAGCAACCGTCACAGATGTGGTAAAGAAAGAGTCATTCTTCATTATTGGGGGAACAAATGAGTTCATTGCCACCATTCAGCTCTAGTCTCCAAGGTATTAATTTGTCAGTGGAGAGGCTTCCCTTGAGGCTGTACTTTGGTTTTGAAGCTGCATAAATGTTAAGCCTGACTGCACAGTAAAAACCGTAAATGTTTAATTTGTTATTTAAAATGCTTAAGGGGTGCCTTGTTGTGTATTTATACTAAGCTGTGAATGAAGGAAAATATTGTTCATCTAAATTCTGCAAGTGTTAAAGAAATTGTACAATGCTGTTTGAAGAAACCTGTGTTTGCACCTAAATTGACTTTGATTTCTATGTGTGTAGGTGCCTCTCTACTCTGATATTATCACTGTATTTATGTGACTTTTGGTTTTGCTAATGGTGTGTTAACATATATCTGGTACTTGATATATTGTAGAGATGTATATTTTACTTAATACATTCGTATCATTACACTTAATGCTTATTAAAGGAGGTCAAAATTACTCCATACCTGAATCTTCTGCCATGCTTGCTCCCATAGTAGTGCATCCGCTTGCCGCAGTGAGGAACCTCGGTGACTCCAGCGCCTTGAGCGTGGTCCTGATCACTGCGATGAAAGCTGGCAGATATAACTGACTGCATAAATTAAGGAAGAATGTTAATTATATTATCTGTGCATCTGAAAGTGAGTCTAGCCTCTACTTTTAAAGGTTTTGTGAATAGGAGAGTAAAATTTAATGAGGCACATATTGCTATAATTTATCTGTTCGCAGAGTGACTTCAGTGATTTGGGCAAGTGCACTAAAGGTTGTTGGTCCTCCCCACTGCCCCCTCCCAAAAAAATGAAATACAAATATTGAGGGTCTTGCTGAAAAATTAATTACATCCATTTGTTTTGCGACTTTGTGTTCATTATCCCTTAATTTATGGATGTTAGTGAGTGACTTTATCTACAGTCATGTTCGTGATGCTTCTGTCTCAAACACTGCTATGAATAGCTGTTCGCAGAGGTATTCAGACGTGAGATGCCAGCCTGCCTCTTTTGAAATCCATTCAGATTATCTATGCAACATATTCATTCCTGCCTGAGCATTTCAAATACTAGTGTCACAAATACCAGTGAAGATAATTGCAGCCACCCTTCTAATTTTTGATTTCTTGCATTTTTATTGATTTTTTCCTTCATATATTTTGGAGTTTCTCCCTATGTGGCCAGTCACTCCTCTGTACATAGATTTTTACATAATGTCAGTAAATGGAAATGATTTAAAATAAAGATTTGGGGAACATTTGGCAAAAAAAAATGGTTTGAGTATTTTCAGCACCTTGGCTGTGAAGTTCCTGGTGTCCTTTGACAATGTGCCACAGGCAGGTTGGCAGCATTTTGAGGCACAGGACTGCACGATTAATATCTTAAAATCTTGAAGCTGGCAGCTTTTTGGTGATCAGTGCTCGCTAGTGAAGGGGGAGCTTGGGCATTTCAAAGATCAGGTATCTCTTACAGCAACTCTGCAGAACGGTCTCTCAATTTTATGCATCACCTCCAATGAAATTGTATCTGTTATCTCAAACTTATTCAGCTATTTCTGCTAGTGTACAAGCCATACTAAGAAATGCTTATTGATTATGAGGCGTGACAGATATTGTGCAGTGCTGGAATTTTCTTAATACAGACAATTATAGTGCTGGTTTTTCTTAGCTGTTTTTATGGGGGCAAAGAAAATACTTATTAAATTAAGGCTGTAGCTTGGTTTTACAGCTTAATTAACTGACACCTAAAATGTGTGAGACATTGAGAGGCATGTGCATGTCAGAATGTGTATTTTTTAACTGTGTAAGAAGACCTTTGCTCTTGGTTGTACAGTTCTTCAGCTGCTGCTTATTCACACCATAGCTTGGGGGCTGCATTTTTCTGCTTGGATCCCAAGACTATTTGTAACATCTGTAATTCTAATGATGCAACTTTGACAGTTCACTTTGTTTTTCCATGGCTATAGTGGCCACTGGACCAGGTGTGGGAGGATGAATATTTGCTGTCAGCAGTATTGTGAGATACCTGTCACCTTTTGGTGAGGAAAGCATGTGGGAGAGTTGCATGTTGCACTGAAACCACATGGGCATGGTAATAACAGAACCACCGTTAGCTGGATAGGTAAGCAGATATGTGTGGATCTCGGATGAGCTTTGAGTGGGCAGGCTGCCCAAAATAGCTGTGATTTCCCAGAGTGGTACTGCTGGTCTGCCAGATGAGATGCAATGAACATTTTTCCTCAGTGCTCTCATTTGGCACATCCATTTTAACTTTCTCTTAAAAAAAAAAAAAAAAAAAAAATCAATTTTGTATGGGTTTTAGTATTTTCCTAGGCTGAATATCACTGTGCTCTAGATAAATGCTAATACCCAAGAAGGGTCTTGCGAAGAGTCTTCAGGAGGAACTAAATTAATGTATGCAAATTAAGAATTGCATAAAAATGTTTATTCGTGCCTGAATATGTATGCAAAATCAGTGTTGAAATAGTCATAAAACATGAACTTTCTTTAGCTCTAGCTTGTATGTTACTCTAGATTCTAAATGAGATAAGCAGATAAGTTTGCTGTAACTCATGGTATAAGGAGTGGTATTGCAAGAATTTGGTTTAATTTTGAGTGCAAATAACTGAATTAAATGCTTTATGGTTTTTATTTTGTTAGTTTATCCAAAATGGTTGGTTATTTTGGTGTTAGTAAACAATAAGTTAATTTTTTTAACCAATGTTTTATAAATGGAAACAACTATTGCTTTGCACATTGTGAATGTATATACTATAATGTAATTTGGTGTTTTATGTATTAACTTCCCAGAAAAATAATGTAGATATACCTATAAAGTGAGATTGCATAAGTAAGAACTTTAAGCTTTTGTTAAACAGGACTCAATTTGTTCTTAGTATATCATTTAAAAAAAAAAAAAAAAAATCAGGCTCCTGATCTTTGGTCAATCTTCATAGTAGAAACTGAAAGGAGTTTTTAGACTGGTATGTCTGCCTCAAGGAGGTAAGTATTTGAGGAAGAAGTGGCACAGCTAACTGTAGCTATGGCCTGTTCCTACGTGGCAAGAGCAGCCTGGGGGCTGTGTTGGTGACCATGCCCTGGGAAGGGGAGGTGGAGCAGTCTGGAGGCTGTTTAACAACACAAATGAATTTCAGCAGAAGCATGGAGAAAATTCAAACTCAGTCACTAGTATTAATTATAAAATCTAAATTAAGATTAGGGAGTGATAGGCCGTGGTGAGATGAAGGATAAATTTCAGAACACGGTGGCTGTCAGGAAGAGATGGCCTGTGTCCAGGCTCTGTAGCGCTGTGGAGTGGGATTTGCTGAGGCTGGAAGCAGCCTCTGGAGGTGTCTGCCCCAAAGCCCTGGCTCAAAGCACACTTCAATAGAGCTTGTTGCTCGTGGCCCATTCCAGTGCATTTTGCCTGTCTCCGCAGCTGGAGGGTACCCAACCTGCCTGGGCAAGCAGTTCTTGCAGTTGACCATCCTAACAATTAGAAAACCAAACTTGTGCTCATTGCCTCTTCACTTTACAGGATCCAAACCACTGAGATGAATCTGACTTCCTCCTACTGCGTGTTTATACTCAATCAGCCCCCAGGCTGAGCAGCCCCAGTGTGCTGCTCTGCATCTGCAGTGAGGGCCTGGTGCTCTGGGACAGTATGTTAGAAAGGCGCTATAGGCTTGCCTGAAAGTTGCCATGAACTCTGTGTCAGAACACAGTTTTTGCGAAGCCACAGTATTTAGCAATCTGTGAAACAGGCCTGCATTTGTTTCCCTTATGGCCAGGAATGAAGTGGCTTTTGGTGGTGAGCACTTAGGTAATGACTGGTGAAGATGTTAAACATATGAATGGATCTTACTTGTAGGTAAATACACCTATGATTTCTCTTGTGAACACTGACTAAGTATGTCTGAAGGCTTTGCAAGTGAAAATTAAAGCTGTTTGTGGATAGACTTGTTGTTGTTAAAGATTTAAATGTATTTCATCAGAATTTTCTCATCTGTTTGGATCAGTATAAAAAGGCATCAAATAAAGTTCATTTGAAATTGTTCCTTTTGCATTCACATACTTGCATGGCTAATACGGACATGGAACTGAGGCTATAACTTTAATTTTTAGTTTGAAAGAAGCAGTTTCTGTTAATGATGATATTCATGCTGTTGTCTTGACAACTATTTAAGCTTGGGTTGATAATAATAAAGTTCCTTTTATTATGGTCTAGACTCTCAGATATATTTGACAAATAGTTTCCAAGGCTGGTCAAAAATGCAAGAAAATTGTACTGTAAATTTCTGTGATTTCAAAAATGTTCATCCATTTGATGCAGAATAAAACTTAGGGATTTAAAAAGTGTTCAAAACATGCACAAGACACGCTATAATATATCTAACAACCCCGTTAGGCCTCTGATTTGGAATATGGGAAATACAAGTTTGTATTTTTATTCTGAGTCAAGCAACTTTGGTTTTCCAGTCTAAAAGGAACCATATGATGGAACTACAGAGTTAGAGAAATGTGGGCTTGAAGGATGAGATAAGTAAGAACAACGAGAAATATGCTGAAGTTAGCTGATTTCCTCTAGTAGTCTTAAGCTGTTGTCAGAGATGGGTAAGTTGAAGGGAAGGGAGAAAAAGTAGTTGCTTATGGGTTTCTGATTCTGGGGTGGGGCAGAAGGATGTGTTGAGTAGAATCCATCCTGATTTACAAATTAGGTAGAAAATTTTGTTATGTAGGCTCTTTCAATTAGACCTTTAATTAGACTACTGGCTGCGAAAAAATGTGCCGAAGTGTTCTCAGATTATAAAATAATTAAATAGTAATTCTATGGAATTAAGGGAATGGATCATGCGTTGGAATTTCTTTCTGGAGATACAACTTGATGGTGTTATAAACTAAGCATGTCCTTACTAGTATATGGCAATAGTTATTCGTAGATGCTGCAAAATATGCCAGTGTTGATTGCATTTTGTATAGTATAGGAATATATGCAGGCTATTAAACACTTGAGGGCTTCCAGCATTATTTCCTTAGTAATGACCTATGTGAGTAATTGAAATTTTTGGAGACTGGAGATGCAACGGAGTCAGGTTACTTTAAAAAAAAAAAGTAATTGTGAAATGTAAAAAGTCTGCTTCAAACTACAAATATAACTCACACTGAGGATATTGTCACTGGAGTCCCACAATGTTCATCATCTGTGCTTTAGAAGGTAATTGCATTGCTTTTATATATATTCAAGTATAAATCAAAAAAAAAAAAAGTGTCTTGTTTTGAGCCTGATTGCAAGATGGGCTATTTTGTTGAATAGCAACTTTGCAATACCTTGGCAAATTCTGATGCTGAATTGCATTTCCAAGTTTATTTTGGCTTATAGGCTTGAATAGGTTTATGCAGTTGCAGGTATACTGTTCAAAATATTTATAATTTCTTTTTTCATTTATGAATTGTAATTTACTTTTGGTTGTCAATTTAAGTGGACAGAGGGATTGGTGTAGGTTAGAAAGATTGTGTTTTCCCTGAAGTGCCTTCTGGCACCTGTATATCATGAACTAATGTGTAACTTAACCAGAGCTGAGGTGGTGCAAAGTAGATGTTCAGAAGTGGTACTTGCAAAGAGATGCTGGATATTTCAGTGCTTTCTCTTGGCAATGTAGAAACACTGTTCTCTTATATCAGATAACTGAATTATACCTTAGACTAAATATAAACATACACCTAGAATGAAAGCATTGTTATCAAAGTAGCAAACTCTGATTTAGCAAATTGCATACGTGGTTTTAGAAGGATTATAATTGCTGCTTTTGTTGGTGTGCTATAATGTTGTGCCTAAAGTGTTTTTTAGTGTAAGCTATTTTGTAAAAACTGTCACTTGCCCTTTGTACTTTTTTATACATATTAGTGGACTGTACAGCAGTCTGTTCCATGCATGGCAAGTAGACCATTGCTGTATGCATGTGTACTGTTCCTGGAGAAAACATTTTGTGGAGGGGCAGGGGATGGGCGGAATGAGAAGAAAATAAGCCCTGTATTTGTCACTTGAGGATAGTCCGTTTCTGCTTTTGAACCATTTAGCTTTATGATTTAAAGGAAAAAAAAAAATTGGATAACGGTCAAAATTTTGCTTTTAGCGAACTGCAGGAGATAGTGTCTGATGTTGGTAGTGAAAGAGATTTTGAAAGCGGCAGTGGCAGATGGCTTCCCACAAAGACCCCGAAGCTGCTGTGCCGGGGGGGCCGTGTTGCACCTTCCGGTGGCTGAGAGCCACTCATCCGCTAACCGCCCGAGAGGAATCTTAGGTTCTCTCTGTGGGTCCCTCCTTGTTACTTCATAAAAAGCAGCAATTTTAGATACTTAATTGGCTTTTGGCTGCTATTAGTGATCAGGAAAGAAAGATGACCAGGATTGATAGAAATGGTATTCTTTGAAAAATGGAGATGTGTGAATTCTGTACGCTGATTCTGTTGCCATAAGCCATAGTTTTCCACAGACTGGAAGACTAAAGACCCTTTCCCACAGTAGCTGTTGTTCTGCCTACACTCAGAAACCCAGCTGTTTTTGCAAATGATATTTTAAATGCATCTGCTCTGGTTTCCTTTCAGGCATGCACAGTACTTACAAAACCCCTGAAAATAAAATCTTTGTCTTTGGTCCTCTCCTGTGTCTGCGGTGCCCTCCGACACGAACGGGCCGGGTGCTGTACCGGGCGTCTCCGAGCGTGTTCTCACCGTCTGGGGGAGAGCAGAGCTGGAGGATTGGGCACGCAATGTGCAGTGATGGTCTTCAACCAGAACTGCTTTCTGGGTTGTTCAGCAGCTGCTTTCACAAGTCTAGTGTGCTTAGGACACCTCAATTATAAAGAGTATTACTAATTACACATAGTTGGGTTTTGCTGCTTCTCAAGCATCCTGACTTTATACTATACTGAATATTGTGGTTCTGGACATAACAGCGAATCTCTTTTTCTGGAAATGTTTTGTTTATTGGTGTGAAGGGTGCTTGCTTCTGCACAGAGCTCTGTTGCCTTGCTGCGAAGTGGAGCATTATTAGATTCTATACTTCATTTTGTACTAAACTGCTTGCTCTGTTGCACTGTTTCAGAGATTAAGCTGTGGGTCCAACTATTCCCTAAGATACTTAACTTTCATCAAAGTTAATCTGCCCTTCTTGAGTAGACTTCTGAACTTAAACCCTGTTTGTTTACTTGAGGCTATTTTTAAGACCCGGAAAAGAATACTTAAATATTCCAATGAAATCAACACACCTTATTGAAAACAAGACCCTAGTGTGTATTGGACTTTTTCAGTATACTAGTTGTACACAGATTTACATCAGCAGTACACCTTTAGCAATTTGGCTACAAATTTTTGGAGAAATAATCTTCCATGTTCAGTGCTTAGGGAACGGATATTTACAGGAGAGTCTTTATTTCCTGGATTTTGCTGTTGCGATCTGTTTGGCAGCCAGTTAAGCACTAGTGCATGGTAGATCTTTTAGAATTCCAGCTGAAGACTTTCCCTACCAGTGTCTCATGGAGAGTCAAAGAACAAACTAAATATTCTTCAGCACCATCTCTTGTCCTCTTGAGTATTTAATTTAGCTGGTCTTGGATGCACCATGGAGAAAACACTGACTTTTGGAGCAGTAATTTGCATTACATTTTGATTTGTATGTATTTAGTTTGTTAAACCAAACTGAAATATTTAATTGTGATTTGGGCAGTTGCTGAGCTTCAATTTCTTTTTAGAAAAAAAAAAAAAAAAAAAAGAAGACTTTTTAGAATTGTTCAGTATTTGTTTTACAAATGTGGCCGGTAGACTTATTAAAATGCACACTAATAATTGATCTTTGTGGTGATTAAAATTTAATGGAAAGAATTAGAGTATGATTTCTATCAGGATATTTGTAAAAGGTGTTAATTTACAATTACACTATTGACACTACTACAATACCATAATCTTAAAAATGGTAAATACATTTTTATAAAGTCCTTGTAAAGATTTTAATATTTTGAAAATAGAAAGAGGTTACTACTTGATTCACTGGAGGTTTTTCCTGTTGTTAGTATTAATTGATAGTAATGAAGTATTGACTTTGTATTTGGCAATGAACAAAAATTTGAGAAATGGTCTTGTCCTGAAGCTATTTGAAGTCTGACAGTATTACCAAAAGGGAAAGGGGGCTGTCATATTTCAAAGAATATGCTTGTCATAGAAAAATATATAATTTTCCAAATATGTGTTTTTTCTCCGCTTTTGTTGTATATCTTCCTCTGAGTGGACAGGGACCTTCTGGGTGCTTCTTCAGGCTTGTGTTTTTAATCAGGGAATGGGAAATGCACTTGACTGCTTTTATAAGCAGTTGCTTTATAACGCACGATTTCTTACTTAGCTCAGAAATGGCATTTGTTTCCTGGGCTATGCTTCAGGCTGCTTTCACCTCTCTTCCAGTTGCGAATTCGCTTACGTGGCAGCTGCTGGTGTGTTTAAACCTCTCCTGTCTTTAAGTGCTGTCCCTTGTGATCTCATCTCAGACGTAATAATTAATTGGGGTGGGAATTGTTCTCCATATGATTAAAGAACTACACAGGGATATTTAAAAGTACTTAAATATAAAATAGCTGCTATTTTTAAAAGCTACCCTGGCCCCAGTGGGTACATGTCACTGAAGAGCTGTGAGTGCGTGACGGGGCCCGAGTTCCGCTAGCCCTGCGGCCGCCTCAGCAGAGTGGAGCTGTGTCCTGCATCTCGTGCCTGCTTTGCAGGTGGCCTTCATCTCCAGGCATCCCCTCTGCGCTCTCCAACCAGGGCAGAGAGTAAATATTGACTGTGCAAGGGTGACGAGTTGCAAAAATGTAGTGAAAGAATTGCTGGTAAACTAGGTGCTTATGTGGCAAAAAGCAAAGCATATGCAGATGGTAATGTCCTTTAACACCTTGATAGCATAAGTGAAATAACATGTATCTGTGTCTTCTGGCTGATTGAAAGACAAATTGATAAACTGGACATTATTTCTGCTGCATTTAAGTAGAAAGTCTTGACTTCATTGTGGCTTTGCTACGAGTTTTGCTGATGACTTCAGCAGAGCCATACTTTCAAACCAGGGTTTCATTAAGTTGAGTGAGGTTTTGTAATTCTCTCAAATTTGTTAGAATCAGATTTCCACTTTATTCTTTAGTTCTGTCCTTCCCTGCCTGTGAAGTAGTTAGGTGTGTCAAATGTGTTCTTGAGCAGAGGAAGGAGGAAGCTGCTCTGCATGGTGGGCAGGTGTAGCTGTTCTGGGGACAGGTTCTGCTACTGCCAGTCTTGGTGAAAGGCTGATTATGCCCCAGGCAAGGGCAGAGGGCAACCATGGACCTAGTTGCAGATGGAGTTGTGGGGGGCTATATAGCATGAATATATTGGCTCCCTTACACAGTTGAATTTGTGCTTCTGTGAGCATATATCTCGGTATTCCTGGCTTCTGCACATCTTGTGCCGTAAGATCAGTTCTCTCTCGTGAAAAATTTGTATTCCCTTTTTCTTGGGTTTGCTGGATGAGTGAAGACTCTACTTTAAATTGGAAAGGCCTGAGCAATCTTTTACTGTTGGTGGTGTTACACATTCTATTTTCTACTAGTGTCACAAAGTCATAACATGTAAAATTCATTTTTCTAAAAACTCTAGAGCGTTTTGAAATACATCTCATAATATTTTTCTATCATATTCATTTAATCCTTGATGTAGGATGAGAATTCATTGCCCTTATGCTGAGAGTATGAAAACACAAGGTGATAATGGTAACTCAATGTTTATAATATAAAGTGTTGTTCCTGTAGTGTGGTCCAATTACACAATAGTAAAGCAGGGATGTAACACAGCAACGCTGCTTTTCCATTTGTTTCAGTAAGTTTAGCACAGCGGGTAATGTGGCATTCTTCCAAGGTAATGCGTCAAGTTTACAGTTGGCTGGAAGTGCAAGGGAAGTTATTCTAAGACTTTGCATGCTGCCTTATAACTCTAGTTGAATGTATGAGATAGTTGTCTTATGAATGTATTTGATGTCATTTTATTTCAAGGCTTTTGTATTTTAATTTTTATGGTGTTTTCAAGATACTTGAACAATCTGCTATGCAGATGCAATGTTTACAACACCACAGTTTTAGGAATCAAATGTAATTTTGTCTGCCCTTTTTTGAAGGCCCTGATTAATCTTAGGAAATCAGAAGGAACTGCTCCATTAATTTGTTGACTGATGTAAATGTTACTCCTCTAATTCTTTAAGGAATAAAAATATAGGTAAAATATGAACAGACTGCTTCATTTCCTTTTGAAGCATAGGCAGCTAGCAACATGCCAGCAATTTGACGGGGGGCAGAGACTAGCGATGACCCTGTGCCTTCTTTGGCTGTGACTTTCTCTTTGAAACCTCAAAGATGAGGTTCCTTGATGTTGATCTCTTCATTTTTATTTTTTTCCATAGTTTTAAAGCCATTCCCTAAAAAAATTACAGTAAGTTAGTAGACATCACTGTCTCAAATATGTTCATATTCTATAAAATTTTGAACAGCCCTTTTACAACAAAACATGTACATATAGCATAGCATGGGAGTGGCTCTAGAATCTCTTCCATTATAAAGGTAAAATTCCCCATCTTAGACTTTTCTTAATCCTGCTACTCCTTTTTTTAAATCAGCCTTCTGAATAAAGTCTGGTGTCTGTCATAAAAACTTTGTCCCTGGTAGTGAATTTGGGCTTACAGAAAGAACAGCAATTGCTGACAGGTTTTCCAAAGATTTTCAGTTCTGTGCATCTACCTTTCCTGGAGCATTTCTGAATGCCTTTGGGCAGCATCGATCCCACAAATGGAGGGATGCTTGTCCCTGGCAGCACTCCTCTTCCTGCCAGTGTGCTTGCTCCAGCTGATTGTAGCTGTTCCAGCACTGCCACCTGAAAAGCACATAAAAGAAATAATGAATTTGTATGTGCAACTTAAGGGTCTTTGTGTCTCAGAATGAGCTCACCTGGTGGCCCATGGAAGAGGGCAGAGCCCGGGGGGGTGAGGACACGGTGCAGCTTGGGTGAAGGGCACATGTGGGATTCCTTGTTCTGCACTGGCAAGGACCGTAGCGCCTGATGGGTGAATAATCAAGCACAGAGTGGTTAAAGTTTCTTCTTGCCAGTGACACAATTTGATGTAGCCAATTTTTCATGAAGAATGTACATTTGGGACCTTGCAAGCTGGTTTTAGACCCCACAGCTGCTTTTAAAGCTCTGAAAGCTTTATTTTGGATTGGAGAGGGAATTAAAAAAAAAAAACTCATTTGAACATCATCTGTCAGGGGCTTGGGGGCAGTATTTTGTGGCAGCAATCACAGAAGGAAGATCAGTTGGAGATAAAGATCAAAACTGCAGAGTGACAAAACATGCTCATCCCTAGGTATCCTGGATCAGAGTATCTGCTCAACACCTTGGTTTGCTTTGATGGCCAGCACTGACACTGAGATGCTGGTGCTTTTTCAGGAGCAGAACCTCAGTTGAACTTCCGAGTCTGCCTGTGTAACCTGCTGTGGTGGGAACCCCTACTTCCTCTGGGTGAATGTATGGTGAGGATCAGCGCAGTGCGAATTTCTACTGCTGTGTGAACATACCAGTGACCAAGCACTCAGAGGCCTGGATTCAACAGGAGTGATATATCCAAATTTGATTTAAAAAAAGAACATTATTAACCCAAAACCTCTTGTAGACTGCTGGAGCAAGCAGAATTATTGTAAAATTTAAAATCTGTGTCCTGTTTATTGTTACCAATTAGTAATAAATTCTACCCTTAGGTTCTGCAATTTAATGCTTTCCAAACTTCAGTTGTTGCACTGAACCTTCATTGGTAAATTCATAGGCATTTTCATGCATAGTATGGCAGAAATAGTGTCTTTGATATTTAGTATAGACCTGCTTTTTGGTCTAGTAGTGTGGCTTTATGTTGAGCACTCAGTATGTGAAAGGATAGTGCCTCTCAGAAGAAGGTGGAATTATTTGTGAAAGTGTCACACGTGCTGCTGTTGCCCTACTAAACTTGAGACTTTGCTTTTATGTGTAAAGTTGCCATTTAGTGGTTAATGTGGGAAATGACTAGGAGGAAAAAGAAATGTTTAGCATATGTTATATTGCTTCTTGTCTGCAGTTTAGAACAATCATTAAATTACACTAAATATAACCTAGTAGTTTGTTTTGTTTTGCCTTTAAATTGCTTGAATTTTTCCAGTCAAGGGATAAGGGTCAGTTATGGTAGTTACTTGAGTGCTGTCTTTTTTTTTTTTTTAAAAGTGGGTGGGAGGGGGAATTTTCCTCCTCATCTTCCCTGATTGCCAAGTTATTTGTATGTAGAGAGAAGATTCTTTTTGTATAATCAATCTGCTGCTACCCATTTTACTGCCAAGCATTCCTGCTCTATGGTAGCATAATGTTACCTAGGGAACGGCTTAAAAGCTGACACATACAGTGGTGCCACAAATTAATTTCACAGTTATCAGGATATAGGGTGATAACAACAACATGAGCTACTGTGAAATTACCATTGTTCCCATTGAGTTACAGTGTAATTATTACTTTTGTGGCAACTATGCAAATAACTCATGTCGCCGCCGTAGGATGGGATGTGCTTTCCTTTCTTTGATTCAATACTTTGTGCTTCAGAGACATCTTTATGCTCCATAAACTAGAGCTGTGTTTTGAATTGAAATCTAAATATGGCTATGCCGCCCCCTTAAAAGACCAAAACCCCAAATTCCCTGCTGTCAGTCCGTTATCACGTAGAATTATACCTCAAGTGAGCTAATTGAACAGAAAAATAACTGAACTATTATTTTTCTTTATTTCTAGGATTAATATGGAAATCTTTGCTCAACAAATGAGCTTTGGCACAGGTACTGTTATTAAGAGACAATTTCAGGTTTCTTCCATGGTATTTTCATGAAGGCTGTTTGGAAGGGACAGAGCGCGGTGCGTTTAGTTACATTATATACTTTTCTATCAATAGGCCTTAAAAGTCTGTAATGAGGTTGAGATACCAATATATAACATGTTGAGATCCTGGTATATAATATGGAATATATTTTTGTCCTGGAGGGATGGACCAAAAGAAATATAAAAAGGCTGTTGAGCCTTACTGAAGGCAGAATGCGAGAAGGTTGCATTAAATGGTGGGATTGGCATGGGTACTGCTCAGTATGGCTTTGTGCAAGAAGATATAAGTATGCTCTGGAGGATAGCAGGATTCAATTTCATATTTCCAGAAAGGTAATCTCCATGATTTTTATTTCTAAGCTGGGATTTTCAGAAGTTTCTTCAGAAAGCATAGGTGTTCAACTTCCATTGAATTGTAATTGCATGTGGATAATTCACCTTAAGCTCCTTTTAAAAATTCCCATTCCAGATAAGTGGTTAACAGCCAGATTTTCAAAATTGCTGAGAATCAAAGACCTTTAAATGCTTAAACCCTAAGAAAGAAATAAAACTTTTGAGAAGTGCCATTTAGAAAATATCGTAGTTACCACTGCATGAAAAGAACAAGCAAATGTATCTTCACTTCTTGAATAAATAAGCAGCTCAGTCAGTTACCCAAGCAAAAGTCTGTATCCGTATGATAACTCACCATTATCAAAATAATGAGTGCAAGATAAATGTTATTGAAGGAGAAAATTCTGATGGGAAAGTTATTTTTATTCTAGAATTTAGTGCAATTCCATTGGAAAGTAATCCTAATAGAATGGTATTCTCCTTTGTTATTTTTACTTCTTAATTTCTATTTTATAGATTGCAAAGAATAGAAATTGGGAAGGCTTTCTCTTTTTAGTTATAATAAGTTTTCAGAGATTATTTTTTCAAAAAATGCCCTTTTGTTTTCATTCAATCTTGAAGGATGTTTTTAAATGACAAAATAGCTTGCAAAACTGAATCTGTTTCCTCAGCTCCTGTTATATTGTATTGACAGAAATACAGAACAGCTTGATAAGACTGTTTCTGTGAGAATTGACTTGTGAAGGAATAAATATGAACAACATCTTGAAGGCACTGTCTGTCCATGAGCACTTCTGAAATGCCTATCAGTAGCATTGCCCTGCCAGGATTTGAGTTGCATAGATTTGTTGTAAATTTATCTTAGAATGCAACAACTGAAGCTTCTTTCTTCCTGCATGAAGGAGCTAAACAAACATTGCTTTTTTTCGAGGTTGCTAAGCGAATATGGCAAAGTGTTTGAAAGAGTAGGAATAGTATTGAAATGATCATGGATTTAAAGAAAATAGCCTTGTTGGATGTTAGTGTTTTAGGATATATTATCCATATTTTCAAAAATAACAGTTTTCTCAGGCTATTTTTTAAAACAAATGAAAAGTAGTAACGTAATCATAAAGTTAGACATGTTATGTCCTGCATTTAAATACTGTTTTTACTTGGGAGTAAATTGATGAGGAAGGCCATTTCTTGAAGTTCCTAGTGATCTCTCTTTCTGAATTGCTATACCTGAAGGTGAAGTGTTTAAAGCGGTAGTGGAGGCATTTTTCAGTTTTCTGATAGCTGTAAGATTGTTTCTGGGAAATACATGTTCTGAATTCCTGTCCTGATTTTTTTTTTTTTTTTTTCTTGGGGTCAGCACAAACTGCTCATGGTTTGTGCTGAGGGAATGTCCTGGGTATCACATGTATAGGAACTATGCAGCTGATCTAGACAGGATGTAGTCATAAGATAAACCTTATTTCCTGGCTCATTTGTTATCTATATAGTGAATAATATTGCAAAACTTTATGGTAATTAATGGAAGGACTTCATGGAGTGACTCCTGTTTATCATACAGTCATTCTTTACTGGTTTGCTGACAAGTATATTTACCGCAGTGTGAAAAGGTTGCTAATTGAGATGGATATTAGCAAGATTTTGTGGAAATGTTCTCAACCTGCCTTTTGAAAATTTCTTCCTCTACTTTCTACTTATATCTGTCTTTTAGATTCTGGAGAGTTAAGCCAGTGTTTAATGCTTGGATACCCTAATGGTTAACCAACATTGCTTTTCTTGGTTTGTAGATTTTTGTGGGTTTTTTTTTAATCTATATGATAGGCTGTTTTATAAATACAGAGATATGACCTATTACTGCCAAAATTGCTTGCATAAAAATGCCTGGCAAGCTGTGGAACAATAGTAAAGAATAATTCCTTTGCAAAATAGTGGCATTGCTTTAATTATTGCTCTGCTTTTGGCATCATTTTTATGGTTTCTTAGGTTTTCTAGACTAGTAATTGTTACATATAATGCAGCAAATAAGGTGAGACTTCTTTCTGCTTTTGAGAAAGGGAATGATGGTTTGAGGGATTTCTCCGTTCTCCCCAGCCCCTCTAGGTGACTAGTTTCTGCTGTCCTGCTGGGGAGGCCGAGGGACGACTGTGATTTGTGGGTGTGTGGTGGAAAGGTGAGGAAAGAGGCGATGAGGCTTCTAACCAACTAGTTAAGAAATCAAGACTAGCATCTACAATTCTTAAGAGGAAGCATTTTTCATCTTTTCCTGGCTCAATCTTTCCAAGTTTTTCTTCTGCACCTTCTTCTAACTCATCTGCTTTTCCCTTTTGTTTCCTCTGCCCTGCCGCTCCTTGCGTGGAGCGGGGTGACTTCCCTCGCGGGAGGGATGGAGCTGAGGCCTGCAATGCCGTGAGCTTCCTGCCTTTGCTCGTGGAGGGGCCGCTGGAGAGGTGAGGCCTTGCTGGGCTCATCTTTTCTGATCATCTTTTTTAGGAGTGCTAAGGGGCAGGAAACCCAAGGCATTATTTCTATGTTCTCACAGTTAATTCCACTTGGTGCTTAGAGCAACCAATAGGTGAAATATTGCCTGTAGATGGCCCCTCCGTGGTAGGGTTGCTGTAACTGTATCCAGAGAAGGTGCCCTGCATCGGAAGGGAGAAGTCCCTGGTTATGGGTGGCGAATTTTTAACGTGGGGTTTTGTCACCTGTCACGTTTAGCACAGCCCAGGGCTCCAGGAGGGACATGGATGTGTGTGTGACAGCGAGTCATCTCGCTGCACTCCCGGGCGCTTGAAGTGACTTGACACAACGTTGTCCCTCTTCACCAGATAGAAAGCTGTGGTCCTCCTGTACTACTACTACTACTTTATGCAGGGCCACTGAAAATTTGCAATTATGATTTGTGCTCTGAAGAATATAAATAGTTCCTCTTCAGGGAAAAATATATAAATGAGTGCCAAATCTGGCTAAATTAAAAAAACAAATAGCCGATTTCATTTTTTGGCAGGATTGGTAACGTTCTGATCCTTGGCTTCAGGGCCAGCATATTTTTTCTAGGTCTACGCAGAAAGATGTTCATGCCATTTCTGCCTTTGCAGTAAATAAGAAGCTGGATCAGCTCTTGTGTGTTGTCTCTGTAATGAATTCCAACTGGAGTACTATCCTTCCATGCTTGGCAGCTTAGGCAGCTTTTCAATGGAGCATTTTCTGTTTTTAGAAGGAAAGATTTTAACCTTTTGCTTGCCCAGAAAGGTATGGACATTGTAAAATAGGGAACCATCTTAAAAATAGAACCTAGAACAAAATTTGGGGATTTGTGGGCATCAGTATACTTTGTTTATTTGGAAGATTCCTCACAGTTCTGACACATCTTACATGTTTTGGGGTATCAGGGCTGTATAAGTTCTGCATAGCAAGATAGAGCCTGGGACTGTGTGTTGTTGTCTTGTATCAGCTACTTCTGACCTTCCCTTACAAAATGTAAGATTTTGATACTGAAATGCAACTAATTTCTGCAAGAAGTTTGTTTGGAAATTGCTTCAGCTAGTCAGTTTGTCTCTGATCAATACAAATTCAGTGGTAATGCAGTGTTAACTGATGTTAATATACGGCAATGTACACTCAGGCAACACAAAATAGGTAAAAATGTCTTAAGAGCGGAAAGATGATGTCTACCAGTTTACCCTAGAAAATAATGTTTAAGGAATTCTGTGCAAGATTATTGCTTTTCCATTGACAGCCCCTCCTCCAAGTTCTCCAAGAGCTTTCCTTTCTTATTCCACCTGTCATGTGGCTGTCCTGGTGGAGAGCTTTGATGTGGCACACCAGGGTGCCATGGATTCTCCCCTTGGCACGTGTGAAACACTTGGCAAACTGCCAGGAGCTTTGGCGAAGGCCAAGAGAGCTTGCTCTGATATTGAAATGTAAATGTAAGAAGCACCGAAGTGATTGAAGCCCAAGGCATGTGCTTACCCTTGAGCATGTGCTTTGCTGTATATGCAGTACAGGGCTCCAGCGGTCAAGTCTTGGCAAATACAATGTCTCTACTGTAGGTGGTGCTTATGGAGATAGACACGGGTCCTGGGATTTCGGATGTTGTTTCATGTGTGACAGTGCCACATGTGTGAAGTGCCCAGCAAGCTGGCCCAAAACAGCCCGTTTGTTGGAGCAGCTCATGGGATCCACCGTATATGTTGCTCAGAAACCACCTGCTAAAGACACTAAAGACGCTAGTGCTCCTATCAAACCCTGCATGGCCCTGGTCTTGTGCGAGCACGTTTCTGTGAGGAACAGGATTAATAATTAATGCATATTCTCTGTGTGTAAAATAGGATAATCTCTGACAGATGGTGGTTTTTAACAAGAACGTTACAGTAATTCAGATCAGGCTAAGCATGTTTTATCTGTGCTTCACAAAAATAAAATACGCTTACACGGATGGATGTAAAACCTACATGGTTTTCTTGCCTTGCATGGCTGGTTATAGATTGTGGACATACCAGATTTCTTGGATTTTTTTTTCAAATGTCAAATTTCATAGCATGCAGAACTGAACTGCCTCTGGCTGTCAAGTATGTGTATCACAGGTTAACAGTTGAGAGAAAACAAATGGGGGAGGGAGTTACTAATGGTAGCAATAAGCAAAAATAAAAATTTCTAAAATTATGTGGAAGTGTTTAATATTATGAGTTATTATAAACATACAACAGTTACCTTTATATTTTTTAAATACCTTCCATAGTGCTCTCAAGAAAACAAGGTACTGAGTCAGTTTTTATTCATTTTTCATTGAGGCATGCTGACCTAAGATTTAGAGGGCAAGTTAGGCAGTCAAGCTGCACTGACCTCTAAGGAAAGATCATCTATCTCTTTTTGGTAATTGCAGCGATATATTAATGAATGATGGGATGGTTGGTGTGCTCTTAGGACTTGGTCCATCATCAATGTCAGGGTGATGTGCTAGAAGGAATGGCTGATGTGATATAAATGCATTGGTTATTTAGATTCTCTCATTGTATATAGCAAACTCTTTATAGAAAGGCATGCTGCATGGGATACTGGTGATGGATGGGTGTCACTGCTTAAATGAAGGCTTTGAATCACAGACGTCTGTGCAAGTGGTTATTTTCTTCCATTTGTAAAATACCATGCTAAGTATTTCCTCAGAATGCGTAATGTACCATATATAGTACAAAAGCAACATTTAGAAGTGCTTCATACAAAGCTAAGTAGAAATAGGATATGTTCCTGGAATGAAGGATCTAGCTTTGAAATATCCATTCTGACCTTTTTCTCTGTAGGACTGATTTTAAATTTGGTGCATCTGTTCAACAGACTATATATTACATAGCTTTCAGATTTATTGGAAAGTATGTATTTTTCAGAGAAGAGGGCTCCTAACTTAATTTTTAGTTGGAAAAGGCTGTTAACTAGGAGAATATCTTTTAGATTGCCAGGTCAGACCAAAATACCTGGTACCCAAGAGGTGTTGGTGTTGACTATTAAAATGACTTATAAGATGCCCTTGAAAATCCCTAAAATCTGAAAACATCTAAATCATGATTATTATCTGTAAACTGTGGAAAGGATAAAAAGTAAAATCTATGATCTCCCTTAATTTTTGTCCCTCTCCTTCCCTCCTCTAGCAGTGGGTGCTTCATCTATTGTGTAAGTGTAAGCTTCATCTATTGTGTTCATAAATGAGATCAAGAATAATAGATTTTCTTTACAGATTAAGTTTCATAACTTCATCTGAATTTCTCCTTACCCCAGATGATATTTTTAACAAGAGTCAATCCTGAGTTGGATTTCTATAAAATAGTCTAAATGTCTTCTTTTTTTTCTCCTCCCCTCCTGTGGAAATAGCTTGACTTACAGGAGCCTAATAAAGTTTGAATTATATCAGTACATAGTGCTTGTATTATACCTTTCAACTTTAAAATTCAGATTGTTTATTGTAACACAGTGGAAACACTGGAGTATTTTCTGTAGAGTTATGAAAAGAGTGATAGCTTATTGTAAAAACAAGGAAGATGGTTCTTGCTGCACTGATGTGCAACCAGATTGCTCTGTTAAGTGTTAGGAGACATGATGTGTCCTGCTATTATTGAAGTGAAATTCGGGATATGTGTTGAAGTTCTTCTCAGGAAACCCTGCTCATGTGCTAGGAATTTGAAAAGGGTTTGGGTAACAGTCTAAAATGCAAACTGAAAGCGAAGAGGGATCATGCCATCTTGCTTTTTTTTTTTTTTTTTTTTTCTATCACAGTATAGTTCAGGTTTTAGTTTTTATTTCCATGCAGACAAATCTGTCAATAACTGAACCTTCAGAAGAGCAGCGCTGCTCATCACTACATCATTTTACCAAACTCCCGATAAAGAAGTATCTGTTATTACAAGCCCTTGATTGTTATTCTTTGATTGTGATACGGCCTTCAAGTTAGAAGGGCTACAGTACCTTTCCTGCACTGGGATTTTGCATGGCTGTTTTCTCAGCTCTGTAACAAGTATTTTGTCAAAGTTGTGTGTGGTTGTGGTGCCCATTTTGCAAATGGGAGGAACTTTCAGAGTAGAAGAAATTGTTGGTCCTCTTTTTGAAGTTTGGCTTGGAGAGAGACAAACAGTTTTCTGTAGTATCCAGTATATGTTTATCATGTTCTTGCGTTAATGTTTTTAATGTAGATATTAATTTTTCGTTTGGTATTTGTAGATCCACAGGAAAGAAGGTGAGGAGAATGTTCTCATAATAAGTATTTTTCTTTTTAGTTGTATTTTTGAACAGCATCCTAGAGGTAATGTCAGAAGGCAAGTATTTGAATGTTAAGATACTTCAAAGTTAGACATAAGTTACTATGCTGTGTGTGTATATGTCTTGTTAATAGGGAATGGTCATATTAAAGCAAGTGCTAAATCAGGGCTTCTATCTCTGACAAAGTTAAAAGCTTCAAAAATCTGTCCAATGAACACTGGTGTTGTTTGTCACCTGTACGTTATATTCTCATCACAGACTTCCTGGTGCTGCTTGTAGAATGTATTTAAGATGAAAGAGTGAGGGTTTGTGCAACGCTGCTGCCTAATGCAAGGCGGTATGTGCCTCCTTCGGAGCTGACAGCTGCTGCAGTCATTTCAAGAAGCTGTGTTGCCTTCCCTGTGGTTTCTCCAGGTGCTGCAATGCCCGGAGGAGCTAAAATGGCACTAACTTTTACAGATGTCAACATCTGCAGAAGAATAAGGCTCTGTTGATTAAAACTTGGGTAGTCTAACACAGCAACAGTAATTAAAACAAAATACTTGTAACTGTGCACATGACATTTCAGTTTACATATAGCTTCCCCCCTCTCTTCCTTGAGTTGTAAAAGAAAACATCTGCTTGTTTTAGTGGTAGGAACTCTTGAATTTGTGTGAAATATTTCCAAATTTTTTGAAAATACTTCTTGAAAAATACTCCCTATATTTATTCATTAGTTCATTCCTTATTGCATTCATTATACAGTCAGATTTTAAAATTCAAAAATGAAAAGAGCAGAGTTAAGCTGTTATATCTTCCATATAGGCATGTGTGTCATTTTTAACAGCATTTTAGATATGCATTTATCTATTTTGAAAGAAGTAAAACCAACAGTGGTTTGTAACTGATGTTCAGGATGCTGCCGTTCTCCCTAATGGGACAGTACAGAGCTTGTGTTTGTGTTGGATGTTGCAGGCAAGGGTCCTTAGTCCTAGCGCAAGGCTCAAGATCCTCCTCATCTGGCTGTGACTTGGATCTGATGACCATCCAGGCATCCTGTGAGCATCTTCTTTTCTCAGGCTTTTCTGGGTGTAGGGGAAGGCCAGGAAGGACTTGGTGCTGTGTCCTTTTTTCCAGTTTGTTTGTGTTAGAGTTGGTTTTCCTTTTAAGAAAAAAAGTTATGTTACCTAGATGTGATATGGTATGATATCAGTGTCATGGAACAGAGGTTTGGGAGAGTATCTTTCATGTAGTTCTATTTACAAAAATGGATTTTTCAAGTAAAATGTAAAAAGAGGCTGTCAGTTGTCACTGAAATAAAGGGCTAAGGAAAAAGAGAAATGTTGAAGTGGTGAGACTATTTAGCAATGTTTCGTTTAAAATCCTCAAAGTCTTTTTCAAAAAAAAAAAGGCAAAAAAAAAAACCACATTTATGGGAGTTGAGAGGTATTGGTCAAAGTAGTATAAAGCCTGGAAAAATATATTTAACATTGCCAAATGAGTTTGGAGAATTGTCTGTGTGTGTGGGGGGGGAAAAAAAGCAACCTACTGAAATACAAATATTCAGGCAGAGAAGCCTGGATTCAGGAATTTAGAAAATTCCTGGGGTTTTAAGTGATATAAAACAGCTCCAAATACCAATTTAGTGTGACTTAATGGAGCAGGGTCTGGTAAAATTATCACCTCCAATGATATCACAAGAAGGGGGAAATTCCTTATAGTGGTCATGTGCATTGAGAACTCTCCATTTTGTGTGTTTGGTGTCTAGGCGAATGTCGACATGCTGGAGAGCAGCAGAATAGAGACTGGCAAGTGCTTAGAAGCAGCAGGAGCAGGTCTGTGTTGTCAGAGTTGCTTTTGAGGATGCAGCATTTATCAGTTGTGTTGGCTATAGGCTGGCCCTACTTGCAGCCAGAGTGAATGAAGAATCACTCTTGGATATATCTCTTGGTTTAATTTCATCCAAAAGGAATCATCTTTGTAGGTTTCGAAACCTCTCTGATTGGTGAATCAAAGCCCATAAAGAAAAGACTACTGGGAGATTTGTTTCTCCAGTCCTCTGCTGATCCAAGGTAAAGTGGTAATGCAGATGCACAGAAAAGCAAAGATGTTGTTTGTGTATCCCTGATCTCCCAGTACAGAGCCAAGTGGTGATGCTTGCAGCCCTTCTGAGAAGGAGCATCATCTCTGCAAGCTGCTGAAATGAAACAGGGCAAAGAGATTGACCTGTCCCAGATTATCCAAGCAACATGTGGAAGAACTTCGAATTGAAATTAGCTTTTTGGAAACACTGTTCAGCTTCTAAGCCCTAGAGCCATGTGATTAAAATATTTAAAATAAAGGATGTTCTTGAGCTGATATCGTTTGGAGCAGGGTAGCCTGACAATTAATTTTCACATGCTTTTGCTTCAGTAAAATAGATCCATGTACACAGCACAAAATGTGTCTGAAGTGACATTGTTGGAACAAAGAGAAGCCACAGGTATTTTAAGATACCACTATATTGAAAATTATTTTTTACACCATCATCTGTCCTGAATGTTATTTTAGCATAAATGCTATTGGGGCATTCATAAATCCTGTAGTGTTTCAAAATGCTTGCAAAATCTGCCTGTGCTTCGCTATATATTTTTGTATCAGTATCACTTTTAATTTCTCTGTCTTCAATAAAAAATCCTACAATTTGAAGTTTCCTTATTGTAAAAGCTTCACATTACTCATGATAGGGAAATCCTTGGAGAGTGTTTTGTTTGATACAGAAGTGGATTAAAACCTGTAATCTGCAGCTCATTAGATACAGTAAGTTATAAAAATTGCCCCTCATTCAGTTAGGTTCTCCCTAGAGTTGGAAATTTTTTAATGTAGGTAGGTCCATCATTCCTGAGTCTCTCCTTATGTATATACCACATCTGATTTAATTTAGACATTGTTATTTTTTGAACTTACTGAAATACTGATTTTAGAGGAATATAAAAGCCTGGATGAAACAGAATTGTTTTTTTCTTTAAATATCTTCAAATTCAACAAATCTATTAGATATCACAATCAGACTTCGATTTCATTTTCGTTCTGTAAGGGTGAATATTCATTCTGTGAGGGTGAATAAGGCTTACATATTGGATGCTTTATATGGCAGGTGAGAGCGTAGGTTTCCTTGAGGAGAGTTTCTTTTCCAAGGTGTTTATTTGCAGGTCGCAGCCTCCAGGTAGCACTAATGCTTTTGTTAGCAAGTGATTTGTGCCAGCCCCACTGCAAATTAAACTTTTTATTTGTGTGTTCCTTTGTCAACAAATGCACTTGTGCTTGCACTCCTCAATCGTGGCACGTTATCAACATGAAAGATTTTTTTTTTTTGTTACAGGGCACAGTGAATACCAAAGATAGCAGTTTAGTAAGTTGTAACCAAGTGCAACAAATCAAGAAAGTCACCTGATATTAAACTTGAACAGGAAATGTGGTTGTACCTTGCAGTGCATGTCCTGGAAATGTGGCATACAGCTGGGAAGGAGTTGGTTTGTTTTACTCGTATCTGATAGATAGCCACTCAATAGTCTGCTTAGATTCCTGTGTAATTAAAAAAATTTTTTTTTTTTTTTTAAAGCATAATGCTCATACTGTCTCTGCCACATTTGGTAACATATTTGAGTGAGTTAAAGTAAGTTATTCCATGTGGCAATCACAGTGTACCAACAAGTATTTTTGTTCAGTGTATCCTGAATACAGTCTGCTAATGCTCATTAACCTTTGGATATTGGAAAAAAAAACAGAGCTTAGCTGTAAAAGAAAATGATTATTTAATGTTGTGATCCAGTATGTATAGGTACTAAATTACACCTTATTTTTTATCAAATTAGAGAATCTAGTAGATGCTTACTTTGACTGTTATATTAATATTTAGATCTGAGAGATCAAATTGCTAGGAGAATCATTAAGGGAAAGAAATTTATCTGTAGGATTTCTCATTAGTGCAAGAGTAGCCTGTTTATTGCAGTAATTAGTGATTTAGTCAGATATGCTGCAGAACCATGTCAAGTAAACTGAATATTCAGAACAATGCAAAGGCAATCAGGCTTTCCTCATTACCAGGAATTTCAAGCCTAATTTCTGCTGCTTTGTCTAAAGTATTGTACAAATAGGATGTGTTTTCTAAAAATGAAAAATACTAAATTTCTTTGCAAACAGGTATTTAGTCTATCTCAAATTATCAGAGAATTTTAGTGCTGCTGGTGAAAAAGGTCGTATTTATAGAGATTTGAGATGTCTCCCAAATTATACCTGTGTCACTCTAAATAGAAAAAAATATTGTATCATCTGGCATTACCCTGATATTTACTTTTGAGACTATGTATATCTCTAACATAATTTGAAAAATGATATATTTTGTACTGTGAATTTTTGCATGAGAAAGCAACTCTTGTTTCTGACATGTAAAAATATAGTTTGTTTTTTTAATAACTTTATGGAGTCTGTACTTGTGCAGATATTAAAATCAATACAATTACTTTGATATTCCGATCACTTTTTATGCACAAGAGTGCATGATACCAAAAACAAACTGATGTTTTAAAAGCATCTTCTCAAAACAGATTTAAAAAAGATCAGAAGCGATCACACACATACATACTTCCGTGTTAGGACATGTAATAAGGATGCTTCTGAAGAAATTTAGCAATCTTCCTCTGGTCACTGACTCACTGTGAAGTCCAGGTAGCTCTTGAGTTGCCTGTGTTCCACAGAGCAGCCATGAGTGAAACAGCAGAAATGGTACTGTGATTTCACCTTGGGGTGCAATGAAGGAAATGACAAACCTGTTGTTGACTTCCTTTGGGCCATCTGCTTCCACTGTAGATCAAAGTAGCTTTTAAATAAAACTTTCAAAAAGCTTTTGTTAAGTATGCAATCAGCATATTGTATAACGGTCTGGTAGAGTGCCCAGAAGAGAGGAATGATGGTTCTGGTGTTGCTTTGGAGCCTGGATTCTGTTCCCTCCTATGCTGGGGCTGGTTTGTGCAACTGGCCCAGCTACTGAGTTTTTCTGTGCCTTTAGATCTTCATGGTCAAAATGGACATAGTATCTCTTGGCATACAGCTCTGGGGGGAGAAGCACAAACCAAGTGTGTGAGATGCTCAGGTCCTGTGTTCAGATGTCTACTCAGATGAGCACGCTTTCATACGGAGATGTGCGCTTGCGTGTTCAAGGGCAGAGCTGGTGCCTTTTATAGACTAGAATTCCTTGTGTTTTTGTTCTTGCCCATTGCCTTTTGTCCTCTCTTTGGATGCCACTGAGTCAAGTCTGGCTCCTTCTTCCTTCCTGTCCATTACTTGGCTTTGAAGCCCTGTGCTGGACTTGCTGCGGGATGTCCACATGTCCTTGGCCTGGGGATGCCAGAGCAGGTCACAGCCCTCCAGAGGGGTGTCAGCAGCACTGAGGAGAGGGGAAGGATCCTGTCCCTTCCCTGCTGCCCTTGCCCCCTTGGCCACAGGGGCATGTTGCTGGCTCAGGGTAACCCTATTGTTGCACTCAGGTGCCTGGGGTAGGCTTGATTTAGGAAACTGGGTATAGTAGAGTAAATTTTTGGTCCAGTTAATGACTTGCTGCTAGTGGTTCTGCTTTCTCTCTCCCTTTTCCTACTCCACAATTTTGCACTTCTCATGTTTCTTCCCCCCCTTGGGACACAGTGTGTCAGTAATTTAATCTCTTATTTCTCCAAGAGTAAGGTGATAATGTCATACTTTATATTCATGGTAAATTAATAAAATATTTAATAGATACTAGCATAAGTCATTATGAACTGGCTATGTAAAAAGGTGGAATACTTGAGGGCATTTTTTGACCATAATTCATGGGTACCTACTGAACTGATTGCAGCTCTCTGCTTCAGATGGTTTGTGTTCCACGTCTTTCTGTGAGCACATGGAAAATGCTGGAACTTGTGGTTTTTTGTCTTAATGTTTAGAAATGCAAAATTAAAGTACATTTTTAAAAAATAATTCTGATTAATTTATTCTGTTGGAACCTGGGGTTTATTTGAATTACTTTTTATTATTTGTCCTGTTTATATTGGGAACTCCCCTAATAATGAGATGGGTGCATTTTAAGTGAACAGCCAGTGTCACTCCTGCAAAGCAGTGCCATGAACAATATTTGAATAATTACTTGGGTAAGTCTAGAAACAAAATGCAGTGTTTAAGTTTTGGGTGGAAACTGCCTCTGAGACTTAGCTCTACATACTGTTTTAGGATTATGCTACATAAAAAGTGTATGTTGGAGAAGGGCTGTAAGAGTGTTACTAGTGTAGCAGTGATAGAATTCACTGAGTAAAGGAATCTTCATCTTAAGATATGAGAAGAGGAAACTCTTTAGGTATAGTCAGAAAAAATAGCCTGTATTTTCATGCTAAGGATTAAAGTACTGGTGATAACCTAATGCATGAACTGGACTG
This sequence comes from Nothocercus julius, assembly GCA_013398735.1. Classification (NCBI taxonomy): domain Eukaryota; kingdom Metazoa; phylum Chordata; class Aves; order Tinamiformes; family Tinamidae; genus Nothocercus; species Nothocercus julius. Next base: position 128,882 of record VZSV01000350.1, read on the forward strand.
ATGCTGAGAAACATGTCAGGAGGTTGTATAGAGGTATTTTCATGGTCAAAATAATCACCCTAATCTTTCATTTGTTCATGCAACATTTTGTATCTTCACAAAGACAAAAAACATGCAATATAAAGTATGAAGTTAATACATTTTTTAATTATGTACTAGCAAATTACTAATTTGTCCTGATGATAGGGACACCCTATTATGAATTAGTGAATTGTACAAATTAGCCAGTGAACAAATATGTTGTACTTTTTTATTGTATTTAATCTGTTTTGACATTTGTGGTTCAATGTTAACTGCTTATGCTAGTACATCATCTCACAGAGCACTGCTAAACGTGCTCAAGCGTATTTTGGCAAAGAGTATGCAGTGCTAGCAATAGAAAATTTCACCCAAGCAATATCACTGCTTTGTCACTGCTGAAAAATAGAAGTGTTATCTTACATAATCTATTGCACATATCTCTGTTGTTTTTGTGTGAAATTGAATGCACAGTTTTATGTGGTTATATTTTATAATCACAAATAAGTACAGTTTCTTATGCTGCTGGATTTCTGTGATTGTAAAGCACCAATACTGATTTGTGGAGAGATTTGCAAAAGCACAAATAGGATTTTTCCTGCTGGTTGCACTAATCTTGGTTTTGGTGGCAATTGGGAGCTTATTTTGTTTGTTGATGAGACATAGCTATCAAACTCCCTTTTGTATGTCTGAAAGTCTTCTGGGCTTTGAAGGGGCCAAAAGATCTGGTTATAGATAAGGAAAAGATGAAGAAAGAGCTTCTACTACTGTACATTGCTGACTAATGCAGAAGGACAAACTCCTGGTTATTGGCAAAATATCCAATCTTTTGGTTATGCAAAAAATTGCTTCAATCAGATGGATGTTAAAAATAGCAAGCAGGGGCTATTTCCAAGGAAAGGTTACTAGTCATAATGCCCATTATGCCACTTATGGCAATAGTGAAATAGGAAATTAGAGGGGTTTAAATGCTCTTTTCTGCTATTCTGGGCTTGAAAAGGAAAAGTAAATTGTATTGACTGAATTAGAAGTGAGTAAACTCCATTTACTTGTGTTTATTCTTTTGTTTCATTATTTCATGCTATATAACTGGATATAAATCGATGGCAACACTAATATGCAATCTAACAATGTTGTATTGTTATTTTTTTCTTGAACTGCATAATTTTAGTCAGAACACAGGCTAAAGATGAGAACTACATAGTTCCTGGTATCTTTTTTGGGTGCGGTTCTTGACTGAGGAATATTTAATGCTGTTCACTCACAGAAAATACAGCTACTGAATGTATCTGAGATTTGGCTGAAGTGGGACTTTACTATGGATATCTTCTGCTTTTAAAAATTATGAATACATCAATAAGATGCGATTGTATTGATATCGCAGGCTGTATCATAGTAGCCTGTGAAACCTGAGGCACGGAGCTGCTGGAAGTCATCAGATGGATTCATCGAGCCCTAGTGCTTCTAGGTTAGAAAACAGCACCACTGATCGCACAGCTCCTGGGCCTGGGACGCAGGGCTAATTGTGGTGTTGCTAATCATCACTAGCATGGGTTTCTGCATAGAGAGAAAGGCACTTTCTGCTGATTCCTAGGCTTTCTCAGATGTCTCTGTGTGATTTGTGTCTGAATGGGGAATGCAGTATTTGGGTCTTTGTGGAGTATTCTTTACATAGATCATTTTTAACTTTTTTCCTGTAATTGTTTTCAAATAGCTGGGTAAAGGAATTGCCAAAAGGCAGACATCTGCTCATCTGTAGCAAAAGAAGCCAATCTACCAAAAGTGAATATTTAAATCCTTCTAGCAGGTTTTTGAAAATGCAGTGCCTTTGAGAAATGGGAAGAGTACACTTTTTCAGTTGCACTACATCTACAGTCTTGGGATTTCTGTATTTGTTGCGAGTTTAACGATTTGAGCATATACAGAGGAGTACAATGCCACAGATTTGAGAACAAGTAATTTATCAAACTGTGGTAAATCAACAGATTAATGTCTTTATTAATCCATCCTAAAATTCCTCTAAGCTACATTGCTCTGAAAAAATGATTCTTTTAATATTTTCCAGACAGCACTTAGCTGCTGAGGCATCCCAGAAAATGTCTTGATTTTTATGCTATTATCTTCAACATGTGAGGAAAAGTGACAAATACTTTGTCTTTTATATAATTTTCTTAAAAGGGTGTTATAATTCTCCTGTTCTTAGGTTCTAAGGTTAAAACCTAAAATGCATTTTTTTTGCCTTCCTCATAGCAACAAATGTTTGTCTTGTTGTTGCAAATGCAGATCAGCTAATCGGCTGCCAGCCATGCAATCTCAACATTAACAGGCCAGGACCTTTTCTACATTTAGTAAGTAAATAATTTTTCCCTAGTAGCTATCCACCTAAAAGTCTGTGCAGTAATTTTAGAAATCAAACTGTTAATTAAAAAAAAAAAAAAGTTCATGTTCACATTTGAAAATCTGGATATATAATACCTATTTATTTAAAGTCCTTTGGATGCTATTATTGCAGAGTTCTGCCCTAATTTTGGAGTGATTGTCAAAGTGTTGAAGACAAGACTTTAGATTGTAAGAGAAAATGTTACTTGAATATTTGTCACCCCTATAATCTTAAATACCTTGAGACATATGTCTATTAAATTCTATAAAGTTATCTCTGTGGAGCACCTCTGAACTGCTGATTGATAAGCAGACATAAATTTGTCATTTTTAAAGGCCATAATTCAGTATGCTAGAAGAAATTGCAAAGATAGTCTAAGCCTGTTAGGTCATCTAGTCTAGTCTTTTGCCCATGTAACTTTACAGTAACCCTGATTAGTGAGACTTCAAAGGCTGCAGAGTTATTTTGTACCTCCTATCAAATGGTCTGGTCAAATGGTAGGGGTTTTTCTCCATTCGATTTTTAACCATTCAACTCCTTTCAGATATATAAAAACTGAGCTTTGGTAATACCAATGGTGTCCCCGTAAGTTTTGGTAAAACATACTACTACTTCATCCTACCCCAATTAAATTACATATTGGTTTCATGTATGCATCACCTGTCTGGTCAGTGACTTTAGGCTGTGTCAACATGTATTGACATCATTCAGTCTTAATGAATTAGTCTATTTTGAGTAAACAAATAAGATTGTTTTTGACTATCTGCTATTGAACTGTTATCATAGCTTTAAACTCAGGCTATTATGAGAGCATCATTGATTTGCTGTGTAATTTGAAAAGGATTCCTGATTTTGCTCTGTGCTGACCTCTGTAGTTTGCCAATATGATTTCTGGTGTTGTGCTGTAAAGCTTTTCTATTTGTAGAGTAGATACTTTTTTTGATCTTTGTTTTTGAATAGACTTAAAATAGAAATGCAAAGCCAGATCATTTCCCTCAACAGCAAAGCATAAAGGAATATGGCTGCTTTTTAAATTTTGCTTTAAATATTCATGTATTGTAAATGGGGTTATATTTTCTCATGGCTAAAAATATGTAAATGCAGCTTAAATTAAATGAAAAATAACAAGAATATATCCTGTATTTCTAGGTCTTGATGGCTGAGCATGCTTACAGTGTCACTTATTATGGTGTCTTAGGCAAAATTCTTTATTTGCAAAAGAAGATGGAAGATTGCACACATGCAATTTGAATAGGGAATATTAAATTGCAGAATTATCTGCTGTGTTCTGATAGTTTCCCCATGAGTAGATCCTCTCAGGAGAAGGATGGGAGGAGCAGCACATCATGCTAAAATCTGTAGCTACTTTGGTTTTAAAATGAAGAAAAAGTGAGGACACTGCAGCTCCTCCTGCTAATCTGGGTCCTGGGATTTGGGATTTAGGATTTCACTTTCACTGATTTAGGAAATCACTTAAGGCTTTTAATTATAAGCACAGGCATGGTCCTACTGAGGGTCAGCAGGACTACAGATACATTAAAATACAGCACAGTTAAGCGATCTGCTAGTGAACTAGAGTTTAGCATCTGGCAAAACTGAGTTTTTACTGAGGATGCTCTGGCAAAGAGTTACAAAACTTGGAAGAAGCTGCTTGACTGGGATCGGTAACTGATCCCAGTTACCTTCTCCTGGGTAGGAAGAAGCATCTTTATCAGGTTCACTGTGGAAAGTGGTTGAACTCTTGGGTGTTTCTAGAGTTTCCAACTGTTGTATCATCCAAAAATGCATCTGACTCTCTCTCCTCAGTTGTTATACTCTTCCCTTCCTGGCCCGTCTGCTGCCCCTCTGTAGCAGCACGATGGTACTGGAAGTGGTGGGAGGCACTGGGCGCGCGCAGAGCAGGCACGAGCAGCTTGGAAGCGGCCGCCTTCTAGGTTAACATCATTTCCTCGGCCTTCCAGCGCAGTTACCAACGCGATGGTAAAGAGGGTGTCAAAGAATTACTTGGAGCTTGGATGCTAAGAATGAGGGAAACACGAGCATATCCTGTTGCCTACTGCCTTTTCCCAAAGCCCTTCTCCACAATGTGTCTTTGTGCAAATTACTGTTAGGTTAATTTTGCTGGGGTTGTTGCCATGCCTAAATTGCGAGACTGATAATCAGTAGCTCCCCTGATGTAATCCTTAGCCTCTGTGGCGCTGCAGTAAGTAGTTCTTCACTGACAATATTTTCTTGTATTTTCAAAGCGTGCATTTTATTGTATTTCAGTGCATGCATTTCAGTATGTATTCATGTGTATTTCAATGCATGCATTTACATTAGATTTTATTGTAGTTCATTTTGATATTATTTATATACATTAATATTGAATGCTTCTATTAAATGTTTTTTCCTGCTGTTAAATGGTAGATATGAGCTGCTGTTGCTAATGATGTTTTATACAGAATGCTATTTGTATAGAAGACAGAAATGATGAAGGTATTCTGGAAGAAAAGCATGTTTGGGACTTGTAGAGTGTGGATTCTTTTTTGTTGTTTTTTCTTTTATTTTTTTCTGCAATGAGCCCGAAGGAGCTTCACTGATGTTAAGATAAACAGACAACAAGTGTTTCATATGTTGAAAAGGTAATTTATGCAGGCTAAAGATCATGCCACATGAAAAATAATTTCTTCTCTGCTAAAAAGACTAGAAATAATCCTGAATATAAGTCAAAAAGTCGGTAACACTTCTGGGAGAATAGTCTGGGTGAAAGAAGATTATTGTGTACAGGGCAAGCTATAATAAAAACTGTCAGTTCTGTCAACTCGTTCTGTCTAAGGTCTATAGAGGATTAAAAGGATATTGAACATCATGTAACAGCTGTTTCCTACGTGAAAGGGACCGCTGTTGTGGTGAACGTAAATGTACCAGTTTACAAAACTCCACAAGGCTCTTGGTGTGGTTGAGCCACAGGTGGCAAAGTTGTGATGACAAGTGTCTGTTGGGCCAGTTTTATACTGCTGGAATAGTATATGATAACATCAGCTTTGGCATAATAAGCAACAAACTATATTGTGTCTGTAGGATGTTGAGGCATTAATTAATATTGCCTCAGCAATAGTGGTGGCTAAATGCAATCGTTGTCTGGGAGATGTTACAAATTGACTTTTAAGTGGTTTGGGTTTTTTGTTTTTTTGTAATTTTGTCTTAAGCTCTAAATGAAAATATTATTGACAGTAAAATGCCTTTCAATAATATTGAGTTTTTGTAAGTTTAATAAATACAAAATACTGATTAATGCTTTTGAAAAAAGTGGCAATTTCATAATGTTTAAAATGAAATAATCAAATGGAAAAAAATGCTTAGAATGAATATTACTGTGAAGAATTGTTAGTGTTTAAAATTCTTTCCTTTGAAAAAGAAAGTACTTTCAGTTCTAAAGTTGAATGGGAGGAAAGAGTCTACTCAGTTCTTTTATTCAGATAGTGCTGGTATTTTTTTTGAGGGGAGCAGGGTAAGGAGCCATGGGACCATAGGGGAGAGAGGCAGAAGATCTGCAGTACCTTGGTGTAATTCTAAAGCTGATATGACATATGAAAATAGAAATTCAAGAACCTACACAATGACTGTTCAGTTTAAAAATGTCTGCGGACACTGTGGGTATTATATAATGTTTTGTAAACTGAACTGTGGTATGTAGCTGTCATAGGACTGTTAAACTTCTTAAGCCTAGCCGGAAGTTTTTGCAGCAAGCAAAGACAGCTGATGGATTCACAGAAGATTTAAAAATGGTTAGACAGAGTTGCACAAACATGTGTTTTAAAAAAAAAAAAAAATAAGAAAACAAGTAACACACCTAACCAAATGAGGAACGCAAGTCCCAAGCCCAAGTCTCCTTTTGAACACAGGTGGACAAATTAATATATTGATTTCTTGCAGCTGGCTGGAAGCAATATGTAGCCTCTTGGTGGTGGGAGCTGCCAGAGCTTGGGAGGAGATGCTGCTGCGCACAGGGGCAGGAGCAGCTGCTGAGGGAGCACAAGGCAGGTACCATGCGCTCATCACGGCCCGAGACGGTTTGAGCCCTGCCTTGGGCAGCAGCAAGCGCGCTTTGCTCCGCGGACGCTCCGGGCCGCGAGGAGCCCTGCGCTGGAGGAGGCCGAGTGCTCACAGGAACACATGCAGGAAGCACAAACCAGCTGGCAAAACCCCCTCATCTTGTGGCTGCTGCGCCGGGTCGCCTCAGCACGGGCCCCGGGGGAGTGGGTTTGAGCGCGGTGAGGAGCAGCGAGGTGCAGCCGGGCGAGCGGGAGGGAGGAGAGGTGCCAGGCTGAAGTTGAGCCTGGAGGAAGGGGGGGAGAAAGGTGTTTCCACAGCAGCTGTTTAATTGCTTGTGTTGTCTTTGTTTCACAATGCTCAAATCAGTAATTAAAGTTTATGTTAATTGGCAATAAGTTAAATTAAGTAATTACCCAAGCTGTGACTGTTGCCTGTGACAGAGGGAGAGAGGTAGTGAAAGGTATTCAATATGGATTCCAGTGCTGGTGGTGATAAAATGAATGTATTTTAAGTGATATTATTGATTTGGATCTGGGCTGCATATTACATAGCTACTAAGAGAAATACAAACCCTTCATTTGATTTGTTTGTTCACAAATGTAGTTTGTAAGACAGCATAACATGGCTGGAATGACTTGCATTATATATAAAAGGCAATGGGTTTTATTTCTGATACATCAAAAGATACTGCAGCTTTCTGATTTGGCATGCACTGATGTGCAGGCTTTGTGCTACAATATGCTGTAAGCCACACTGCTTTTCTGTTTTTAATTAACTAATTTATATAGCAGTTTTATTCTGAAACATTGCAAATTGGGGAAATACAATTAAGGCAATGATATAAAGCTATATAAAAATGAAGGGGGTGGAAGGCAGTAGTCTTTGAGGCTATATTGTAATATGGTAGGTGAAAAACTTACCATAAAACTTGCGATCGGAGTGAGGTGGATGGAGGGGTGGGAGAGGAAAGAAAAAAAACTTTGAGAAAGCAGAAAGGCAGATAGAAGGACAGGGGAGAGTTCCTGCACTCAGGAGGGATTCAGAAGTAGAAATAAAGTGGCAAAAGAGGGTTGTGGTCATGTATAGACCCAAAGAAGAAAAAGGAAGGATGAGTCATTGATGAATGGAATGATTTGGCATCCATCTCCATATGATTCAGTACCTCTTAGGTGTCTGAAAAAAACCTTGCCTGTAAGTGCCATTATTCTGTGCCAGGGTAGGAGGGCTTTGTGTCTGCAGACTAACTTTCAGCTCCGAGCAGTTCTTCCTTTCAATCAGAAGCGCCTCCCTTACATCTCCTGTCGCAGCCAGCGGGAGTGTCGGTGCCTGGCTCTGATTCTGCAGTGTCTCTCTTTAAAATTTGTTTCCTCTGGTCAGTGTAGTTCTCAGGTAGAAAAAAAATCCTTCCATTTCCTGGGGATCTGCAGAAGGCTCAGGTGGCCAAAGGTGACAGGGATGTGTGAGTCTTTCCTTATTTCTTTAGACATGAAATAGCAATGCCAACTTACATGATACTGAATGTGTCTCTTAAAAGTCCTGTTTCATGTCATTTCCTGAGTATTGCAAGTACTGCATACTTACTATTCTTAATATGACCTATTGCTTTTATTGAAAGGATGTTAAAGATTGCAACTATCAATAGACATACGCAGGCAAACTAAACTTCCATTGCTGTCTCTGAACTCTTCTTTCTTGCAGTCTCTCCACCTTCCGCAGAATTTTCCATGTGTTTGTATGTTATTCCTTACAATGTTTTGTTGTTTTCTTCATGAAGGTGGGTTCTGTCTTGCTGTGCCCAAAGGTATGGAGTAGCTGGCTCATATTAAGGGCACTCATTCACTACCCATCTGTCCTGGGCAATTACACCTCACAGTCTTTCCAATGTGCTGATCTGCCAATTTCCCACTTTATGATGAACATTTCTGAGGAGATCCTGCTCAGGATATCAGTCTCCAGCAAGAGGGGTTAAGAACCTATTTTCAACCAAACTAAAAAGAAAAAGTCGGTTTATTTTTGATTTAGAAAAATAATGTGTTTTTCTGATTGTTTTGAAAATATTTTAAAGGGAAATAGTGATTTTTGAGATGGGGATGATACAGAGAAGCCTCTGTCTCCATCTATTGCTCTTCTGCTTGTTCAGAATCCCTCTGCTTTTCTAGACCTTCTCTGCAGCTACTCTGTTTGGTGTGCAGGTTTTAAGGAGCTTGAAAGGAGTTGTGATCTCAGGATCCACTGGGAATGCAGTTGGTGTCCTTGGCATGGCCAAGGGCAGGACAGCAAGCTTCTCAGGACGCTGTGGTAGCTTCTCCCAGTAAATCTGTCAGTAATTGCGCAGCACATGGGTGAGAAAGAAATGTATAGCATCTATATGGCAAGCTCACTAATGGTATTGGTAACGCTCAATAAACAGTTACAGGTCCCCACTGGATGACGACAGTTTTCAGTTTAGCTGTTGTCGTGAACCTAGAACCAGAAATCTTTTCTGGTTCAGGTCTGGCTCGCGTTGCGTCCGCGTAAGGGTTCACACTGCGTCCTGGCTCTCCTGAGCGCTGCTGTGCTTTATGGCCTTGGTTCCTCAGGAGGTGCGGCTGCCGAAGCCCCCCGGGCAGGGCTTTTTGGGCCGCGTTGGTGGCTGCTCTTCCGCAGACGGTGGTTGCAGCGAGCACAGCCCCTGTCTATCTGAACAGCCCCCTCCGCTCGTCTGCGGGACCATGCCCGGGGTGGCTGCTCGGCGCAGTGCCCTCCCGAGCCCTTGTCTTTTGCCTCGGCGTGCCTAGAACTGCTTGCAGCTCGCTAGTGGCTGGCTTTAGCACACCTTCAGTGCCCATCCTCACCTGCTTGCCAAACTGGATCAGTAGGTCGTTCTCCCTTGCTCCTGACTTTTCTGTTCCCCTGTTACCATCCAGGGTAGAGAGCAGTACAAGAGCCTTGGAACCAGGAAGAATCTTGATGTGAGAGTTGCTCTGATGGGTCCCTAATGTGAATTGGTTGTTGGGTGGTGTCGCTCGACCATTCTCTTAGAAATAATTGACCTGAGCCCTTACAAATGTGGACTGGAACAGAGCTGCGTGACCTGGGCGACACTCTCCTGTTTTGTGTTATGTGGGCCATTTCTGGAAAAACTTTTAGAAAGTTCTACAAATAGAAGGGTTAGAAGCCCTTTTCTAAAATAGTGTTTTTATATTCTGCAGAAAGCCACATAAATGGCCTGGGATTTAATCTGCTTCTAAACCTCTGCCAACAGTAACCAAGATAAACTTTATTTGGCCTGTTTTTGTGGTATATGAAGATTTTGCTAGGTTATCGGCAACGATCCATTGTGGGATATTACTTCAGATTATCTGTTTCACCCCTGGCCTTTCAGCATACAAATAATTGTACTTCAGATAGTGTTATTGCCAGTTAGACAGACAATTGTTCACTGCAATTTTAGGTAATGAAATAGCTAAATTGCCGTTCTTTGTTTAGAAGCAAGGATGTGTTAAGAGCTAGTCTGCTCGCAGAAATGAGGCAAATCTGTTGGTCAAATAATATTACAGGGATACTTAGGAATATTTCAACAATTAGTCAATGAAAATTATTTACTGAAAATTAGTCTTGGCTGTAGCTACCTTCTTTTTCCTTCTATGCACAAAAATACCCAATTGGTTTCTTAGATCGTTTGTTCCAGAAAATTGTTACTTTAGCTGTTTCTTTATTTCTCATTTGTGTCTCTCCTTTTTTGTATTTCATGGTTCTCTTGCATCCTTTTTTCCCTCCAACGGATAGTATTTGTTCCAGAAGTTTGCTACTTTTTTCTATTTCTTTTTTCTTATTTGTTGTCTTACAAAAAAGATCACTGTTCTTAAAATGTCTATTTCTTTTATTATTTTTAATAATCTACTGCTTTCTCTGTTTTGGTTTAGAGTTTATACTTTAATACCTGCAGTATTAGAGGTAGCTTGAGTGAGTTTGTGTTCATGCATCTTTATACACAATTTTAGTTGCTTATTTTGTACAGAGAAAATTGACAGGTACAAGCCTGACAGCTGCTCCTGTTGGGTACTGCAGAAGTACCTCCTTCGCATATGGAGCTTAGTAACTGAAAGCGATTCACAAGCAGGTTCACTTTCAGCAATAAATAGCTTTGTTGTTACAATATTTAAAAATTAAGTTAGAAGTAATTAGAAAGTTAGAAGGAGATACATATGTATAATTTAGCAATGCTCAGTAAGGCACGTAGTGTTTGAGTTGAGATATGTGGAAAATGTGAATTTCTGTCATTATAACTCACTGGCCTGTCTGTAAAGCTATGCAAAATGGTATTATTTGCATAAATATTTATATAAATATGCTACATTTACATAAGGTTTGTAGAAGCTTTATGTCTAATTTACCATTTTATAATAACACTGAGTCGAACCAAAAGCAAAGTGCTCCCAAAATGGCAAATTTTATTCCTTGTCTTTGAGATTCCCAAGTTGGACTTTAATGATAGGAGGACTATGGGGTTGCTGCTTCCTCTTGGGTGGAAACAAATTGTACCTGAGGTGAATACAGTATTTTCTAAGGCCCAACATAGTTTATGTATTTCTAAAAGTAGGGCTGTTTCATTAATGAATAGGAATAAGAATTAAAATAGGGTACTGTTTTTTCTATGTTTTAACTGAAGTGGATTCTGAGATAACAAGACTTAGTAATCACTGTGGGTCTGGCTCTGCCTAATGCTCTGCATTTTTGTCATCCAAGAATATTTTGACCAATTAAAACATGAGTGGTTTCATTTTATGTTTTTTGGTAGTGATCTTTTTGTTTAAACTTAATGGCAGCTAACAGGAGAATTAGATTTAATCTGATTTGATGTTTACCTTACGTTTTGAACTAAACACATAGTAATAGAATAGCCTTGAAAAACAGAAGGTGGCAATTACAGAAAAAGGAAAGTCTAATTAAAAAGAAGCGTAATTTCTCTTTGAATGGGATCGTGCGTGTGGCATTGAAGCTCCTAGTAATTGTAGACATATTCCCTTAGATTCAGGATTTTGTGTGCCATTTTTCAGAGGATCAGTCACTTGCAGCAATTTCTGTAATAACTTTTTTGTGGACACTTCTACTCTTTTATTTATCCTTTTTGCCTAGCTCACCAGAATGCACAGCGTTGCTCCTTGGCACAGTAAATGCACTCTAGCATCTATTATGGTATGGTCAAAGGATAATTTATTGTCACATAGAAAAATAGGTCAACACTAATGTCACTTGATAATCAACCCCCCAAGTTTAATAAAACCTCTTGCCAGCGTGCGTTCTGCGCAGCGCTCGGTGCTTCGTGAGGACTAGAGCACCGCGCAGCGCGTAGCTCGAGTGGGAGTGTAATTACCGAGCTGTCAGGGTGATAAGTGGGATTAATGGCAGCCTGATGCACTCTAGTCTGCAGAGTGCTCGGCGAGTCGGAAGATGGTATTATTTGGTATTATTATAAGCGAAAGTCTGGGCTGGCATATTCGTGGCACCCTTCCCTCCTCCCCAGAAGCTCCCATTCAAGTTTGTGCTGTCCTTGCTCATTAATAGCTGACATTTCCAGCAGCTGTTATTTGTGAACCAGCACAAAAATCAAAAGGGAAATAATTGGGTAAAGATGCTCGCTACCCGCACCGGTTAATCTGTGTGCTGCTTATCCTTTCCAGTCAGTTTTGATGAGATTGTTGTTATCTACTCTGGAGAAATATATTTTTTGTTAAATGCAATTCTTTCAGTCTTGGCTACAGACTATTACATTTTAAAAGAAATCGTGTTCAGGAAAGCGAGGAAGAGAAAGTTGTAGGAGAATTGTTGTCTTTTTGTTTGTTTTTTGTTTCTATCATTTCCTCACTGTGATGTGGCCAGAACAACCACCTCAGTGGCTGGCCCTGGCAATGTCCTATCTAGTCTAATCTATTGCCTCATTTTCTGGCATCTCCTACTAGAATGCGTTGTCTTTCAGTCTGCGCAGGTCTCTGGGGGGTCCTGGCTCAGTGCTGTGCCCACGTTGCTCTGTTGCCATCGCCCCCACCCTGGGGTTGCTGACTGAGAGATTTAAGACATGTCCCAGTGACTGGTGCTGGGCAGGGGGACATCCCAGAGCCACAGCTGGAGCTGCTCGGGCAGCTCTCCAGAGCTCTCCAGTGGTGGCCAGTGAAGCTGGTGACCCCACACAGCGCTGGATTTGGCTCTGTTGGGTTTCCCAGCCTTTGGTGCCCGGGAGACCTGCCTGCCTTTCAACATTCCCTCTGGGACGCTTTCCCCATGTGCGGAAATCCAAAGTGCCCTTGGATGCAGCTGCCATGTTTCTGGTGCCACTGTGTCTGCGGTACCCAGCTAGATGACAATGAATAGGATGAAAGCTAATTGATCCCTTACTAAACTGCTTTTGCCTTCTCTCTTATTTTACACTTAATTAAAGAAACAAAAACAAAAGCAATGTATGTGACTGACAAAGTTAGACAAGTTCTTCAGTGCAGCTACTTTCAGGCATGTTTGTTCCTTCTAATGTACTCTTCGTTTCTTTGTTTTTCTGTCCATAGGCCTCTTGCAGCCAGGCTGATCACGCCAGACAGTTCCACAGTAGTATTTACTAGGGCCAGTTAACAATAACTAGGGTGAATTTATTAGACTTGAATAAATAGTGGTGCTCAGGTAATGCATTAAAAACATTTTTCATTCCCTGTAGCTGAAAATTGTTAAAAATGTAATTTGCATAAATTCAGTATATTGATAAAACAACATTGAAAGAGTAACTAGAATAACTTCATGACTGCTGAGATGGAGAGCGCTGTGGTATTCGTGTGATAATCAGTGACGTGTAAAACCAAAAATGCATGTAGATACCTTTGTGCTTAATAGAGAATAATTATTTCTTCGGCTATTTTTTTCCTCTCAGTTTGAATTGGGTTGTTGTAAATTACATATTCTAAGCCCTAGTCCTTAAATAGTATTTGTGCAAGTAACTGGACTAGTACTCTCAGATGACTGTATAGGAACACATAATAAATCTTTGTTCCTTAAAATCTGCATTATTGCTATACAATAAAATATGGCGTTAGGGATGAGAAGGGGGTATTGCATGTTTCAGTAGGGATTATGCATAAGTGAACTATTGTAAAAGATCAGAGGCACATTACAAGAAATGCATAAGACTGACTTTAAAATTTGCCATTTTTTTTTGCACATATAGGACAAACTAATTCCTTACCCTGTGAAAGTGGTGTTGAGTTTTGTATGTCCGATTGTCCAGCATCAAAGTTCAATTCAATAATGGTCATGCAGCACTTAGAAGTTTTAACTGGGCACTTTATGGAAAAGTGTTAATCATTTGTGGCTTGCCTTCTGTCATGTGCCCTTGAGAAACCACGTGCTATTGGCAGCATTTGGGCTCCATGTCTCCTTGACACATTTTCTTTTACTCCTTTAGGTGCTTAAAGTGTGCGGATGCCCCATGTCAGAAGAGTTGCCCAACTCATCTGGACATCAAGTCATTTATCACAAGTATCGCAAACAAGGTAAAATTCGGCTTGCAGTAGTGCCTGGAAGCAGAGAACAGCACTTGTTTGCATTTCTCATTGTACTAGTGCATTACAAGGTAAAGTCTTTTGAAATATAATACTTTGTACCAGGGGCTTTAAAATTCAGCAGATTCATCTTATTTTTAATTATTGCCGTTTCATGCTAGGACATTATGCTGCTCCATGCTAGTGCAAAGTGCGTATATTGCAAATTTATTGTTTGTGTCCCTTTTCTGTACAGATTTTACTTTTAAAATCTAATGGTGTTGAAAAATACTGACCATTACAATATCATTATTTCACTTTGCTACGTGGCTGAGGTAATACACTTGCAAGACTTCTTTCATTAAAGACTTATTTTTTTTAGCAAAGGCTTATAGCTTTCATTTTCTTTGGGCTGAAATTTCTTGAAGGTGCTTATGTCAAGGAATGTTCTTGTAGCTTATTTTAGAAGGCTCTGGTTCATAGGAGTGTGGCCTGACATTTACACTAATAATATATGATGGGAATAAGTAGAACCTGTTTTTTTGAAGGTACCGTACCTCTCTTAACAGATTATTATAATGGCAGTAAAATCTTTAAAAGAAAAAAAATCTTCTGTGGTTTACAAATGACTGTCAACAGTAAGCAAGATGAATCAGGAAAGGGGACTGCAAAGTTGATACAACAAGATTAATTTTACTGTCTGGCATAGTCTAAACATGACTGGATATTGATTGCCCCTTGCCTTTCAAAAGTATTTCCCATCTTTTGAGTCATTAGCTCCAGCTTGATTTATTTATCTGTAAGAGTCCAACCAGCCTCGTTATGCACTGGGGGGGACGTGAAGATTTTTGTGTCTGCACTTTGTGCTCTAGTCTGTGTCAAAGTTTGAGTGCTGCTGGTAGAGCCTGTGCAGGGGCAGCTGGAGGGGACGGGCAGCAGCGGCCCTGCTGCATACAAGCTGACAGCTACGTTGCTTTTATTCTGCAGTGTGTTTTGCATGAAGATACCAGTAAATTCTGCACCTTAACAAGAATCATTGGGTTAAAAGGAGATAAAGATACATGTATCAATTATATAACATAACTATGTGTTGATGTGCTTTACAGTGGTTGGCATTATGCCCAGCGTCTGCATAAAGACTATTTTCTTATATAATCCGAATCCTGTTAGTGCAGCACTTACTTTCATGAATGTAGGCATCTGTTTCCAGCCATACTATATTACTTTGTGGCATATTGCTGCTTATTACCTCTCCTAGGCGTTGTGAAGCAGAAGAACTGAACAGAGAAGGTACAAGGCAGTAATGAAACTGCTAGTCTCCATCTCAGTTCTGCTGTGGTTTCTTTACAAAAACTAAAGAAAATTTTATGGAAGTGTTTTACCAAAATACCCTATGTTTATTAAGGTTTATTCATGTTCCTGCCTTGGGTAGGATAGGGTGCCACCTGTTACTGAGGAAAAGGGCCTGATTATAGAAACACAAAAGCTGGGAGTAAAGAAGGGAAGGTGGACAGAAGACTGCAAAAGAAAATGTCAGAACTGACAGGTGAAGTGTAAAGGAATGGGGCATCTGGTGGGCTTCTCAGCCTCTGACAGCCTTGGAAATATGATGCTTTTGTGAGTTGGCAGAAAGGGTAAGTCACTTCAACAGCAGATTCATTCTGATTTCTGGAAATCCATTACAGAGGGAGAGCAAATTAGGTGGGGTAACTGCAGAGCTTTGAGAGCTGTATCTTGGCAAAGATATACTGGAATAATGTTAGGCATCTGCTTTAAAGTTGTGAAGTGAGAGCTTTGTGCGGCTGAAGCCAATGGGTCTACTCTTAGAGATTTTAATAGGGCCAGATTTTACCTGTCAGTCAGGAAGGTGGGTCGCAGCCTATAGTGTTAGGGCTGTTTGATGTTCACTCATTTAAAGTAGCTTGGAAGCCGCAGATGCTGGGTAAGACTCTGGTTTTGCCCTGAGCAAGTGACCTGATCAGCTGCTATTTTATCAGGAAATCCTGCTTTAGAGAAGAATTGCCATATACTGCTATTCTCTCAGGAGCTTTAGCATTCCTTAGGGGAAAACCTAAGTATTTCAGATTACTGACATGTAGTTATAACCTTGCTTTTAGTACCCTATCTATACGTAGCTCCAATATCCATTCTGAAACTGTAGTTTCTATAAATTTTGTTACCTGCTTTTGCTTCACGTTAATGCTTGACAATCACATGAACTGAAGGACACGGCCTTTAAAAAAAAAAAAAAAAAAAAAAAAAAAAAAAATAAAAATCCAGTAGTTGGTTTCTGCTAGCTGACATGCTAAGGCAGGAAACTGCCCAAAACCAGCATTGCCCCCAGTTCCAAGTGCGAGTTTGCATACATACAGTGTTACCCTCTGCTTTTCCCCCCTTATCCTGCTTGAGGAAATCTAATGTTGCACAGTCACGGGTGCATTTCTTTGTGACATCTCTAATGCTGGCATTTAAGAAGAAAAAAAAATAGCAAGTTAGGAAAAAAATCACAAACAGCAATACTTAGCAAATGGCTGAAATCATGGGGTAGGCAGCAGAGCTGGGTATTTTCCTTATCTATAGCTTCATCTTCAATAGGTGTACCTCCTTCAAGTCACATACTGGCTGATATCTTGGAGAAATAACACTCCTTAGAGGGAACCCAGCTTTGACTTGATGGCTGCAGTTTGCTTGGCTGAATTTTCTTTTTGATATATTCATTTCTGGTGCCTTTGATAGAAAATGTGTCTATTGCAACATAACAAATCCTGTTCTTTGGGAACCATTACATAAACTTGCTGTTTGCTTTATTAATAGGATGTTTTTGTACATATGTGTATGTACTACTGTTTTTATACTGCATCTGCACTTTGAAGCCCATTGCTTTCTACCAAGTGACAAATACAGACATAAGGTGGAAGCTCTGAGGCAGATGCAGAAATTCAAGTGATTCTCTTGGTCAGGACCCTTAGCAGGGTCTGTGCAAAAGCCCCTGTGGTAGCGTTCTCGCCTTGCTTCATGCTGCTGCTGGGGTGTTTTGTCTGCATCCCGTGCTTTTAGAGCTGTTAGAAGACAAGGACAGCATAATTTTGAGAACTACACTGACATTTCAAAGCTACCATCGTGAAAAATTACTGGTTTCATTAAAAACTTTCAAATTTGTTATACAACGGTTTAAAGTATTTTTTTAAACTTTTAATAAACTAATCATTCAGGTATCATTCAGCAATATGCTTGCTTGAATATTCTCTGTCATTTCATAAAAGCATACTTTGCACTGTCAAGGTGTTTTGTTAAATGTCTTTGAAAATACCAATGAAAAGCTTTTTTTGCTGTTTTCACCTTATAAATAAACTTCTATATTTAACCCAACAGTTTATGCATACATCTGTTAGCTTCTAGGCAAAATAAATAGATGAAGTGTAGAAGATTGGGGTATTTGAGTCAAACCCAGGACGTCTGGGTTGCTTTCTAGCCTTATTGGATCTCCTCTCCCATTTCCAAACCTTTCTTCATTGTTCCCTTGAGAAGCTCCCTCCAGCATGTTACACTTCTGGTTCTTTGGAGATCTGGTTTGCAAACTTCCTTGCCCTCCTTTCTGCCTAAGTAGGAAGCACTATGGCATTAAGGTATTTATTTAAACATGATTCATTAATAAATAGAGTATTTAGACCACAGTGTACTGAAAATGAATTACTCTGTCAGGTATTTAAGAGCTCTATTGTATGTAGTTTGTTTTGTTGGAAAACTACTATAGCAATCATAAAAGGTCAGGGATGCTTGTTCTCTAAAGCCTGAGGCTTTTTAGATATTTACAGGCCATGTACAATGTAGCTGTTCCTGGCTGCTCTGCCATTAGACCTCAGCTCGGGAGTAGGAGAGGGACGGGGAGGAGGGGATCCTTCTGGGTTGAGAGGGTAATTGAATTGCCAGATTCAATGAGCCTTGAGCCTCTTTGAGAAAAAGGATGTCACTTATTCTGTATTGTGTTAGGCCACTGACTCAGTAGAGTTTAGGCCGCAACTTGCATTCTCTTTTTTCTGTACAAACTGGATTACAGCTCCATTCTGTAAAGGTACCGTCTAATCTATTGTGTCTCCCTGGTCAGCATTTATTGGCTCCTACAGACTGCTTGCAACTGTATCTCTCAGAGGAGACTTCAGATTCACTATTCACACATTGCTGCAATTGTTTTTTAAGCATCAGAAGATAACAAAGCAGTGTTTTGACTTCCAGCTAGTTTCAAGAGGACATTTATGTTTAACCTAGCTGCTTTAAATGCGGCCTTCACCTTACAAAACAAAGAGCATATGCTTTGGAATGTATGGGTGCCATCTTAGTTATCTTTTCCTTTAGATTTTTTTAAAGATGTTTAGCTGTTCTAGGAGAAAACTTGCTTTCTAATTTCCTCTGAAATGCTATCAGGAGTTAGGAGCAATGTTAGGATTTCCCCCCTCCCCCTCCTTTTCCAGCACAAAGAGGGTGTTTGAGTGGAGCTGCAACACTTGTCCTGCTCTAGTGCTGGTCCCATCCAATGTCCTACAGCAGCAGGGAGTCCTGCAGCTCCCTACAAGCAACTGGGTCCAAACGCTTGCTGCCTGACCCTTCTTCCTCCAGGTAAGCGGAGCCTGGATACCAGAGGAAGCTGCCCCTGGAAGAGTGTCAGCTGCTTATGGAATAGACCTTCTCACTACTTAGGGACAGTTCTGGAGCTTTTGGTATCTGGCACCTTTATGGTAGAGTAATTGCTTTGCAAAACTTCTGTTAGTGCAGTTTAGGTGTAGCAATCAGTGGGTATTAACTTGCATTACGTGGCCCGGGCATAAGAAGTGACTGACTTGGCCTTTACAGCCCAAGTCTATCCTGAAGAAGCGGGCATGGAAGCTCTTCCTGTAATTCCTGAACTCAGCCATGCTTCCTGTCACTGCAGCCCCCTCTAACTAGTGCTCACATTTTCCATATCAAGCCTTGCAGTATTACCGTGACTCCTGACATCAATCCCACAGATTTCTGCTTATTTGAAAGAATCGTCTTTTCCCCTATTGCTTAATAATAAAAACTAACTGGCCCGAGCTGACAAGACAATGATTTCCTAACAGACTCCGTATGTTGGTGTCCAGGGTTCTTAAGAAAACGCAGACTGGGCTGCTCTCTGGAGAAAGGCTTGTTCCTGGCTGTGTCGAGTGCTGTCAGGGAAACGATGGAGAGAACTGAATACTAGAGAAAGTGCAGGAGAAAAAGTGGATCTCAAGAGTTAAGTCTTAGGATTTCAGAGGAATATTTCAGTTAAGGGCAAACTAAAGGAAATGGGGATTTTAAGGAAGAGCTATGAGAGGCAAGGAGCTGGAGGATAGACATGGATACAGAGCCATGAAGAGTGAATCTGAAGTCTGGGAGATTGGATGATTAAGAGAAAAAAATGTTTGGAGTAATATACTGGAAATGAGAAAGAAGGAAAAGCAGATAGACCAGGCAAGGCCAAAAAAAAGTGAGAAAGAGAAAATGAAATGAAGAAAAGATTGTAAGGAAGAAAGGGTGATAAGAGACATGGAATTATGACAGGTGAGAGAAGCTGCATGATGGTTTCTCAGTGCCAGAGGAGCTCGGGGTAAATTAACAGGGGATGTCTCTGCCATTGGAGAGCCATGAGTCACAGTTCGCATGTGAAATACTGTAAGTGGGATACTGGTAATACAGTGAGGGATGGCAGAAGTCAGAAAGCTGCTAGATGACTGGTAAAAATTATATACAGATATACAATTAATCTTTAGGTACTACTTTGAGCTCCCAGATTTTTGAAACTGCTGTTTTATTCTGCTTTTCCTGTTAATCTTTGTGTATTTCAGGTCACTAAATAAAAAAAAAAAATGAAAAAGTTGTAATGATGTTAAATGATGTACTTGAAACAGTGACTTTTCTTGAGATGTCTGTTTGTAGTTAGTGTAATGGAATGGCTGACAGCTGGTTTCAGTTGCCATAGTATAATTATGTAGAGTAGACTTTTGCGATGACACTATGTCAATTAAGGAATCTCTCACATTCCAGACTACAAAGGACAAAATGACAGTACAAGATATTTTTTCCGTTATTTTTCATAAAAAGATAGTGACACTGTGTGAAATTACAGTCCTGTTATGATGACATAAGTCAAATGATGTGAAAGATTTCTGGACTGATTAAAAATCATCAGCATTATAATATAGAATATGTATAATTTGATAAGTTGCCATTATGTTTTGTTCATTCTGTTTTGGAAGATATTTGGTGGGAGGGCTGGCATGGTGGGGGGGTTTCTTGTTATGTTTGAACTGGCGTGTGTCAGCCTGAAAATTACTACTTACCTAACAATAGGCAGTTTTAAATCACTATTCTTTGGAACATGAAGATATTTTAAGACAATACATCTTGAATAAATTTTAAAGCCAAAAGCTATTGCACAATATGAATTTGGATGGACAGACGTGAAATTTTTTCCATGTTTTTGGTATGTCCTTTTTTAATCTAAAGGAAAAGGAAATTAACACTTTTTTCTTTTTTCCTTTAAAGCATTCATTGCATCCCCAAATCCTTGCTAAGTCAGTGTTTTCATGCTTTTACCCAAAACACAATAATGCATATTTTTCATTGTTTTTAAGAAAGAATGGTATCAAAACACCCTGATGCATGTGGAATTTGCATAAAAAGCTCTTAAGTAGATAGAAAATACTCTGTAAGCGTTTCCTGATGGTAACTGCAATTTCTTGTGGTCTCACTATTGATCCTACATGTTTTAATAGTTTTTTCTATCAAGTAACAAACCGTCTCATTTGCATGCAAATTATATAATGCCTCCAAATGATGCAACGTGGTGATCCTCCTCTGCCTGGTTTCCGCTAATTATTGATGTCTGTTTAAGGCTTGTTTCTTTTCTGTGTGTTAGCAATGTAGTATTTATTGACATTTTGATGTAGGAAACCACAAAACATCCTATCCAGCCAGATTAATTTATTTCTGTGGCAGTGCACAGGAAAAAAGATTCTACGAACAAAGGCGTGGGCAGGCACTTATTGAATAAAAGAAAAAAAAAGTAAAAACATTCTAGTTCTGGACTTGCTTGCTCTGTGATGTCTTCAAGAACTAGCCAGGAGACTCAGACTCACCTTATTATTTCAGCATCTTTAGAAAATACTCCCAACTATTAATGCAGTTTTCATCATTCCATGCCCTAGAATAACTTTGTCATTTTAATAAAGTCTTTCTCTCTCTAATTCTGATCTCTTCTCTAGAGCACGTGGCGTTTAGATATGAACTTGCAACATCTCATGACACATTAGGATTTCAGTCCCAGCTTCCTGCATAAATCATTCCAGGAGGACGTCTGGGGATTGCTTTCCCTAGATATCCGCTGAGTAAGGCAGGACCTTGTATACCCACAGTGGCCCTGCTCCCATCTCTCTGAAGCCATAGGCTACTTGAACATTTTCTTTTCTCTTTCTGTACCTTGCTACTGTCTGAATTCACTGCTGTGACAGAGCTTTGGAGAGAGTTCTCCTGCATCTGTGCTCCATGACATAGTTTTGCTCAAATTTTGGCTTGAATTTGCAAAAAGAAGAAAAAAAAAAAAAAAAAAATGCCAGCTGTGTTGATATTGCCAGTAGTGGCAGAGTCTTTACAGGTAGGTAATGAAATTAAGTTTAAAAAGGAACAGCTTAATGGCTTTGCTTTCTAGGCATAATAACTAGCTTTGTATATTGATTTTAATTAAAAAGTGTAAGGATATAGGAAATTCTTAATTAAGTTACTTCAATGAAAATGCACATGTTACTTTGTTTCATTGAAACAGAGTCAAAGATTATAATAATTGTGGACAATGCAAGAAGGGAAAATAAAAATCTTATTCTTCATGAAATATTAAACTAAATGAAAATTATTTGAAAACCATTTGATGTATAAGTTATTGGGAAAAAATCCCTGTTACTAGTTTCTGATTTTTTCCTTTAGAGTGGAAAAAGGAAGGGCTTGATGTAAGTGCCAGTGGAACAGACATCTAATGCTAGTTAAGATGCTGCTTTAGAAAGATGCGGCTCTCCTGCAGTGGTTGTTACCTCTGCCATCTGCTTGGGGATGTGTTGGACACACTGGGATCTCTGGAACAACTAGACTTTTGTGTTTTGGCAACTGTATTGAGGCCATGATGTCCTTACTAGCCATTTTTAACAGCTTTAATTATCTCAGATGTATCAAAACAATATTATTCAGATACTGACAGAGACAATATATTTGCTAATACATACAACTTCTCTTTAACTAATATTCCTTTATTTTGTGAGAGTGAAATAAGTGAGAATGATAAAATACCTACCAGTCACCACAGGCAAAACACTTGAAAGAAGTATCTCCCAGAACAGCTGGCTAGGGGGATTGCTTGTTGAGGCAACACTAGAATTTTGATGGATTTTTGTAGTCTCTAAGAAAATTATTTGAAAATGCACTCAGGTGTCTGCTTTGTGTTGCCAGGTGATGGACAAGGGCTCATGCTGTGGAGTAGACAGCAGTATCTGTAAGTGAAAGGTCCAGTTAGCTCTACAAATGCATTTCTTAAACATTGGCATCCTCTCGTGAATCCCTTGCTCTGTCCAGAGCAACTGGTTCAAGAATGTTATGCTCAGTCTTTTAAAGTGCCTGGGGATGAATTTGACTATCCCAGACCAAACATGAATGTTGCTACCCATTGTCTGCTATACAGTCAAATCTCAACACTGCTGCTTTTATCCAGAGCTGGATTCTCACTCTGTGCAGTGTATTGTTTCCTTTGATAAAGCACTTCTATGTATGTACTACTTAACAGAAAATAATCTGCACCGTTGCATAGGGTCTGCTGTGATCAGGTCCTTCAAGTGCTGTGAACCCTGTGTCTTCCCTCTGTCCTGAGTCAGCTGTCTTCCTGGGATAGGGTGACAAAGAGATTTACTATGACGAAACAATTTCAGGTTAATGGTAATGTTTGAAGATGAGAACGTGGGAGAGGTGGATGGAAGAGGAGGGAAGTGATACTGTTCTTTCTTTCTTATTACTAATTTGAAGAAAGCTTAGATGACGTCCAGCACACTAACTGCTTGCTGAAGAACCTTTTGCAGAACCTCAGTCTTGCGCTAGCTCAGTTAACACCTAGTGTAGGAGCTTCCTCTCAATAGCAGTGGCCATGGAAAGCTCTAGAAATGTCTCCTGGAATTTTCTTGATGCACTGTTGGGTGGAGGTGGGCAGAGTTGGCAAATGAAGAAAAAATAAACTCTTTTTCTTGGATGTGCAGAAGAAAAGATAGGATGTAAAAGCTTGGCTTCAATTAGGTCATAATTTTGTTAATGCAAATGGGACTATGTGAAAATGTATCACAGATTAGGTATAATGCAGAATTGCCGTCAGTAGTTCACCTCTGAATGACATTTCACTTCACTGTTGGCATTTCCTCTGGCGTTCCCTCATGAGGGAATGGTGCAGGCTAAGAAAAAAATGCTTCATTTTCCCACTGTGCCAAGATCTGGGAACTTGCTGTCCATTCTTCAACTTTTTAATAGGGGAATGAAATCTTGCTAATTTTCATCTGTTGGGAAGTTCTGCCTTCTCTAAAGATGTGCTCTGAATATTGAGAAGCTGCTAAATTGTGACAGTTTTACTTGTACATAACCTCTTTGATCTGTTCCCTGTTTTGCTACTTAGAAAATCAGATAAATGTCTGCTGTGATCAGTCTGTTGTTAAGGAAAAATTTTGAAAGAGTCCAGTAGCTCCGTGTCCCCAGTTAGTCACAGGAAACCTCTTCTCTTTGCAGGCCTGGGAGAAGTGGTGCTCCTGATTCGGTGTGAAGGGCAGGCAGAGCTTCAGAGCTGGTGTGCACACATGTGTAAAATAAGCTGCTCATTCCCTGGATCATAAGGGAGTGATGATCTAACTGTCACTTTCTGGTCAGCTGTCCAACAAGGTTACAGTTCAGCTAGTGCCTAATTGACCTAGAAATGGAGAAGGCTTTTACAAGTGTGCAAGGCAGGCGCAGTGTTTTTCCAACGCGGATTTGTTATAGCACTAGGAATCCTGCAAACACATTACATAAAGTGTAACAATTTTTCAAACTAAAATTAAACGTTTTATCTTAGCATAATCATCATATTCCTTCAGTATTTTTTACGGTCCTTTTGAATTAATTTTTATGGGCTATATATGGGAAATACTTGTACATTTAAATGAGGTCAGCAATATTTCTTATTTTTCAGTTCTTCCACTGGTCAGCTGATGAAAAAGCATTTTGTATTTCCTCTTGAATTTTCATTTTCCCGATTTGTGACTTTATTGTTGTTTTTATTTGTTTTTGTGCAGAACTATTACGGAGCTGCCAAAATGATTCTTTCTGACAATCCGCTGGGCCTCACCTGTGGAATGGTGTGTCCTACTTCTGATCTCTGTGTTGGTGGCTGCAATTTGTACGCCACGGAGGAGGGACCGATTAATATTGGTGGACTGCAGCAGTTTGCTACTGAGGTATGTAAGGCTTGCCTATGGCTGAAAGTCTTCACATAGGTACCAATGAGTATTGTCCAAGTGGTTGCATTTGTTAATGATTTCTTAAAAGAAGTTGGTAGTGCTAAAATAAGTATAGGAAGTTAAAATAATTATCTATTCAGAAGCTTAAAAATGCTTTCATAATAGAGTACTTTATAGGAACATATGGCCAATTATTTGTGAGTGCGATGACTTTTTATAAACACTTGTGTTGAGACGATGGATAGAGTAGTTGATAGGTGAAAATATGCAAGTTACTGAAGTAGCCTATGTAGAAGGGAAAGTAAGTGCATCTGTCATTGCCCTGCGAGGAGATACAGAACTGCTGTGGCCATAGGGCACTTCCTGTAGCCGAACATGTCGCTTGTTCCTTCTGTGTTGAGCCCTTTGCTGTGATGTTGGACCCTTTGCAGCTATTTGAAGTCTTGAACCAGGCTTTCTGCAAACCCTGTGGTAAAGGGAGACCTGGTGTCTCATACTGGGTGGTTGCATAGAAGATTGTATTCATAAACTTCCAGGAATACTTGGTGCTTTCTCATCTCCTTGCTTAAATATTTCATTTTGTTTTAATTATTTTTTATGGATGAACAGCTTAGATGTCTTTCCATTTTAAAAGTTTTTTTCTCTTTTTTATGCAGAAAAGGATCTGTTTCAGTATTTGAAGGTAATTTTCTGAGGACAGCATGGTCTAGCACTTCTGAACTTTGGTGCATTAAAAAAAACACACAAAATTTGAAGTATGCTTTTGTAAAATCACAGAGAGAAGGAATCAATTCACATTCTATCCTCAAAATGTTATTTTCCAAAGAAGATATTACAAGACCTGTGTTCAGTAATAAAAGGAAAATGACCGTGTCCAAATATTGACTTCACTGACCTCTCAGAGAAGAAGTTCAGTTGCATTTTAAAAATTTCAGGTGCTGCTTGTAGTAGAAAACAAGTAGTAGCATTTATTTGTTCCTAATGTATGTATATACACACACACACGTACATATATATGTAAAGTTATAATTCTGTGTTAATATCTGATAGCTTTTAAACTTTATTCTCTTGTCCTTTCCAAATCTGTGATTTACAACATAAAATTGGAGAGGCAGGACTACTGAACTTTTAAAGTGCAATGAAAGGGATGTGTTATGCTTCAGATTTTAGCTAAGCAAAGTGAGTTAGTGAATAATAAGTCTGAGTAGTGCTGATTCAGGTAAACCAGACTATTTCTGTGATTTTAAGTTCCAACACTTAAAAAAAGGGAAATACTTTGTAAGCAATTGATTTTGTCTTTCAACTTTCAAGCAACTGTTTTTTCCTTTGTTTTTTTTTAAATTCTTGTAATTCTTGTATGGGTTGGCACATTTTGCTTGGATCAAAGGAAGAGTTTCACACTGATGTTGATGCCTGATGTCAGGGTGTTCTGAGGGGTGCTTGAGGTGCTTCTGTGGGTTACAATTGTGCAGATCCAATGCTCAGGATTTCCAGCTGAAGAAAAGACACTACTGTTAGTCCATTAACTTCCTTTGGAACGTGGAGAAGCTGTGCAGTCTCAGTGTCTTGGGCAGATCATGCAGACTGTTTTACAGGTTCACCGTCTCAGCTGGTCCCTCTTCTGATAGGCATGAAATATCTTTAAGTAAAATCTGTGCCCTTGGTCCTTGTACAAGTGAGGCAGGTGTGACTGCATATAAAAAGCATGCATTAGGATTGCACTTTTCTATATAGTATATAGCTAACGAGCATGTCCCAGTTCTGTATCTTGAGCCATTTGGCAGAGCATGTTTACAAACATAACATGAAATTCCAGTCACCTTTTCAAAGCTTGAGAATAAAGCTTTGTAGGACAGACCAAAATAGAGATGCGAACCAATCTGGAAGTAACAGATGATACGTCTGTAAGGCCAGTTTTTTCCTCTGCTGTCGTGCATAGACTTCACACCCCCTTCTCAGTGTCTGTGGATTATGACTCCGTGAGCGAGCATTGCTACCTGCTGCAGAGATTTTCCTTTTTCTCTCTTTATGCACCTCCTTTCTGCTTTCCAGGAGACCTGCAAGACTTTTGCAGTACCTGCTAAACTTAGCTGCTCTCCTTTGCCATGTAAATAGCTGCTTCACTTTTCCTGACACCGGAGTGTGCAAGGATGGCATCATGGAGAAGCCCAGAGCTCTCATGTGGGGCAAGGCCAGAGGCACTGACTGTGTGTGTCCTGCTCCTGTACCGAATAGGTGCATTTGTCACTTGAGAGGCAGTGGTGTCAACGCTTCTAATGACCTTTATTCCCTGTATGTAAAAATTCAGTATTTGCTGCAAGGCAAAAAAAAAAAAAAAAACCTTTGTGTGTATACATAGATGTATGTATAAAAGAAAGATTAAACAGCTGTCAGTCATGTTTCGTGAGAAATATAATGGTGAAATATTACTGTTTAGAATCTAAATTCATATCATATCTGTTAAAACTTGATTTGTGTCTCCTTTTAGCTGTAATGCTATGATTAATAGGGAGGAATTATAGCTTGATAGATATTGCTAAATATCTGCCATTTTTCTTCAAAAATCTTTAGAAATCTATTAAAAAAGCTTGGTGCTAGCATGATAAGTGATACTAAAACTGCAGGACAGGATGAATAGCTCAAAGTGGCTTTTCTTGAAGTCTTTTGAGTTTAAAAGATGTATTGTCAATAGTCCTAACAAAATTAAAATGATGTTATACACTTGTATTTAGCACTGTAACAAAAATAACATTTCAGTAAATCTTATTGTCCTTACTATTTTTATAGTATCCTAAAATATATTTTAAGTTAGCATTGTTAGCAACGCTTAGATTTAGTGCTATTTTACAAAAAATTTGTTTATATTGTGATACCTGAAAAGGAGCAATAATAATCACTTTTGTGATTAATAGTTTTTTTTTTTTTAATTTCTGTTTTAAGATTTCAATCAGTTAAAACCTGTTTGATAACCGAGTTGTAGAAATCTTGGAAGCAGGGTGTATAGTATATACTATTGAAAGGCATATAGTGGTATTAGTGTTTCCAGGTAACAATTATTAAAAAACATTCCTTAAATACAAAAAAAAAAAAAGTAATAAGTTACTACTACAGTAGAAAAGAAAAAAAAAAAGGGCACCAGATACTGGAGATGCTTTACCTTTTTAAGGAACATAGCAAATTGTGTGATTTAGTTGTGCAACATGTGTTACTGTTAATGAGAGCTGCATGGTAATTCTCACGCACTGTGTAATAGTTTGTCCCATGGGGGCTTATTTACTGAAAACTCCATTGTGCATAAAGCCAATTTTAGACTTTTTTTTCCCATGGAATTAGTCTGAGGATCATACACTTGACGCATTACAAGGGACAGCAATAATAAAAAGGCACAACTGCTAGCTGAGATAAAAGATATAATTTGCAGTAAAGCAGAAATGTGGGTTTAAAATGGAAAATATATGGATGTGATGTGTGCCCCTTTGTGCTTCTGAACAATGACTGATCATCTGTTCATACTGCAGATAAAACTCCCTAATTGTAAAATATTTGTCTTGCATACGGTAGAACACAAAAAATGGTACCTCACACCTCCTACATTTGCCTTCTACGCATCTATAGAGCTTTGTAAGTATATTAGCTTCATGTTCAAAATAAATTGTAATCCAGTCAGGAAGAAAATATGGATTTTGACAATTAATGTTCAAGTGGGGAGAGAAAAAAATGCCCGTTTGTACTTGTGATGTAGAATGTGTACACGGGGATGCAGTTACCACGGTAACTGTTGCATCCAGAGACTAGCATGGAGTAAAAGCTCACTATTATAAATGATGAGTGTCAAGCGTGGGTTACACCTGCTGCCGCACAGGTCAGAATTATATTAATGTCTTTATCTGTCTCCTTTGCCCAAGTAGTTCAAAACCAGGAAACATTTCTGGGTTTTGAAATATGAGTTCAGTGAAAATATGCTGAGATTATAGTGACGATACATACAGGCACGATCTATATGATTGTCAGTTCCACAGACTGTACGGAAATTGGTGGTAATCCAAATCCAAGACTGTAGCTTGCAGTAAGAACAGACGAGGAGCTGTTGCGTTATCTATTGCCGTGTAAGCAGGATGCCCTCAAAATCTCACATTTTTGGGTAGGTATTCCTGGATGTAAAGGGTTTATAGTGTTTACAGGTAATCATTCTGAATGGAGCAGCACAAGCTAAATACGAAATACAGTATTTTAATCTGTATGTGCAAGATGTAAACACTCAGTCATTTAGTACTGTGACTCTTGTGCCTGTTCTGGTGCCTTGTGCCTCTCCGGAGAGGTGGTGGCGTGGCAAAGCAGCCTTGTCCCTCTCCGGAGAGGTGGTGGCGTGGCAAAGCAGCCTTGTCCCTCTCCGGAGAGGTGGTGGCGTGGCAAAGCAGCCTTGTGCCTCTCCGGAGAGGTGGTGGCGTGGCAAAGCAGCCTTGTCCCTCTCCGGAGAGGTGGTGGCGTGGCAAAGCAGCCTTGTGCCTCTCTGGCGGCTGCTGTTACAGCGAAAAGCGCTCGGCAAGGGAAACCCGCCACGCGTTTTTCCTGGCGGGGGCCCTGCCCGAGCTGGCCGCTGTTCAGGCGGCA
Organism: Nothocercus julius; assembly: GCA_013398735.1. Classification (NCBI taxonomy): domain Eukaryota; kingdom Metazoa; phylum Chordata; class Aves; order Tinamiformes; family Tinamidae; genus Nothocercus; species Nothocercus julius. The sequence continues at coordinate 157,942 of VZSV01000350.1, forward strand.
GCACCTCGTCCTCCCCGGCCGTGGGGAGCCCCGTGGGGGAGCCCCGCGAGGGACCGGCCGCGGGAGGGCGGCCCTGCCGTGTGCGGCCCCGCGTGGGGCGCTCAGGCCTCGGCCTCGGGGTCTCCTTCTGTTGCCCATGGACATGTTTAAGTGGCCCTCCCATACGGGTGGTCCTCCATCCAGATACGCTTGCTGATGTTTGGACAAGTTATAGAAACTTACGGAAAGTACGCTTTACCGGTGTTAAGCATGCTTTGCCATAGGAGACATTCCTAATAACATTAGGCATTTGTTAATGTCTATTAATAATCTCTCTAAGCTATTTTGGGTATATGTAAGAGAGAAGGAAAGGCAGCCATGGCTGGCCATTATTTTGTCTCATTCTCCTGAGTAGGTCTTGGTCACAAAGTATTGCAAAACAAAACGAAAGCACCATCTGAGAATAGACATGCAATAATGTTTCTGAAGGTGAATAAGAAAGATACTAGCAGTAAACCTTGATGCCAGTCAGAGCAAACAACGGAGTGACAGTTGTGTGTAATACGGCATTGAATGTTTGCGAGATAGTCATCTCTGCACACCAAAAGATTTGCACAGAATAATTCAGCAGTATTTAATTAGGTGAGTTAATGTAGTGAAATTTCATGACGAGGTGAGTAAAAATCTTTTGAAATGCATTGAGGCAGTTTGCTATTTTCACACAGTTACCCTGCCAACCTTAGTATGCAAAACTGCCCCTGAATGCCACTGAATTCCAGATGGCAAGATACAGCGATACAAGCTAGCTGTGCTGTATAAGGACAGTGTCACCCTATTTGCAAAGAGGCAGAATTAAAGTTGACTATTCAGCCTGAATTACTAGGATTTCCTGCATGAGTGCTTGGTTTCTGAAGCTTCACGCTGCAACACAATAATACTCGGTTTTAGTATAACACTTACTTGATGGGTATGACTGTTGTTCAATAATAACTTAAAAATGTTAAGGATAAAATAATTTTAGTAATAAATTTAACATGTGCATATTCATAGCATTTAATAAACACATAATATGCTAATTATATAATTTATATTACTGACTAGCCTTCTAAAACAAGTGCATGAGACTAATGGAAATTTGTACCATTCAAGCTATTTCTATGTGAATGTAACAAAGGAGACATTTTAAAAATATCCTATTGCATTTTGGTTATCACAGTCTAGCTTCACAGTACAATATAAGCTTTTCAGCCTGTGAAATCCATTAATAACCACATTAAACCTTCCCATATTGTATGAATTGTCAGGTATAAATGATTCTTTTTTTTTAAATAATTATCTGTCTCTTCCTTCTTGCAGTTTGTTAAAATGCTATGTCAATTTGCAAAGACTAGAAAAATTTGACACACAAATTTTAGAGGGGGGGGAAGGAACTAATCATTGGTTTACCTAGCATGAGTGCTCAAGTGCACATGAAGAAAATTAACATTGATTCAAAACATAAATGAAAAATTATATTCATAAATGGATTATGCCAAAGTTTATCTTGAAAAACTCTTCCTGTGGTTCTGAGGAAAGTAAAATCTGGAGGTAAACTCGCCAAGTATTTTAGAGCTAATATTTACTGAGATGCTTGACAACATGTATATTTTAGAGGGCTGGTTATTATGTGTGTAATTGGAATAGGTGAGGAAGTGTGTGCAGTCTCTTGGTGGCATTGAGGGGATGCCTCAATGTAACCTGTGGAATGTGTTGCTTTTCAGGTGTTCAAAGCTATGAATATTCCTCAGATTAGGAACCCTTCGTTGCCTCCTCTAAAAGAGCTGCCTGAAGCCTATCGCGCGAAGATAGCTCTCCTTGGCGCAGGACCCGCAAGTATAAGTTGTGCTTCTTTTCTCGCTCGCCTGGGCTACTCAAACATCACCATATATGAAAAGCAGGAGTATGTTGGTGGCTTAAGGTAAAAAAAATTAATAATAATAAAAAAAAAAAGGCAAAACAAAAAACCCACCCCTTCCCAAAACCAGAAAAAAAGTTTCCTGTGACTGAAAAGTATGGCAAAAAGACTGCAAATGCCATTTATATGTCATCATTCTGTTTTTTTAAAGGACATTTCAGTGCAAAGGGGGAAAAAGAAGTTCCTGTTTGGAGAACTAATTATATAAATAATCCAGTATTCAGATTAAAGCAAGTGCATTTAAGGGCAACTTTAGCTGAGAATTTGATGGTTATTTCCTGTATTCTGTTCATATGACCTATAAAAATGGTGATGTTCTGCTGTTACTATTAAATTAACAGTTCAGAAAATTGTCAGGTACCATTTTGTACGACCCAAAACAGTTAAAGTACGATGAAGTGGTTGTAGCTACATTAGTTGAAATAATTAGATATTTAAAATGCTTTAAAAGATTAGTAATTTAATGAAAAAAAATAAATTCAGAATGCTTTTAAGAACTTTAATAAATTCATTATGTCTACCTGGGCTTGCAGCTTTAGTACACCATACTGTAAGAGGGAAATCAACCTTATGTAATTTCAAACTTCAGCAAATTGTGAATAAGCAGTTTTCAGTAAATACCCAGTTGTTAAGGCAGCTTTGCATCTTGTCTGTGTGTAAACAACTGGCAATGTTTTCTTATTTCAGGACATACAGTGTCATGGCTTCTGTACTGCCAGATGAATTTTTATCACCATCATCTGAAATATAAAAGAATATTTCAGAAAACCTACTAGTGGATACTAGCCCACTCAAAATTAAAATCAAGCGTCACGTTTTGCAGATGTATTCATACTGAAGTGTTTGCAAAATAGCAAAGTGAAAAGAAAGAGGTAGTAAGAAGGGTGAGATACTCGCACTTCTCTCACTGCCGCATCACTGAAATCAATAGAGTTGACACCATTAATGAATTTGATCTGTAGTGTCATAATGTCAAATACTTATTCAGTGCTCTGGAAGATAGAGAATCAATGCTGGGAAAGTAGACCTGATTAGGTGCATATTTTCCACCGAGGTTCGAAAGCATTCTGTCTAATTATCAAGATGTTAATATGTAGACATTTAACTATGTGAAGCTCTCTTACTAGAGCTAGTTACCTTTGAAGAGTGCGAATTTATTATGTGAAACATCTATTCACGTAGTGAAAACACATTATGTTTTTATAAATACTGGATATAAAATTAATTTACTTAAAAATACTAAGAAATAATGAGCTGTTCTTAACAATAAAACTTTGACCAGTGACAGATCAGACTTGTGCAAGATCCAGTAATATAATGCTGCTGTTAATTCTGAGGGGAAAATAATACAGTACTCCTCCAGTTGCAGCATGTGATGGTGCTTGCATATCTGAAGAAATGTGATTTTAAACTGCAGTTCTTTAATTTGAACTGAAGATTAATTTTAGTCAGTTTTGTTCTATTGCAAAAAGCTTTACTGTAGGTTTTGCTTGGCCTTTTGTTATCTTTTAATGGACAAGCAGTGCATTTTACGTCTTTCCTGCTTTCTACTCTTAAAGAATACATAATGATAATGGTCAAATTTAGCTTCCATTCATTGTAAAAAGTTTCACGTGTGGTTAAAGGCATCAGTTCCTTTTGTCCTTACTTTAATCTTGGAAGAGAAGGGAAGCTGACCTGTGGCAGCAGTCACGCGTTATTGCAGTTACCAGCCTCTGCAGTACCACGTTTAACAAGTATAAGTTGTTGATGGGTGTGTTTTCATGGCTTCCTAAACCATTGCAAATGGCTAACAAGACCGAGTTAATTTTGTATTCAGATTCAGCTGTTTGACAAGGCGGTGCTTGGGTCCTTTTTAGTTTCTTTGTCTTGTTTTAGGTATTTTTAACTAGGCAATCCCTTCACAAATATAAAGATCATAGCTATCTTGGATGATATTCAGATTATTGAAAGCTGTCTAGTAGCTACACTTCCTGAGTTTCTGAGATATAATATGTAAGCCTAGCGTGAATCTGTAGTTGCCTGCACGTCTGCGCCTTATGTGTTTCTGTGCATAGATTTTCTTTCATTTTACTGTGCAAGAATGTGCAAAGTTAATGCACTGTAGTAGAGTAGACATGAGCAGGTCATGGGCTTGCTTAGGGACAGCGAATGTGCTTCACTGTTCGTGCTCTATGTGGCTCCCTTAGAACATACCAAAATGTTTCTCTTCCTTGGCTAAAGCGGTGATCCTTGGACAAAAGTAATTCGGGATCACCGAGAAACAGCAAGTACCTTTAACTGGGAGAAGATTTGAGAAAGACATGAATGCATGTGACCAATCCAGAGTTGTGTGCTTCCCTTCCTGCACCTCCATCATGTTTTCTTCTTCCTTTCTCTCTCTCTGACACTGCTGCTGAAGGAAATCTAGCATAATTATTGATGTAGAGGTTGACAGTTATAAAATATTTATTCTCATGGTAACGTGCATGCATGTGTCCACACAGAACTGTGTGTATTTGCATATGCACATATATTTTTATGTACTTATATGCAGGTGTACTCTGTAGCACAGGACCATAAGTTAATTTTTAATAAGAGCAGAAAAAGTGTTTACGAATTGAGAGAGTGCATAATGCAGATAGTGCTGTTTGGGGCTCTTTCTAAGAGGTAAGGAAATGTCGAACCTTCAACAAATACACGTGTGGTTTGTAAAACTGAAATTTCCTTTTTTAATTAGATTTCTCTATTGAATCTCTTTTGCAGAATCATACCAATCTGTTATTCTCTGCCTCAGACACCATTTTCCTTAGCATGACCTATGAAAGTCACATTGTCATGATACATTTGCTGTGTCTTATATTTGGAACACTTCATTTCACACTGGTCAGAAAAGGTGCAAAGTGGTCAGTATTAGAAATCATAAAAAGAAGGCACACTAACTTCTTAGCAGTATAATTGAGGTTGATGCAATTTAAAATAAATAGAATCATTCTGGTCTGTCAAAGTTAGATGTTAAAGGTGAAATGTTCAATAACAAAGGTAAAATAAAGCTGGCATGAATCTCCCATGCCAGTGCTTTGTTATGAAATCACAGATCCATTAATTTGACAACAGATTATGCTATTAGAAGGTTAGAAACATTTGGGAAGACACTTTACTTCCCTGCATATTTTTATTTATCTTTGTTGAATAAAATTATTTAAAAGGAATTTATTGTGTTTACCTGTATAGTGCTTTACAGGACAGTTTTTGAACTGGAATAAATAGGTGTAGTTCTGTTGGAGTGAAAGGTCTATACGAATGGATGTAAAATGAGATTCTGCACTGGCATTGCAGTTCTCCCATACAGTAAACCTGTAGTGCTGGAAACCTAAGGATGTCATTACTAATTCTCTCCAAGAGAAATAACAGCAATTAATAATAAATAGTATGTCAAAAGCTGGAGGTGAGTCTAAGAGCTGATATAAAATCACTGACTTTGTACATTCTGAAAGATCATTAAAAATTTAAGAAGTAGAAATGGAGGAGGATGTGGTGTTAATTGCAGTTGCTCGAAATAGCATATGCAACTTTTTTTTTTATTTTGTTAAAATTTGATTCTTCCCTACTGGATATCTTAATGAATGATTGCTCGAAGATTGCTGTGTGTTGAGTAGCCAAGAGAGCTAGTCTTAAATGTCTTAAGTTTGTTTGATGTTCCTTATGGTGGGCAAGAGTGAAACAGAGTCTAAACACTTTTGAATCTGATTGTAGTATCTGTTATGTGGTTACCTGCAAGTGTGGGCAAGATTGGCCACAAGGTACTGCATTCTTGGCCTGTGTTTTTAATCACTGAGAAAATAATGCTTTTTTTGGCAACTCCTTAGTCTCACAATTAAAAACGTGAGAGTCTGGCTTTGCCACATTTCCACTCAAAGACACTAAATATATCTTAAATATCTGCTAGAAGTTGCATGTTTAACAGCTACAAAAAAGTCCTTTATAATATCTTGAAATGTTTCACAAGCTTACTTTATTTTTTATTTCATTTTAGTACATCTGAAATCCCACAGTTCCGATTGCCATATGATGTAGTGAATTTTGAAGCCGAGCTTATGAAAGATCTTGGAGTGAAGGTAATGAAAAATATATCTTGCCTACGTATAGCTCAGAGAAAAAAGAACAAGAACTCTGGCAAAGATTAACAGCAAAATGTCATGCACATTAGTAAAGAACAATTAAAAACTACACTAGACAGAGGCAGGAAGATGCTTCCTCTTGCTCAGGGCATTTGTCTGTCTCCTGTCTGAATGCCACTAGTTTGGAAAAGGGCAATCAATAGTTCTCATCTGGCATGCCTGCATGTGATTAATTGTCTGTAAGAAACAAATTCCTAAATTGCTTTAGGGGTTCAATGTAGCTATTAGAATGATTTGATTTTTTTTTAATCGAGTTTTTATTTTTTTTTTCCTCCTCATGCAAGTTTGGCGCTGTTTAAAACATTTGTATTTGACCCTTCTCTCTTCTCCCTTCTCTCCAAGATTTTTCTTCATAGTTTATAACACAGTCTTGCATCCAAGTTAATTTTATGGCAAAATGCATCAAATCAAAGTGTTAACATGATCCTCTTAAAAATAGGAACAGTCTTTCAGCTTTTTGGAAAGCAAGAGTGATACATTATTCTGATAAATAATGATGGAAATGTTACTTTATTGTTAATTTAAGGACTGAACTGAAGATTTAGGTAGTGCTAACAACTCCTGCACGTTTTAAAGGAAGTTAGAAGGAGGAATGAATCAGTGGACTGAATTTTTCAGTAGTAGAAGGGATAATTGCTAACATGATGCTTCAGCATTCCGTCAAGCAAGAAATTCCTGGAATTGTTAATATTGGTTCATACTGTAGAGGCAGTAGACTGTTGTCACAAGACCCAAGTGAGATAAGACCCATGCTGATAAGATGTAAAGAGGCTTTAAATGCTAAAGATTTTTTTTTCATCTTTATGATCACTTGCAACCGACAGAAAGATAGTTATGTCAGGAATAGAGCTAAAAACAGAGCACTGAAGCTATTTTAGACAAAATTACTGGCCATAGGCACGTGGGAACAGTCTTCAAAACTCATGAAGCTTCTCAAGGTTCTCTGTGCTAGGACTCCAGAATGGACCGGTAGAGCCACCATGTCATGCTGACCTGCAGGTCCTTCGCCGCTTTGAACTGCAGCCGAGATACTTGGTGTAAATCTGTTGCCAAGCTCTGCTGTTGATTTGCAGTGGACCCTTTGGTGAGCTTGCTAGCTAAGTACCGTAGCTTTACACCTCTGTAAGCTGCAAATATTTTCCTGTGTTTACTTAAAACATTTAAAATCTGTAGTGGAAGATGCTGTATTGTCTACATGCTCAGTAGTGCTGTTTATTCAAGTAATTCTATTGAAATTAGTAAGAATTAGTCAGGTGAATAAGGATTATAGAGCTAGGCCCTAGGAGTATTATGAATCCCCACATAAAATAGTATTGCCATTTAAATTCCTTCATTAGGCTTTCATAACATATGTACACAACAGGATAAAAGAAAAAAAAAAAACATAATGGCAGTTTATAAAATGCATTTTGTTGCCAGTGAGGATGTAGTCTGCATTCAAGAAAGGATTACAGCTGTACATGGCTTTTGCACTTATTATATAAATTATACTAAATCTACACATGAAAAAAAGTCTTTAAGTATGATACACTGCGTGTAGTTGGTTTGCTGAACCAGGGCAAACACTTCCCCTCATGCCACCCTTGTAACAGCTGCAATTGCTCAACCTGCATGGTGGCTACTCAAAGTGGGGTTGCTGTGCAGGTGAAGCTGGACAGGTATTTTTCAACTTTTATTTATTTGTTTTTGTTCTAAAAGTGACTGTTGAACCAAAGCGTAGGTTTCATAGACAAGTTTAGCTTGCTGTTTCAGCTTGTCCTAGAAACCAAAGTAGCCTGTGGTGACCCTTATGTAAGGATGATGTGAAGCTACCCTTTCCCATAGCTAGTATGGGCCACATGCTTAAACAAGAGCTAGCCTGACCTTTTAAGTCTGGCTTGGGAAAGAAAGTAATTTGCTTTGTTCACTAGAATATCCTTTGTGGTTTCAGTATGCAGGACATGCTGGAAGTGATTTTTGCATTATCAAATTAAAAGCTGTAAATCTTCATGATTCTTTTAGGTTGTTTTTGGTAAAGGCCTTGCGATAGATGGAATGACACTCCATACCTTGAAAGAAGATGGTTACAAAGCAGTCTTTATTGGAATAGGTAAGAACAGCTCATGCTCCTGTGTTTTGTCATCTTGAAACTGGACGACTATCTGAGAATAAATTGGGACTTGTATCTGCGTTAATAGCATGATGTGTGACAGCTTTAGTCTGATGCTTTAAGAAAATATGGAATACTGAAACTTTTAAAAATAGGAATATAAAGCTACTCTCTTAATATAGCGGTATTAAGATACTGTTATAATTTTCACATTTACAAGATAGATTTGTAAGTGGGACAGTAATATAGCTGAATGGCTTAATTTATTATTTAAATGGTTCAAAAGTGGATGAACTGAAAAATTACTAGTAATTAATTGCCATATTGGCATAGGGGGCATAAAAGCTTAATATTCAAATGTGAAAAACTTACTGTGCCCATATAATTAGTGAGCCTATGTGTAATTCAGTGACGTCATGCATGATTGCTTTTTCTTTTCTCCATATAAAACATGTAGCATATTTCAGATAGGCTGTAGTGAAATCTAATTATGGAATGGGCTAACAAAATAAGGTGACTTTGAGTTATACTGGAACTGGCATCATAGGTCTGTCTTCTCTCACATGCTAAAAAAAAAAAAAAAAAAGTCCTGGATCTGCCTGCAATTTGAATCATTGTGTCTTTTAATGTTAGATTAGAATTGTTATCCATTTACGAGTATTTTGAAGTACAGCTGGACCCATCTTTTTCCATACGATAGACATGTTGAGCAGGCACCGTCTACAGTTGGTATGAAGCTTAATGCTCTTTATTGATCTAGACGTTGCCTAAGTGAACATAATAGGGAACAAGTTGTCCAACTGTTCTTCCTTCCTATTATTGATTACAGAGATGTAATTCTTAGTACAGCGACAACTGTTGTTTACCATCTGGGTATGCTGTGTAATAAGCTTTGCAGGTTCATTCTCTCGTGTGATTACAGTACAGACCATTGTGACTTGTATAATCCTAAATCCTCATATTGGTAGACACCTCTCATGTGGTAATTTCTTTTGGGTTATGTTTTGATGATAATGTATACAGAACACCGGGCTAGCTTATCTTTATTGTTTTAATCTGTGCCCTTCAAAATGCTTTGTGAAAGCTCACAAATTAGGTAGGAATGGATGAATAAACCTTTGTTTTCTCAGAATCTAGCATTTAGGAGGAAATGATCAATTATTATTGGAAAAACAGTGGTTCCTGAGTCAGAAATTGAAAACAACTCTCAGTTAATCGCTACTCAAAATGACCAGTACTGGAGTACTGTGCACAGAGGAAGATTGGAATATTTGTATTGTATGTGTGAGTTTATTTTCTGACCTTAATGAAGCATCCTACTATCGAATATTTTTGGTAAATATTTTTGCTAGGTAAAGGGACGGAATCAAGGCTTTAATAAACAAAAAGAAAGTTATTCAAAGAATAATTTTCCCCTACACCACATGTTGCCTGAATGTATTTGGAAGCAGAGTATAAATGCTAATGAAGGATTATGTGTTCCTCCGCAGTATTGGAAGCCCTCCTGCATTCATGATGATGTGGGTCTGTCTCTGTGCTCCCAAGTGTGCCTGTCATCTCTTGCACAGTTCTGCAAAAGACACTGCCCGGTACTTTTGATCTTGCGTGCTGGTAGTGAAAGATGGGCAATGAACCAAGGCGTTATAGATTTCTAGGATCAGTTTTGATTAAAGCAGTAGAACATTTATAAATCTCTCAACACCATCTGTACTGTACTCCGTTTTGTGGTCTTTGCCTACTGAACAAGCTTGTGTTAAACAATTTGAATGTAGCCATGAATCTTTGAAGTGGAATTTTTGCAGAATACTGGTTGCATGGAAGAGCTGTGAGAATTGTGGGATTTTTTTCATAGCAATGCAATTTTTGAAGAGCATTAATTGATTAAGAAAAGAGAGTCCCTCTAGTTAGGAGATCTAATCCGTTTAGGTCAGTGCTTAAAACATGCAAAAATGTTGTGTACTAGACCTGGAAATGATCAGATAGCCAGTGTGTGCCACCAACCTTTGCAATTTACGCTGTCTCAATTTGGGAGTAATCCCTTCCCTCCATGCTATTTTACTCCGCATCTCAGCTTTCCAGATATGACACGACTGTGTATAAGGTTGAAGAGACTGATAAGGAATATGAGGTTACAAGAATGAATGCTCTAACATAGATTAGATGCAAACTTTTAAAGATTTAATTCAATAGATATTTTAAAAATCATGACTGAAAATTAGAGATGTAGTTTATAAATGAGTGCTTAAAAAGTCACTTTTAAATTCGGTTCATCTTCCAGGTGCAAGTTTGGATGTTTGTTATCCATAAACACTAATGAATAGGAATTTTTTTCTCAATTGAAGTTTCAAGATTTTCAAAATGGCCTCTAAAATTATGAATAGATAATGTATATTTTCCTTTCCAAATTTAGTAGATTACATTGTTTGCCTTACCTAAAATTGACTCTGTTTTTCATAAGAAATGTTCCTGAAGAATTTCTGTGATCAAGCTGACAAATCAGTTTGAAAATTTTGGTGCTTAAAAAAAAGTCTTATATAAATTACTGCCTTATGTAAACACTGTAGAGACTTGGGGCAACAAAGAATAGGCAAGTTTAGAGTGAAAAGGATAAATCAGTGATGGGGTAAGGGACTGGAGAGAAACATAATCCTTAAAGACAGCAATGGAAGGCATGAAAGGGTATCTTGTGGAGAACAGAGTAGCCTGAGCACTTTATGTTACTATGTCTCTTGGTTGATTTTTGGAGTTGAATATTCTAAGATTTTTTCAGAAAATTGCTATGTCTGTGCATCTCACTTGGCTGTCAGAGCAAATACAGAACTGGTAGGCTTTTATTATTCTTCCCTCATGAATTTCAGTTAAATTATTTGTAAATCAAGGCTCTGTCTTTGAAGAGTTTGCAAAGTATTGTATAATCTTTTATAAAGAGAACACAAAACATATTTTTAATATAAATATTTGCTTAAATGAAAATTAATATCCTAAGTATTAAAAGTGGTTGAGGACATGTCTGAAATAACTTCTGAATAAGTATATAGAAAGGCTATGAGCATAAATATTTTCTGTGCAGACTTTTATGTAAACCTGTATACTTACTCTATAACATTTTATTGTAACAAGGATTTTATATAACATATGTGTTCTCTTGCATATAAAGATCAGATAAAAATATATCTTTAAAGATGAT
>VZSV01000350.1:169419-219512 GCA_013398735.1 Nothocercus julius
CTGACAGACATAACTAACTTACTAGTTAGCTACTCGTTATAGCACAAATGCAGCTAGGAATGAACCTTTCTTGTTTTTGCCCATCTTGTGATGCTGGATTGCTATAGAGACAGCTTTACTGTATTAGGTTTGTCAGAGGTTCTACTACAGACTGAAAAATTATAGCTTATAAGAACGTACTGAGTAAATTCAAGCACAGCCCATTTCTTATACGTATTCTAAATAGTATACTCTCCTTGCAAGGGTTAAAGTGATATATAAAAAGTAAAAAATCCCTTGTGGAAGGAACCTTTGCAATAATTGCATTCGTTCATACTTAATTAACATAGCATTTAAACAATAATATAATTAGATGATTTCATTGATTGGAATGAAATTACACACCTAAAAGGGAAATTAAAAGTCCAAGCATTGATGTGCCTTTTTTTTTTTTTTTTAAACAACAAAACAAAAAACACCTTGGGAGATTGATTTACTGTCTCTTCCCCAAAAAGTAAGTAATCTCCTCATGCCTGTTATTATCTTCTGATTAACTATGCAGTGCCACCTGGTGTGCAGATGGGAAGAATATTACACATCAAGAGCACTGTTCACACCCACCCACACAGATATAAACCTACGTGGCAAAAAGTGAACAGATGTTCATTTCGCTTGTGCTATAGGGAAAAATTGTGCATCTTACTCCTGATTCATAAACTAAATTTGGAGAACATGAAATCTGCATATGGGGCTCGCAGGCCCATGGCCAACAAAGACATTTGTGGAGGAATATGTTGTATTCAAAATTGTTCTCATTTCAGGTTGTGTACAGATTTTTTGTTTGTTTTTCTGGTTTTGTTTTCCCTTGTATTCCTGAGTTTTCTTTTCTCTTCAACTGCTATTTCACTCATGCCCTCCAAACAGTGAAGTTTAGAGGCAGAGTCATTTGAAACAATATCCAAGACCTATTTGTTGATTGGTTGTATTTCAAGATTGTGTTTTCTGTTTCTTGGCTTTTAAGATGGTCCCTTAAATTATGTCTCAGACCTCTTGGCAAATGTAGATGAGCTGATGTAGCATCTCAGTGGAAAATGGGACTGAAGTGCAAAGCATTGTGCAGCTTCAGGCTCTCAGCATCTGCAGCTCTGTTTTTGGAGTTTTTTTGGTTGTGTTTTGTATTATTACATAATGTCATTAGTATTTTGATACCTCATAGCTGATATGTTTTTTTTTTGCTGCAAGGGAGCTGAAGCCTAGAGATGAGATAAAACACAAAAGCAGAGGAGAATAGTAGTATGTTAAAGGTAGTGCAGGAAAGAATGATGTTGATGGAAACATGATCGCCTAGGTACTCAAAATAAATGCGTATGTACCTTGGTTCCCGAGTTACTTTTGCTGATAGTGTAGGTAAGGGTCGATGTTGTCATCGTCTCAGAACCCTGCGAGGAGGGTGCTTTTCACTCAGGAGGTAGATGGTGACAGCAGTGGCCTCGTAGGCTTGAGACCATCGAGTCTGCTTTATCCGTTATTGGAGATCTGATTTTAAACTTACCTTTATTCCCAGTGCACCATCATTCCTGGAGATGAACAGTGTACATCCAAGAATTTTTTTATGCTTGAGGCATCTTTTTCTACTACTGGCATTTGTAATAATCTGTTCTTCCAGTTCTGTAGTCTTCACTGCTGCTCTGGATGTTGGTGGAACAGTCATAATACACATCAGAAGCACTAGGCAGTTGAAAGCTTTCAGAGTTCAGATCACAAAACAGCTTATTTATTATTAATAGTCTTAGGACACTTTCAGAAAATACTAATAATCTGCCTTTGGGCATCCTTCAGTTATTCACTTGCAAATTACACAGACCTTCATGCTCTTATTTACTTATCTTTCCTACCAAAAAACTACTTAGCATAACAATCTCTGCTGCACATGTTTTACAAAACTCTCTCCTGTCTCTTCCTAAGATGCAGGACTGTTTCCCTGAAGAAATGCTCATCTAAATATTGTGACAAAATCAATTTTGTTCGTATTGTTTTAAGACCAGTTATATGCTTTAATATCTTGCAAGATGCATTCCTCTAAGATTGTTTAGTGTGTTTTGGGGGAGATTTCTAGTCATACAGCTGTCTGTAGCTTAAAAAAAAAAAAAGAAAAAAAAATACTAGTCATGCTTCCATAATTAATGTCATTCTTCCACATTGCTCACAAGACTTATTTTCACACTGGTAATCAGACACAGAGTTAACAATCATCCAAAATACAGCCTAGGTGTAAACTGGTGCTTTGCTCTTGACTCCACTTGAGCTTTTCGTCTCCTATGTGGGAAAGGTGCCTATGGACCAATACGCATTTAATGCATGCAGATGCTTTTTGAAATGCTGTTTTGCCTTGTATATATGTGGATTGGCACAACACCAAGTTCAAACAATGGATCCTGAAGCGCTGCTTCTTTCCTTTCCTTCATGTTGGATACCTCTGAGCCCAGTTAAAAAAATAGGCTTGTTGGATTTCTTTTTGGACTGTACAGAAACAGGAAATGTACCAAAATCTCACTTGTTTACTGCCAGCTATTGGTGAGAAGATGACAGGTACTTTTTCCTGTTCATGATTAGAGTTCTACGAGGCCTTCCTGCATAAAGTTACGTTTCCCAAGCATAATCTCTCGGAGTTGATGTTGCTTTCACTGCCTGCTCATCTGTGAGCATGTTTGCTGCTTACATTGAATTGATAAGACAAAACTCAGATTTGTGAGGTGACGCTGTAGCATCTGTTCACGGGGCTGCAGAAGTTGCTATGCCCTTCTTGCCCTGCCGCTCCACTGCCTCAGGCCTGTGGTCCCTAGGAACTGCCCCGGCCGGGCAGAGCTTCCATCAGCCCACAGTTTCCTTGCATTTCACTGCATGGTAGCCAGGCTTTCGTGGCTACAGGCAGAGTTCAATATAACCAAGGGCAGTTTCCTCATTTCGGAGGAGTCTCCTGGCGCCTCGGTTTGAAGCTGCTTTTGGTCCCTCGCAGGCCTTGGAGCGGTCTCTGGGCCTGCGGTAGTTCGCATGGGATCCACAGCTCAGGGCGCTCTGTGACCTGCAGCCTTTCCTTGCCTGCGGTCTGTGCCAGAGGGATTCCCTGAGTCCGTCCTTGAGGCTCAGAACATTCATCGAGCAGCTTCCAACTCCTAAGAAATTTTGGGAAATTTCTAATTGTCTTACTCATTACTGCTGCAGTGTTGCTGTCACGCAATAGCATCTGCTATCATGGGGAAGCACCTGTGCTGCCTTGCAGCAGTGGGACTAGCAGTGGCAATGATCTCTTGTTTGAATGGGATGGTAGTTTTAATGGGGTTTTTAATATCAACAGGTATCTGGGAAGATTTTTTTGAATGTTCAGTGTAGTAAATCTTTAACTAAGCTATGTACTTTTGCTGCTGTATCTTGAATTTTGAGTTGCTAGGGATTATTATCTAGGCTTCTGAACCAGCTGTCATGGTCATGATGCTTAAAAACCTGTTTTGCTTTTCTGATCTATACTTGTCTGAGATGGCAGTCGTATCATCTTTACTTTGGTATTAAAAGTCACTGTGTAAATACATGTCTTAATCATGTTTACTCCTACAGTGTATATAATTATGAAAGAGCATATAAATATATATTATCTGGAAATCTTCTAGAAGAAAGGTTAACGTGTATGCAAATATTTCTCTGGGTGTATGTGATATAGTGGTGTATTCTCTAAGCTTGAGACCTGGTTTGATATTCCTTGTGCCTGTAGTCTCACAGGTAGTTCTCTGAGCACACTTTATAATACCAGACTGTATTTGGGATTAGGTCCTTTTCTGGAATAATGCTAATGTCACCAGCTGTGGAGTTTATGCACTAATTAAGATTCAGCATTTGTACTGTTATTGTTTTCAGTGTATTAATGCTAAATTTACTGTAAATTGTGTAGACAATATTTAGAAGAGCAGAAAGCAGAAGTGTGCTAAGTACCCAGGGTGTCCAAATAATGTTACTACAAATTGCATGTTTCCCCAACAAAGGAAAATATTTTCCAAATATTGCCATCGATAATGTTTTCTTCCACAGGAAGTTCTTTGGCTATTGTCCATTCATTCTCTGATGGATTGTAACAACATTAGTTCGTGTATAGGAGATGATCTTTCAGAGCTGAAATTCCTTGCATGTTGTATTGTATCATCCTTGTTTCTTAAGATAAAACTGTAATTGCATGCTAGACTTTGTGCTAAAAATATAGAAAGCAGAACACAAATCATTTAGAAAGTGAAAAAATGTTTTAACAGTTAGCATGGTGATTCAGCATTCGCTCTGATTCTTTGTTAATTAGGTTCATACGAAGAAAATATTCAATAACGCAAATCAAGAAGTCAATGAGTCTGTAAAGTTAATACCGCAATTACAGTGATGTGACTAGTTACTTAGAAATCAGAAACTTCTGTGTGTTACTACATTTCTAAGAATTATTGATGTTCTGTATTCCTAATTGTTTCACTCATGTAATGGAAAAAGGTATCACTTGCTGCAGATTTCTGAGATTTTTTGGTTAGAAATAACTTGTTGTCTTGTGACTAATGATAATAAGTGGTTGCTCATTTGTGTATGATGAGTGTTTTTAAATGGATCCTAACAGTTTAATAGCTAGTGAAATTGAAGTACCTGGTGGTGGTTATTTAAATTGCAGTGACATCATTAGCTGTTATCAAAGACCATTTCTCAATAGTACAGTATTTATAGCCTTTTCTCTAATACATTGGATTTTTTTTTAAAATGAGAAGCATATCTTCTAAAAAACAGTCTAATTTTATAGCTAGTGTATCATTTAGCAGTTAGACATTGAAAAGCATTGCAAGTCATTTTTACAATATACAGTTGATTTAGGCGAGTATTTGTCTCCTCACAGAGGAACAGAGGCCTGATTATGCTGTCGTGACCTAATACAATTCTTAATTTTGCTGAGGGAAAATGAGAGGTAAATTTTTATCTGGGAAAGATTTGCTAATCTTTTACAGAGTTAAGTAATGTTGCTTGAAAAACAAAAAATGTTGCTAAAAAATTATATGTATTTGGTCTTCTCCATAGCAATTGTTTCCATTTTATGTAGTCTGAGGATTCTTAGATGTGCTGCAACTGTTGTAGAAGAACTCTTTATGGCTAAGGAGAAAAGCAAAGACCAAAACACAAAGCTTTGAGAGGAGTAGTCTGAACGGTCTGAATATGCTGTGAAACTAAGGTAGGACCCCAGGGGCAGGCAGAGCTCCTTGGTGCCCCAAGGGAGGACAGTGGCTGCTGCCACCTCCAACATCCCTGTCCTCAACGTTAGCTTGGAGCGTGGGAAATGGCTTGGCACGCCGAATGGGGCAGGGTGGTCACTGTACAGACAGTTACAGATCCCAGCCCAGTCCCAAATTATAGGTATTACCTATATATCCCCTTGCATCCAGATTTTTGAGTTCATACCTGTTGATATTGAGAAAAATTTTGCAGAAATGGTGGAGGTTGACAGGTGACAATTTTGTGCAGGAAGCCTAAGATATACTCAGTTGTGCTATCCAGGCTAATCACTAGGATAAAGTTTCTGCCTGTTCTGTTGCTGTAGTAGCTGCTTGATAATAAAACTTGGAGCTAATTTGTATTAATAAACTGATTTTCACACGTGCTCTCCTTAGAATCTGAAGAAATCACCCCTAAAAGTCACAAGCTCTGCTGCTTCTGGGCAGACCTTTTTCTGGAAAGCTCAGTAAAATTTTGTATCTTAGTCCTGTTAAATCGTTAGGACACAAGAGTCCTAACACACCCACTGCATTGGTAAGCCGGTTCCTTATTTTTCAAATGCAAATTTGGGCCTTTGCATGTGCTGAATATGCCCTTTATTGTACTGAAGCATAGAAATGCACACTGTAACTGAGTCAGTTCTGTGGACCTGCCGTGCTTGTGCGAATGACATGTGTTTAATCAGCCTTGGAGACTGAATAATCATAGGAACGAGTGTGGCGTTCGGTGTTCATTCAGAAGACTAAAGAATATGCAAACAAAATGCTAAGTTAAAGGAGAGTTGAATGAGATGCAATTGCTGCAGGAGATGGCACTTGTTTTTACCTGGGAGTTGGTGTTTTGTTGCTTTTAATATTCCATGTGATTACTAACTAAAAAATGTTAAATCACAGTGGTTCATTGGGGGAAGCAGTGAGGTTTGATGCTCTGCTGAGCTTGAGATGGAGGCTCTGGGTATTGGCTTCAGTTGCCTTTCTGCTCTTGGCCTACTTTGAGACTTTTGGGAAGTTCTTCATTATTCCGTTCTCTCATACAGGAATAGTGAGACTTAGTGCTAAATGTCTGCTCGATCTCCTCGATTGGATTCTAACTGCTAGATGTTTCCTTGGTAGTAGAGAAATCTTTGTTTTGAGCTACAAACAATTTCTGCACCTTCTCTAATCTTTATTTTTATTCTGGTATTTTCAAAACGACGTACAACAATCAAAATAACCAGTTAATGCAGATTTTATTTTCTGAAAGGAATAGTTGGCACTAATCTGGCAATTTCTGGAGGATCACAAGGACGACGAAAATGTTTCACATAACTTCACACTCACATTGTACCATTTTCTTTAAATTTTCCCGTATAGGATTATGCTATTAAAGACATACTGTCTCTAACTTGGTGTTTTCTGAAATGAAATTTTAATAATTTATCAAAAATTTGAAAGGCACATCTCGCATAATGCCTAATAAGCTTTGAAGTCAATGTGATTGCATTTTTGTTGCCAGTTTGAAGAACAGTTTGACTTGTTTCTTTCAGTTATCAAAAATACGCCTCTGCTTATATAACACTCCTAAAATTCCTTGTAGTAAAATCTACCATGCAGTAGGGGGTTCCATATTTCTAATAAGCGTGCAGTAGTATAAGGGTCAGGGACTAACCAGTGAATTAAAGTCAAAACTCAAAATGAGGTGCCTTTTCTGTTTAGCACCGGGCACTGATAGAAACTGATAATGTTTGATTAATGAGCAGCAGCCTTGCAGTGGGTGAAAACATCTGTAAGAAATGATTTATTATTTCAGAGGTATTGGAAGCTTGCCGTATCTTGCAGATTTAACTGTGTGTGCCTGAATAAAATAAATGAGATGCAACATGTGAAAAATGAAAACACATTACTTGTAAAGGATGGTGTCACAAGCAGGGTGTTTTTGTTCAAGTACACTTTGTCATGGGGATTTTTAATGTTGCTCTGAATACAAATCATTTAACTGGTTCATAAAATCAACTCAGTTGGAATTCTTGCATCTATCATCTGAGACAGAAATGAGGGTTAAACTTAATATGCTGGAACTTCCTTTAAATGCGTCTATTTTGCATCATATGCAGCTGTTCAAACCGCACGTGTTTAAAAAAAATTCTCCTTTAAAAATGTAATAAAAATGAAAAACTGTATTGATGCAGTTTAAACATTGAAAACAGAAAAATTCAGTTAGGATTGTCATGTTATGCTTGGTTCCAGCTTCTTATGTACTACACGACCATGTCCTTGCCTTGTGATTTGTAATGCAGGAGATCTAATTTGTCCTTCAAAGTGGGATGTGAAAAGTTCTGTAAGATCAGTTGCTGCCTTAATTGAGGCAGGTGAAAAATGAAAAGAAACCCTGTTACTATTAAGTAAAATCTTGATTTTTTTTTTGTAAAATTTTGAATCATTTTTAATAAAAAGATTGCGTTAAGTGAACTACCTCCAAAGAAAAATACCTCCGGACTTCTACTTAAGTAGCAGCTTTCTTTACTGATATTCTCTAAAGCAGCGTAGACATTAAAGAGAATAGGCAAAAACTTTTAAGTCTTCCCACATTTAATATGATTGATTTGGCTGCTGTCAATAGAGTTTGTAAAGTCATTAAACGGCAATGTTATTAGTGCTTGTAGCAGTTGCTCTCCATGTGAATGTGTGAACAAAGGTATAATGTTCTTCGTGTGTTATCTGCATGTTTGAGAGCGAGCAAGGACTGGCTGCTTGGCTTTTGCTTTTCCACGCTGCTGGATGAGATGTGTATTTACTGAGTAGCCTTTTAGGGTGACTGTTTCTTTCGGTGCCGGTCAAGGACTGGGGCCCTTGGTGCCGTTCTGGGTTTCCGTTCCCGAGTTTGGATCATGTAAAGCGTGAGGCGGTGCAGTCTCGCCTCTAGGAAAGTGCAGTGCCTGCTCAGACAGGCTGGAGTGCCATGACTCCCATTTTACTGAAAATTGCTTCTGATTTAGGGAAAAACTGCCCTGCTGCCCTGCATTCTGCCTTCCCCATTTTCTCAATTTGTGCCAGTGCAGCAACTGTGAAGTGCTGCTTTGCAATTGGAAATATTTGGGAAATTTTGATATTTGCTGTTTCACAGTCTACAGCTAGGTCTGTATAGATCTTGGCTGCTTTCCTGTGTGTTTTTTTTTTTTTCGGTCAGACAATTCCTCCGAAATATTTTTTTACTATTTACATAGGTATAAGGTTCTTTGGGCTAGTTCAGTCAGAGAAGAGATGAGTGTTTCTGAGAGGAAAAGTAGTATAATCTGGTAAAGTTTTTGATAATGTTTGCCATTGTTTTTTGTAAAATTGGTTTATATGTCATGTTCCCTGAATGTATTTGCACACTTTGACTGTGGATTTTAGTACATGGAAGGGCTGCATAGTAATCACATCGTATTTAGTTACTTAAGGTGATCAGTGTTTTTTAAAAGATTTTTTAAAAATCTTCTTAGATTTAATTCATGGCCTTTGCTTCCTTCACATACAGCCCTTTCTGCTCTGTTCTTGTTTTGATCTTACAGGCACCTCTATTGTGGGAGTTAGAGTAGAAAAAAAAAGCCTCTTATCTTCAATTCTCCTTTCATGGTATCTGTGAAATAAAAGGAAGAGGAAATTAATCTTGTCCTCAGCCCTTGCCTTCAGCCAGTTCTTTAGGGTCTTTGAGTAATGCCATGGCTTTGAGTTAGAAGTATCTCTTGTTCGTATAG
This sequence comes from Nothocercus julius, assembly GCA_013398735.1. NCBI lineage: Eukaryota > Metazoa > Chordata > Aves > Tinamiformes > Tinamidae > Nothocercus > Nothocercus julius. The sequence continues at coordinate 178,397 of VZSV01000350.1, forward strand.
TGATTGGCTTCTCTCATCAGGCCCTAGAAGTTATTTTTCTAAGATTTGCTTGACAGTCAAAGCATTATGAAAGCAGAGGGCATCTGGTTTGACTGTCACAAAATTTCATACAATAGAACTCCAGCAGTGATAGCAACTCCCTCTCTTTGCCGTGGAAGCCAGAAACGGACTACTTGAAAGGAGCGACCTTTCAACCTACAAGTTGAGTGGAGTTCAAGCCACCTGCCAACCAGGAGGTCTTGGGACTGGCTCTGCTGCAGATGTTGGCACGGCAAATGTGTGGAAGAAGAGCTGGACACTAAGTCCTCTGAGCTGTAGCAGGGTCCTCACCCTTGCACATTTTGGGGGACAGACATCAGCAAGTAGATAGTCGGAAGTCAGTGATGTGCAGCTATTTAGTCTAGCAAACAAGATGAAACTTAGAAGCAAATGCTGTGAGAATTACTGTGTATCTGTTGCTTTCTACACTGAAGAACCTGGAAAGTTCTGTGGTCAAGCAGTTAAATCTATACGGTATCAGGTCTAGAATTTAACAGACCTTCTGTAAGCCCATTTGGAGGTTTCCTTTAGAAAGTACATACATATGAAAACAGAGTTTTCTATCTTTCCTTGTTACCTATAAGGAGGAAGGTGGTATAAATAACAAGGTCTAAAAGAATTTGGAGTTTAGTACAGTATGATTACAAAAGCAAAACAGGTTTGATTCTGAAAAGCAGCACTTTTGCACTTTGAGATGAAGTACTTCAAAGAAGAAAAAAAAAAAAAGTAAACCATGGAGGTGTGTGGATTGCTGAGAGAAAATGGAGCCAATCATGGCTTTATTCCGTGTCAGAGCCAATAAGCGATAGAGAAATGGACAAAAGGATTATCCAAACGTCAATTTCTTTTTTCTTTTTTTCTTCCAGTTTTAAGTACATAAGAAAAAACTATAGTTCATCTTTATTAGGTAGATCTTTTAATATTGTTTTTCACTGTCATGTTTAACGATTACCTTCAGCCTCCAAACTGAACTAGCTAATGAAGTTACAGAAGGCATGTGAACTACTGTGGCATTAAGTTTCAGACTAGGGACAGAACTGGTTAGTGCTATGGTGCTGTGAGAACAGCCTGGGTTTTGCAAAGGATCTGCTGAAATTTTTGCACGCAAAGTATTCTTTTTGGTAAAATTTTTCTTTAGTAACTTTGTTTAAAAAAAAAAAAAAAAAGTGCAAGCTTTAAAACCTGTATTATTATTCAGTATTAACAGCAGGTTTGGTGCCTGGCCTTTTGTGTAAATGTAGAAAGAGTAAATAGCAGACATTATGGTAACTTATCTTTACTGTCCTGAGGAGGACCTGCACAAAACAAATTCTCCCAGAAGTGCTAATATAGACAAGCAAAAAGCCAGGTGACTCAGAGCGAAAAGGACAAATTCCTTCTCCAGATAGATGCACAAGACTCCCAATCTTGGGACTTTCTAGGACTCCACAGACAGCTGACCTTGTCTGAAGACTCAGCTCCAGTTAAGTGGGTCAGAAGCTGAGGTGGCAGAATAGGAAACAGAGAGTGTGACTGAAGTGTGTGTATCATAAGCTTTCTTCAGACCAAAGGAGTATTTAGTATCCTCTCTCTTGAGTTTGTCAAAAGTACTCTTAACTAAGTGGCATGCCTTTCCTCAGGTACAAGTGCCTTAGGGAAGTGTGGGAGAAGAATTCCACATCCACATGGCTATTCTTGAGCAGAACATGTGCTCTGCAAAGGGCGCATTTTCTCTTCCCTGCTCAAGAATGAGACAACCCAAATACCCTTCAGCTTTCATTCCTCACTTCTTGCAGAGTGCTCCCAACTACTGCTCTTGACTTAATGAAGGAATAGAGGACAGTCTTTGGTTTCTTTACATCTACTGGTAGAGAGAGGACAAAGCCTGGTATGATTTTCTCCTTACCTTTTGTACTTTTTTCAAGGGTTGGTACGACTCCTGTTCTGCTTAGGTCTATACGCAGAAGAAAGGAACACTGCTCAGATTATTGGTGAGGCCTAGAAGCATCCAAGTCCAATGTATTTTGCATAGCACAAACTCATCTTACTCATTTAGACAACTTTCCTGCTATGTACTTAATCTGAACAGATTGGAACCATTTCTCATACTTTAATTATGGAATACTATGGCCTGGTCATGTGACAAATTTTGTTAATAGAAATGGAGGGGACAAAATTGCTTAGACTGTTTTTAAGGTGCCTCTTGAAACGTCTTCCACTTTGTAATTTATATATATTTTCTACCATCATTTTAAAATCAAAAACCAGATTCCAAACTCCTTCCTCCAAGTGTGCATGGAAATGAATGTCTGATTGTGAGTCTCCTTGTTTACGCAGGGAGTAATTCCCAAAACAAGCAGTATTCACAGCTTTTTTTACTGCCGTCATCTTAGCTGACGTGTTACCCATACTCAAAAGTCCCATATTCAAGCCAATGTTATTTTCAAAAGGTGCTGCTTTGGGATCCTTTTACTGCCATCACAGTTTTCTGAGGAAGTGATAGTTAAATCCTGGATAGTAAACTACAGTATGCAAGAATTATGAACTAATGCTTTGAGACAGTTCATTATGTCATTGTGTGCTTTTAAAATCCTATGCTAGTTTCGTTCATGTTCTTCAGCAGGGATAGAAGTGTAAGTAGCAGTATGACTAATTATCTTTGCATGCATTTATCACTAAATAAACCTCACACAAGACAGCAAGATTGTTTACTTAAGCAGTATAATGCTGGGAATGGAAGATAGCTCTAGAACATAGGATTACATTGCCAGAATGGCACTATTTATTAAGCTATGATAACGCTAATGTTCCTCTTTGATGTATAGCATGTGCGACTTCAGCTGAACTTGTAGAGAGCCTTAAGGATGTTTCATTGAACATTTAGTATGGCAGCAAGCCAGAATACATTTAGCCTAAACCCAGATGACAGGTTCGTAATGAGGTAGTGATTGATGACCACTGCTTCCGTATGAAAACCTGCTTGATATGCTGGGGGGGAAATGCATTGCCAGCTCTTTTCATTTCACTCTCTCTGTATTAGTTATTCTTACAGTAGGAAAGCAGCACTGGCTGCTGGTTATTCAACCCTGGTTTCACTTTTAGATGAAAATTGAGTACTCAGCTGAGATTGTAGAAGCACAACCCTATGGCTATAGTTGTGAGTAATTCAAATCTTAATTTCAATGTTTTCTTTTTTATTGTCAAAAATACTTGCAATTATGTTACCTATAAAAAAAAACAAAAACTGGGATTTTCTTATTGCCTGCCTTCTGTAATTTCACAAGTCTTGTGATTCACCTCTGCCATCAAAAAAGTATTGCTTTCCCATCTAATATAAGAGGAAAAACTTGACCCAAAGGTTGTAAATCATCGCTCAGGCAAACAGGCCGCAACAGAAGACTGGGATTTACTCTGCACAGTCTTTCTGTTTGCTTTGCTCTACACTGCTTAATGAGTGATGGACAAAATGTTGTCCTGCTCACTTGGAAGGATTTTTAAGCCAGGTCCTCAGCCATGTTTCTACCTGATGTCTGAATTAGCAGTGGAAAAGTTAGTTCTGTGGGGTTTGTATCTGTAGCTGTACATGTTCACGCAGAGTGTATATTAGTGTCCCCAAAGCTGCAAAATAACTAATGCAATCGCTTTAAGGTGTGGTTAGAAATCACCCAGGGGTGCAACAACGGGCGCTAGGGCAGCATAAATATCCCATGTCAGAAGTGGCTCATTATTACTGTTTTTCTAGGCAGAAGTCAGGAAGTCTTTGTCAGGAATGGATGAGGAAGCGTGTCACCTCACCCGGAGTGATGTTGCCCTCACGGAGAGCAAAAGCATGAGTGAGGAAGTAGGATCAGCAGTGGCATTAAGAGCTAAAGAACATGATGCTGAGCCCATATGTGGGTAAAGGGGTGGCAGATGCCATTTCCTTCCTAAAGATCCTATAGGAAGTAAGGCAAGTGGTCTGACCATGGTGTGTGTGTGTGTGTGTGTGTGTACATGTGATTCATGGGGTGTTTAAAAATGAGCCTTGAACCCAAATGAGGCAGTCCATATTCCTGAGGTTTACTGCTGTTTTCTTAGGAATATTTTGATTTATGTTGTCAAATGTTCCTAATTATATATAAACTGTCCCTGACTGAGATGACCACATTTTATTTCTTAATGACAAGTCACAGGATAGAGCATATCCATTGATTTTGCTTAATTCCTGGAAAGACCTTAATTTTAACAACCAGTGGCATATGAGGACATAAGGACATAGTCTTAGGGTGGAGATTAATGGCCATATGGTGATGTTGCTTATATACTGGAAAACCAACTATTTACTGTAAAATCTGCCTCAAATTTCTGTACACAAAGCAGAGACTTCTACTTGGTTTGTTTCTATAACAACACATACAAAACAACATCAATCACATATAGGAGAGCTCTGCACTCCATAATTAGGGATACAGTTTTAAGAAGTGTGGGAGGAGTTGTCTAAAAGGCTTTTATGTTAAAAACAATGTCAGGCTTTGTTCTCACAAAAACTCATGCACACACTTCACTTTCCACGTGCAGGTAGCTCGGCTGACTTTGCTGGTGATGTCTCCGCAGCGCTGATGCGGTTGCTGGAATGACTGTGTCATGCTCTGTCCCTGAGTGACTGCTGTGTGGCGGGGCTTGCCCGGGGGGAGCTTGCTGTCTGCCTGGTGAGCAAATCTGCCCTGCATTGCCTCAACAGAACGGGCGTAAATGCTGCCGGTAGGGCAGCCTGTGACACTGTAGAGGAGTGACAGCAGGACAAACGTGCCTAAAGGTCTTGCTTTATGCAAAAAAAAACAGATGAGATGTATGGCTTGCTTATGCAGAATGTTAAGCCACTTGGTCTCTGCCAGAAGCATATGTGATGTTTTTGCTGGTGTCAGCTGTGGAGGTGCCACGTTCACACTCGGTTGGGTGTAGCAAGCAGTGGAAGACACTGCCGTGTGCAGCTGCTAGAACATGGCAGCTTCTTCACTGAGCCGCTTCCGCAGGCCTGTTAATCCCCTCTAGCAAGCAGCAAATCGGGAAAAAAAAAAGTTGAAAATCATTGTATGGGAGGCACTACTACTCTGGCAGAGTTACTGCTTTGCTAGAAAAAAAGCTTCTTTGTTCTATTCATGGTTGGTTTGTTGGTTTTCTAATACATTATCTATTTTGCAAAGTATCGCCCCGAAATGTTGCAAGTCCTGGCTGCTAGTTTTTTTGTTTTGTTTTGTTTTTTTTTTTTTAGGCAGTGATATAACTACTGACTGAGAAAACACTTTCTCCAGAGCTCCGTGTAGCTGATAAAACCCTGTGCCCGAAGGCAGGCGGTATTTGAGTCTGGTAGGTTTGCAGCTGTTCCCGAGACAGTGCTGGCAGTACGAGCCCGCGGAGAAAGGCCGAAGGGGAGGGAGGCAGAATTGGAAAACGCAGCTAGATAAAGGGGAGACAAACAACAAAACCATATCCACAAGGAAATAAAACTGAAGAAATTATGGAAGTGTAAAGGAAGAAAGATATAACAGAATGCATAAACTTAAAAAAAACAAACAAAAAAAAACCCACACATGGAAGAAATAAAAGCTGAAGGAAATGAGCAGTGTGTGTAAAATGATAAAAATGAGGCAATGAAAACAAAGCAGAAAGCTCATACAGCTTGTAGTTACATTTTCAAATTTTTCTTTCTTTAGCAATATAGATATTTTTCTCTTTACAGAAAAAAAGATGAATCAAATAGGTATGTTTTGATGAATTTAGATCTTTTCTATTCTTTGTAAGTTGTTGTTTTCAACTAGGTAACAGTTAAAAAGGTAAAGTTAAGTAAAAAGGTAAATAGGTAAAGTTAAAAAACCTTTGTAAATATCTCTTCTGACTGCAGTACTGTTATAAGTTGAAAAATAGGGAAACATTTGTATTTTGAAGATTTTTGCACTGATTTTAATTACCTTTGACAGCTGGAAGAATAAGCATATTATTATGCCAGCCAGTATACTGTTTATTTCAAAACATAATTAAATCATACCTAAGGTTGCTAGGTGGCAGGTAAGAGAAGATACATAATTAGATAAGTTAAGAAAAAAAAATCAATTAGTGGAAACTAAGTAATCATGAAGGAAAGTTGCCGTTGTCTGCGCTGACACCAACTGACCACCTCATTCAAAGACAGTTCATTAAAGAGGCACCAGCCTCCCTGCTTCTGCAGCTGAACTCCTCGTGCTCTGTGGGTAGCTAGCGGAAACAGGGAGGCTTCTAATTAGATGCTAATTCTGCTTTGCTCTTTACAGAACCCTTTGAGATCCTGACTCCTGATTTTTTTTTTTTTAAATACTAGCATTCACATGTGATTCCCAAGGACAGACCATGTAGCTGCCCAGAGTAGCAATTGTGCTCCGCAAGTCTTTCTATCTGGGTCCACTGTATACAGGTTACTGGCAAAATAGCTCTGATTTGGCGTGGCCTGTGAATATGGTTCAACTCAGTGAAACAAGGGAGGATAGTTGCAGAAGTTAGTACGTGGCAGGAGTCAATAGTAAAGGGCTGAAAAGGGAAAGTGTGGGGCCGCTGGTGCCTGGGGCAGGTGCTGGCCTGGCAGCAGAGGGAGGTGAAGGGAGGTGCTCTGCTCTGCGTGGGCCCCTTGGAAGGTCCCTGCTGTGGTGGCCCCAGGCGCTCAGTCTGTCTGCTCGGTGCCCCTGTTCTCCCCTGGCCTCAGTGGCAGGACTGGCCACCACTCTTGTGGTGCAAGTTGTCCTTGCAAGGTTGCAGTCCCCCAGAGGCCCCCAGGGATCTGTGGATAGTTTAGCTCTTTTTCATGCAACTTCCCCTTAACCCCTTGTGAAATGCAGCTGCTTTGCGTGGCACTATCTGTAACTTGGTCAGCATCTCGCTCTGTTGCCTGGCCCACCCAGCAGTTCCTCGCGCAATGCCCGCTAGTCCCCCGGCGCGGCTTCGTTAGCTGCTGCAGCCCTCAGCAGCAGCCTAGTCGCTGTCCGCAGCCCTCGTGTCCTGCGTGTCTTTGTGGCCTCTCTCATCACTGACAGTCTCTCACCCCTTTAAAAAATTAAAACATTTCTTTAATTGTTTGATATGATTAAACGCCATGACTAGTAAACGGTGTTGAGTTGTCCTCTAGACGACACTGCATCATTCTGGCATAGCTTTTTGGTGGAAGCCGAAAGCTCCAGCTGCGGAGTTTGAGGAGGGTCTGTGGTTTGGAGGGTTAGTTCTCACGTGTGGCTGTCGGGACCGGCCGCAATCCCCGCGGTGATCCCGGGAGCGGCCCCGCAAGGGCAGCTGCCGCCCGTCCCTGCGCCGGGCAGGGCGCTCCGGGGCCGGCTCTGCTCCCGCTGCGCACAGGGAGTTGCTAAGCCAACGTTCACTGCACCGTTGCATTAGGCAGTAACTAGTCTACATGCTTCCCTGGCTATAATAATTCTGATTACGAAAGATCCCCTGTTCTAGCCTTTCTAAATCCTATTGCGTGGATGCCCAGGAGCCATCACTATCTGCTTCTTATGTATGGTCCTAAGCAAATCACTTAAATTTCTTTGCACATCTGTAAAGCAGGATAAATGCTTATCTGTTATCCAGATATTCTGAGGACTGACTGTCTGTGTAGCACCTTGAAAACAGAAAGCACTACAAACAGTCAGTGCTATTTATTACTATTGGTATCAAAATAACTCATGCAGCCAAGCGTAGAGTATAGCTTGCTGTCTGCTAAACTGATTTGCATTTCTACATGCAGTGAAAATGGGAAGGTGTTGCTGTAATACCACAACCTTCATTCTGTGAATTTTATGCCTCCTGCAGTGCAGCTAGGAATTCTGCATGCTGCATTTGTTATGTGTTTAATTACAAAGCTTCAGGAATTTTAAATGTTTTTTTCTTTTATTTTTCGATGTCCTAACATTGTATTTAAGGCATCTGTCTTACTGCTGCATTTTCTGAGCATTTCATTCTCTGCTTTTCTCTTTCTATAATAATCGAGATTTTTAAGTCATTGTAGTTGGATGTATAAAATATCTTTAATTGATACCCTCTGTTTTGTAACACTACATATTTGGGAGTCTTGGTTTCAACACAGTGTTCTAAACTATTTGTGTAAATGATTTAATGAATAACTCAGTAAATATTGAAGTCCCCCAAACCTCTCCCATCATGCATTGATATTAATCGTAAAAGATTGCATTTAGAAATGTTTTTTTCTTGATTTTTGAACAGCTTGCTCATTTGTATATTCTTTTTCTTTTATGTTAAATTCATGATAGAGATAACTATGAAAAATGTGGCACTCGTATGTAAATGCCGAGCATTTGCCTGCAGACTCGAGGGGTGCGGTAGTCCTAATCCCTCCCAAAATAAACACGAGAGCGTGCGCCCTGGTGGAGACGCGCGCTTGTGGGTATGGCTCCGCGCGCGGGCCTGCGCTTGCGCATGGGACTGTCGGCGCGCAGCTATCAGCTTGATAATTTTCATCACACGTGCTATCTTTATACAGAATGTTGATTTTGCATTTGCATACACTAGTGAATACATGTTTTTTACTTGCATAATATACTATAAGCAGAGAGGAAGTGGTGGTTTACGGAAGGTATGGGCAGATGTAGTTAGAAGATTCTGTTTATCGTAGTCTCTTCATTTTCATACAACTGTTGTTGCTGCTAAGTTTAGTTAAAGTCATTCTGTGGCAACTGTTCAGACAGGCAAAGTCTAATTTTATATATGAAGCAAAACTAGCTTGAGTTGTTAAAAATGTTGTTTCTTGTTTGGTATAACTATTTTGCGGAGGCCAAACTCCTGGAAGACAAATTCGTCAACAGAGCAATGCATGTGCGCTATATAATACACGTTGGATATTTGCATGGATTTAAGGAGCTCCCAGCATAACAGAATTGCGTCTGCAAACCAATTGACCTGCTTTGTCAACTACAGTAGAAGTGATATCAGAGATAGATTTATTGCTTTTATGTATTGAAACCATCTATAACTATGGCTAATGATATTTAAGAAGTTTCTTCCAAATACTAACATTCCCTGAGAAGAGAGGAAAACTGCAGTAAGATTTTGACCAAATCTTTAAAGTCTTTGACGTTTCTTAACTAGCTTGTGCAGACTGTGTGCACAAGCCTTGTCTTAGTTGTTCAACTATGCATGTTTGCTGTCTATTGACCTCTAGAGTACTTTTGTTTAAGCTTTAAGCAACGTTTTATCAATTCTTGTATTTTTATGAATGTATAATATTTACAATATCAAATATGAATACTGACTCATGTGACAGAATATTTTTTCAGTTATACAATTACAGTGCTGCAGTGAATAACTGTGCTCAGTTATTTAAGTTCTGTAGAGGACTTAAAATATTTATGATGAATTATATAGACAGAATGGAGCAGTTTATTTAGCACAAAGGAACTGAAAATAGTCTCTGTGCTTTTTTGATCCATTAATTAGCCTTTGAAAGCTTTATAGGTAACAGAGTTTCCGAATAATTCAGTGGCAAGTTGATGTTGACATAAACCAAGTTGACTGTATTAATTTCATCTTAATGCTACAGAAGATGCTGCATTTTTCTGTTGGCTGTTGTCTGGTTTGATCCAAGCGTAGTGAAGCGCCTAATGCTGTGAACGAGTAAGCGCTTTTGCTTCCCAGTTATCTGTGAACTGTCACCCTTTTTCAGCTGGTGTTCAGCACACCAACCAGGGAAGTCTAATACTGGACAGACAGCAAAAGGTGTCTTGGCAGTGCACAGAGATTACTTGTATAAACAGGATGGCATGTTACAATTAGCTAGTTATGTATTTGTTGGTGTAATAGCATACCCCCAAAGCCCTTGATAATTTTAAACAAAGTTGTTATCTCTTATCTTAGAGTAGAGTAGCAATATAATAAATTATAGTAACCCCCCAAATTGTCTTTGAGTGAGCCTGATTTTAGCACCTCTTCAGAAACCTAGCTTCACTTTACCTCCTGAGGATTATTAGCAAAGCTTCATTTACTAGAACAGCCAATTTCTACATCTGTCAAAAGCTAAATCTCTTTTAAAGAGTAGCACAACTCATTTTTAAGATTTATGCTAGTGGCATTGGGTATAGGCTCTTGAAAATATTTTGAGGAAAAGATTTACATGCTAGAGAAACCTGTAAGCAAATTGGAAGTGCCGCTTAGGATTCGTAGAGGAACAAAATGCATACTTCATCTCTAACATAATTTGTCTTGAGGTTTATGAAATAATTTTTCATCAGATTGTTATATTTAGGGTAATTAAAAATACAGTTTGCTATTTAATAAACAATGTCTTTTGTAACTTCATTAAGGATGCTGCCTTTCTTAATTGTAGTGGTCCAAAAGGTTGTCAGTGAACTGTGCATTGACTGCAGAGATAATAATGATTTTATATGGTAATAATTTTTAAATGAATAACTCATGTAGTTTTCCAGCCACATGGGGAAAATAATTTACATTCCTAAAGCTTACTTTAGCATTAACCCCTTTACTTTAGGAGAGTGGGTATCCTCGTGTAAAATGCTCATTTGTTTTACATTAGCGCTAATGCAAGCATGTAGGACCCACTGGTGTGAAAGGATTAAAAGCAGCAGCATTAGACAAGCATGAACATTTCAGAGAGAAATCCTTGTTAGAGGGACCAATTGGGACCGTGTAACTTGGTTTTCTATTTATTGATCAGATGCTTCTTGGTTTTGTTACCATTTGAAACTCTACTGGGAGAGAGTCTTACAGCTGTAGGATTCTAACTACAAAAATAGGCACCACGGTGATTTTCAGGAGTCTGCTCATTCCTCAATCTGCTTGTGTGACTGCCGTAACATCAGCATGGGTCAAACGCTCGTGTCAGAGAAGCGTGTGCCCCCCTGGGAGTGCTCACGCTGACAACTGAAAGGTCTTTCAGGCAGCTGGTTTTAGCGTTCTGAAACGGTCTCTCTGGATGTGGCCACCTCTTCATTGACTAAAATGAGACTTAGGTTTCTACCTATTCGATGCCTTAAGTATCACAGAAGTTAGTTTCCTAACACAGGAGGTACGATTGTAGGAGGCACAATTTCCATTTTGAATTTTTTAATTAGTCAAACACAAAGTGAGCTTAAGAGGAGGGTCCTTTTGTGCCCATCTCTGCAGATTTTTGCACTCACAAAGTCCCCGATCTGTGATTTTCGTTGACAATGTTTCTCTTCGTGTCTTTGAATGTTTCACATCAAAAAGGTATTTGGAAACTTTTCACCATCTTTTCTCTATTTTCCAGATAGCAGCTTTACAGTATCTAAGATTCATCCGCTTATGTTTCTGCCCAAAGTACCTGATCTGAGATGCTTGACTTACTAGCTAGGAAAGACACTGATGTTAAATAATGCTTCTTATAAAATACAACACATGCTGGTCCTGGGTAAGGTTCTCCCCTTTATTTAGTGGATAACTGAGAAAACTTAGAGAACTTCATGACTGTTCTTTCTGTTGTTGACCCTTACTCAGAGGCGTTTAGGTCAAAGTACAGTCTTGCTTAATTATTTCCAACATGCACAGCTGATTTCCTTGTGTACTAGCATATCATGTTAAGAGAGTATTTACATAAAACCCCTTGCTATAGCCCCTTTTTAAAGGAAAGCCAGATAATATATGCTTAATGATAAGGACACTGATGTGAAGTGGGTAAGTGACCTCAGTAAGGAAGATTATTGACCCTTCAGCCTGTTACAAGAATGTCGCGTTTGTCGCCGTGTACTGATACACAGCATGTGGCAACCTGAGAAGATAAACCCCTGACAAGGGCTGTTACTGTTCACCCGCAATTATAAAGTTCCCTACGCTGTTTTTCGTAGTTGATCCTGAACCCTGGATCATTATCATGCAGAAAGTGTCCCTTCAAAATGTTACTTTAAAGAAATGAGTAAGAAAGTCTTCTCAAATGTTTTGATAGATGATTCATTGCATTGGAACTGCTGTCAAGGAGCCGATACAGCCAACCCTATAAATATGCAGTTACAAGAGCTGTGGGAACGTGCGTTCTGGTAGCGTGACGGATTCAAAAGGCACCTTCTCTGTGGTGGAGGGTTTCTGAAGTTGCTTTCTTCCTGTTCTACATTCAGATGCGGTTGTCTAATTACACTAATTGGTTGACAAATTTGCCTTCTTTTAAATAAAATTAGTTCAGAGGTAGGAGAACAAACACCATCAAAAAACCTGAATTACTCTTTCTTTCCATAATAATTGTTTCATTTTAACAGAGCAGAACTAGGCTTTATTACTTTTAGGGGATTTCTGTTTAATTTACTGTATATGACATTTTTCCAGAAGGAATGAGTGTTGGCAGTCTATTTATAAACCTTTAAACGAAGTGATTATAATGGAATCACTGATCCCACCTTACCTATAGTGGCACTAATGGATACAGCTGTAATGAAAAACTGTTACCTGATAGCATTTGAACAGAGAGTGCTTTCTTTAAGCCATCACATGTGTATTTTCCTGTATTGTGTATTGTCTTCCGAAGACTCAAAATGTGCTGAGGGTAATGAGAAAGAATGAGAGCTTAGATGCCTTCTTTCCTTGAATGGCTGGTTGTATTAAATCCACTGCTCCCTGTGCAGACCTACAAATCTATAACATCCTTCCGAGATGAATTTGGAAGCAAGGGGCTGCATTCTTGTATTCTTGGTCCAGAGATTAAAATTGATCACAGGAAACACAAGGGAGCAGGTTGTACTATCACAGCTCAATGTGGTTAACTAGGATAGTCTGTTCTACTTAACTGCGCATACAGGTTACAAATATTATTGATTGCAAGGGTCAGTGAAGGCTGGAGGGAGGTTATGTTGCTTGATGCTATTCGGTAATTTTTAAGGGACAAGAGCTATGAACCCTCATAGCAGCTGGGACAGGTACAGTTTAAATCTGACAAATGGAGATTTATGTTTGTGTGAGCTGGCAAAGCCCTTCAGGTAGAAATAATAAATGGAAATTTGATAGGTTGTTTTATTATAGGTCAAATAATGTGCTGTAGGAGAAGGGAAAAAAAGATTTAATTATTACCTTTTCATCAGAATGCACTGATGATAGGTTTTTAGTCGTGGTCTGTGCTCCAGAAAAATGGATGGTGTTTAGAATTCTTTTTATGAGACATTATTTTAAAGTATATGTAGAGATGGTGTACCTGAAGTGATGCAGAAATTCAGCGTAGGTGGAACAATATGGAAGTAATTACTGAATAATCTCTGTAGCGTCTTTTTGTTCTTCCATGTGGACAAAACTGTTGTACTAATATTCTAAGGTAAAACAATATAATATGTTATAATAAGATTTAAAGGAATGGAAAACAATATTTTTTTCTGATATTGAAATTTCATTTAAATAATTGTTCAGTAATTATTCAGTAGTACTTGGAAAACATTGCTGTTTTATACTCAAGACTAGTTTATTTTAGAAATATGTGTGTATGCATGTAAAATTTGGATGAAAACATGTTACATTTTAAAAGTAGAGATAATCAGGGAGTCACACTGTGTGACTTAGCATTTAGTATGCAGGAGCTTCTACCCAAATAAGTAGCCTTCTATGAATATTTGAGACAAATACAGTTATACACAGTGCAAAGCTGTAATTAATGCATCCTGCTGTTTTGTAGTCACCATATTTGACTGGAGTTCAGGATGTCACAGAAGTTGCATGCAGCAGTGTAGTAGTACCGGGTTCACAAGAAATGGCTATGGCTAAATATTTCTGTAGTTCTCCTCTGTATTGTTTTTTTAAGCTTTAGGAGAAAAAAATAAAAATCAGAGCTTATATTTGTTATACTTTAATAATGATCAGCTATTATATTGCTATATCAAAAGTACAGGACATGATATGTAAGTGGTGTTGTCTCAACTTCACTGCAACTACCTCACTGTCCAGAGGCTGAGATCTGACCAAAGGCTCTTGTTCCAGAGTATTAACTTGGTAGTTCCCTGTATATTTTCACAAGAAGAATTTGTGGTCGCTGATAGAAAGTCAACATTTGTTTTGCAGTAGAGGCTAGTATTTTTCGTTCTGATGCCAACTAAGCATTTGTGGTCTCTTTCTTTATGAATGTTTTCTGTCAGATTAAAGCTCGTCTTATCCTACTTCCTGCATATTTATCGTATGTAGCTTTTTCAAGATTTTTTTCAACTTTTTTGAAATTAGAGCTTAACAAGAATACTTTTCTAGGCCAATGCTTCATTTTCCCTTTGGACAAATTCTCATTGGCTTTATATAATTTCCATGTGCCAGCGTGGGTGCCCATAAACTGGACACATTAGACAAGTATGCTGTAATGAACCTGTTTGGGTAAGGTTATCATTCCTCTTACAACGAGCTCTCATAGTATTTCCTTCTCTTGCTTTTGCTTTTCTTTTAGGAGTCTGCTGTCCCCAAATCCTCTCTCTCTATCCAATTTATTTTGCTTTTACTTGTACATATTCAGATGTGCCATACTGCATCAAAATCTCTTTTCAGCATATTGCTGCTTCTGAGATGGTGATTTTTCTGTGTGTCCTTTGAGTTCACTGACAGGCAGTCCCCAAGGAGATGGTCTTGCTTTTCTGGCCAGTTCACTTATGCACCATTTACTGAACAAGAGGAAGTAGCAGGGCCAGGTTCTGCTCCCTTAGTGTGGTACAGGGTATCACACTGACAAATAGTATCTGGCTGGTGTCCGGAGGAAATACAGGCCCCTGGGTCTTTCCTTTGGCATATTAGTGTTCAGAACATGCTTGTAGAAGGAAGAGAGAAAGGAAGTGACAACATTAGCATGTCAAATCTTAAAACTTCAGCACCCCTGCTATGCCAGTTCGAGGATGCTCCTGAGTAACGACAGCTTGTGCCACTTGTGAGAAGTGGCCAAGATTCCAGTCAGTTCTCAAAATCCAGTCCAGCTCTATTTTAAGTAGACTGGAGAAAGCTCATTTTCTAGGTGGAATGGCATATTTTTATATTAAAGATAGATTTGGTTGAAACTACTAAATGCAGTTTTGCTGGTGACCTTTTCAGATTTGTAGCCAGTTGTAATAAATGTTGCTAAGGTGACATAAGAATGTCTTGTAGCAGTATTGCGCTCTTTTTTTTACAGCAGATGTTTTTCAGTTATTCTGTATTACAATTTACAGAACTCTTATCTTTCACGAATCAAGTATTTTAAGTCGTGCAATAAACAATACTGGGCAGAACAGAACCTCGGGGAAGGTGAGCAGACTTCTGCATTCATCCTGTTCTGTGATGAGGTTTACTTCGTTGTAATCGTTCTGTTTCAGCACACTCTTTCAAAGGGACTTCCTTTTAACTTACTGGCATCCTCACTTTGACTATTACTTTGAACACTTGGAAGCATTGAATATCACATTCTAACCAGAGAAGAAATAGGAGAATTGCCATTTGTTCCTTATTTTAGGAAACTGTATATTTTTGTCCAGCCTTATATCTCTTCAAGAGTATCCTTTAAAGAATTATGTTCCAAATGCAATACCATATGCTTCAGTTCTGAGGTATGCAATTTAAAAGAGTGCTTTTAAGAGGGTAAGTGCTGAGCTCTCCCTGATAATTAAGTCTTTGGTACTTATCTGGATTGCAAAATCACCACATTGCTTTTTCAGATCTTTGCTTAATCATCCTGAAACACTCCAGTGATTTTCACTAAAATACATTAGCTCAGTCATACTGCAGTGTTATTCCAGTAATACTCCAAGTAGAGGACCAGGTCCCCTGTGTTGACAGGAATAGAGCTACTGAGAACAACTAAGACTAGAAGTAGGCTGTGGACGGTATACAAAATCTTGAAAAAAAAATAGACTAATTATAAAATTAGATGCGGACTTTATTTCTAGATGTAAAGAGCCTAAAAAGTAATAATTTGCCTTTAGACATTTCGCTCTGTATGGATGTCACGTTGGTCTGATCATGGGGTTGCTAGATGCTATGAGAACTGACCATAAGGCTGCATGGTTTTGTAATTCAAGTTCAGACCCTGGACACAGATTGCATGGTTATATTCTAATTCCCGTCACAAATATGGCTTAATTCTAAATTCTGGCTGCTCTTCCCATTTGATCGGAGGTTGATGGCTGGCTCCTGGGAAATTTTGGCCACGCCTAAACAGGAATTGACCATGGGTCTTTAAGAGAATTGGGATTATAAAAACAGCTTTCATTCTGGCTGGGCACTTTCTTGCCCTTTCAGTGCTATTTTTTAGAGTTTAGAGCCTCGTATCTTGATCTAGAATAACAGTAAAGTGGGTGCGAGTCCTGTGGACCATGTTACTTACAGGTTCAGCTAATTATTCGGACAACAAAAAAACTGTGGTGTTTATGTTAGTGTACATGGTAGTAAGTATTCCAGCAATTGTCTGCAGATCTCACTGACAGATTTGAGGGCCGCCTTTCACATATATGGTACACAGCGTTCATCCTAACATGAGGGCAAGAAAGCACTAACCCAAGTGTCTTTTCCTATAAACAAAGCCCTTAGCCATCATTAGGGAATTACTCTTATGGACCTTGCAAGTATGCTCTGTTCCAAAGTAAAGAAATCATTAATAAAAAACAGTAAAAAAGAGCAGTTATATTACAAAATAAATCTACCAGGCTCACAAAGAAAACAAATTTGAAAGAACCACCTGCTGTGGAGATGAGGCAGTAATCTCAACAGCAGGAAATAAACGGAGAGAGGAGGAAAATACAAAAGCATAGACATTAAAAAAGTAATTAAAACACTTATCTCCATCGACATACATAACAAACAAACAAAAAAAATCAACCACCTAGAAAACATACTCTATTGAACCTCACAACAGGAAGTAACAAAGCTGCCACCATAAATAAAAAAGCATTCTCTGGCAAAATGAGAGAGATCCTTTAAAAAATATAAGCATCAAAAGTATTTACTTATGTGTTAATCACTAATGGACTGACCTTGAGAGAAGCTGAGCACCTGCAGAGCATTTGCAACTTTGCTGAGAGTTTCATCTTTCAGGATCAAACCTTTAAAAATGTGCAGAGAGTAACTCTTTAGATACTAGTGGCTTTCAGCTCCAGTTCTGGTGTCTGTCATAACGTGAATGGAAATGGTGCCTTGGGTTTAAGCAGCTGTGGCACAGCCAAGGCGCCGCGTCCGGCTACCGCATCCACTGGAGTTCACAGCTCAAACGTTGTTTAGTATTGACCCATGGAAAGCAACGTTATCAGTGTTGATATGAATAAATGTGACTTGTAAACAAACAGGTAAATATTCCATGGAATGCAAGTAATTTAGGGAAAACCAAATCTGTCAGTTAAGAGGATATAGTTTCAATGTGATCTTCCAAAAAAAAAAAAAAAATCCTTCAATGTACTTAAAATTCATGGGCCAATTCATACAATTCATGGATTGTGTGACATAGAATAAAACTGCTTTATATACATAGATTTTGATCTCCATTTCCCCAGACCACAGACCAGACTTGTTGAAGAACAGAGCATTCAAAATATTAAAGGATGTGTATGTGCTTTGAATTTACAGTATGTTCCCTTCTTTTTCTGCCATGCACCTTTGTAATCATCCTCTGACCATAAGCTACCCATATAAGCTACCCATATCCGTAAGCTACTTGCCAAGTCAGAACGTTATCAGACACTGTTACATTTGAAATAATTTTATATGGAAACACAAGGAGCAAGTTGGAAAGATCAGTGCGTAAAAGGGCAGGGAGATGGTACAAAACAGGTATGTTAGCCTTTCCTGCTGTTCAGAAGGACACTTTCAGAAGGGAAATGGTGAATTTAAAAATTAATTTTAAAACACGTCAGCTTTAAGCCATCCAGACCTGGAGCTGAGGCTCAGAAGGCATCCCTGTTTCTGGGAGAGGGAATCTGATCATAACAGGAGAGACACGTGCTGGGCCTCTGCTCCCCCTTTCCAGCTCTGGGCAATAGCTACAGCAATAGCAGCAGCAACTCTTCTTTTTCCTTAGCTGACTGATGTGTTGACAAACCTTGCTTTATTTGGTGCAGCAACCAACTGGACTAGGCGCGTTGCTCTTAAGGCTGCTCTTAAGGCCCGTCCCTTGCCCTGTGTGTGTGTGGGTGCAGCTGATGGTTCAGTCTTGGGTTAGGCTTAGAGGGAAGGGTAAAAGAAGACTCTGAGGGCTCCCTGTAAATAAAGATCATGAACTTGACACTTCTGGTTGAGCAGATGACTATGCATGAGTATCATGTGAGAGCAAAGAATAAAAAATGCTGACATATATGTAGATGCTGTTAAATATATACATGTGCTTTATATATATGTATATATACATATGTGTATTTATGTGTGTGTGTATATATATATATATATAGAGAGAGAGAGAGAGAGAGAGAGAACTTTGGCTGTGGAAGGCGGTGGCCTCATAGCAGCCCCCTCCTTGCGCAGCTGCTTGCAGAGTCCATCAGAGTGGCACTGGTAGAGCTGTGTTTTTAGGCTGTTGTTCACTGCCAGCAAAGGAAATAATCGTTAGTACCAGACCTTGGTATGGGTTAAAGACATGAGAGCTGCAATAGTGGAAGATTGTTTCGGGATAGGAAACACCAAATAATGAGAAGAAGCCTTTAGATGGCTTGCAGGTAAATTTGGAGAAAAGAGAACTGACTAAAACTAACATGAGTGTAAAAGCAAGGGGAAGGAGCTCATGTTTTTCTAAACATTTTTTCTTGAGTGGCTCCTGGCTATTTTGTACTAGCTTGTGAACTCCATCTTGCTAAAGGATCTCTTTAATTCATCTTTAAAGGGTGTTTCTCTTGGATGGAGAGTAGTCTCAAAATAATTTATCTTCTGGGTCATTATATTGACCTAAATTCTGTCTTTCATAGGTGACTTTATTTTTAAAATTTTATTTCTTCTCTGAAACTGTTTGTTCTAAACTGTATTTTTTCTCTGTAGCTGTTTTGTTTTTTTTCTTCAAGTATTCTTTCTCCTGGGAGGTTGTTGGCTATTTATCAATATTTGATCTGTCTGTAAAGCCTACTTCTGTAGGGTAGCTGTTTATTATGACATAGTGTCTCTCTAAAGTGGATCTTACCAGTTCTTGATCTTTCTTAGTCTGTCCTTTTCTGTCTGCCTCTTTCTTAGCTGTACTAGTGCTTTTATAACGTACTCATTCTCTCCTTTTTAACAAAATAAATGTAATCATTAGCAGGGCAAATAATAATGCAGCGAGGGGGATACATTATAATTCAGTAGAGCTTACAGTGGATGCTTAGCAAAGAGCTTGAAACTATGCCAGATAGTTATAAGAGAAAAATTCTTTGCATTTTCTTCAAATGTAAATATTGCAGAATTGGGTTTCCTGCAGTTTTCTGCAAAATAGTAGTATAAATAGCGGGAAATACCACTTATATTGGCTCCCGCTTAGTTTTTGTGTGTGTGTGTGTGTGTGTGTGTGTTTTTTTATCATAGCAGTCAGCCTAAACATTATTGGATTCAGTACATCCTTAATCCATCTCCTTTGATTACAGTGAGTTAGTGGTGAATCTGACCCATGGACAGTTACTTTTGTACTGTTTCTTGGCTGTGTCCTACTGCTTCTGCACACATGTGTGTTATTAATAGCTACAAATAAATGTCAGCAAATAAGGACCCCTTGCAATTTTGAGAAAACAATCACAAATGGCCACAAATGATGACACATATTTTCACAAGAAAGACAGAACTACAACATTGTCATTTTTGCCACACTCCTCGTTAACTTGATGAATATTGCTTCATTTGGGCTACCTGGGGACTACCTGTATTGGGGGGGGGGGGAACACAAAAGGAAAAAAGCACTTCACAGCAATAAGAGTTAAATGAGTGTGAAGGTAATACAATAAAAGTTTACCCCTGTCTTGTCTTCCCCAGTAATTTCCCTGCTTCTGAAGCTTATGTATCATTTTCTATCCCCTGCTCTTGCATTTGCTTTGGTATGACTTACATGTATACGTTATCCAACAGTTTTAACTGTCAGTACTATTAAAAGCACACCAGGGATCTGGACACTATAAGCATGAAGATGCAGTCATCTGCAGTGTTCCTTTAGCAAGGAACACGTGAGGTTTGTAAAACTACTTGTATAGAGGAGGTTTTGAGAATGTGTATGTAATATGAAATATATTTTTGTCATTACATTTTGTCCTGTAATTCTAATTCATTTAAAATGTCTATTTTAGGTTTGCCAGAACCAAACCGAGACAGTATGTTCCAAGGACTGAGAATGGATCAAGGATTCTACACATCTAAAGACTTTCTACCTTTGGTAGCAGTGGCAAGTAAGCCAGGTGTGTGATGATATGTAATCATGGTCAGTAAGTCATTAGAGGTTTTTGTTATGTCAAAATGCACAACGGGCCATACAGCAGCATATGGAATTATGAAACCCCTCTCAAAGAGCAGGTCTTAGGCAGGACTTTCTCCTGATGATCTGCAACCTAAGGAGGGTGGTCAGGATGGTCAATCACAGAGATTGTGAAGTAAATAAAGATACATTATATAAATATATAAACACAGGGCAGTTTATTATCCCAAGAAGTTTTGTTTATGTTAAGTTATATGCAAAAGGTGTCACAACTTTCTTCTATAAATTACTCTTGTGATATAAATACCCTATAGTGAATATAGGTGATCTTGAAATGATCTATGTTGAGTAAAGTGTTGCCAACCCCTATAAGTGGCTGCTTTGAATATTATAACTGGTTTTACCTGTGGCATGGTGATTCCAGATCAGTCATGCTGCATATTTTGCAGATATGTTTAAGGAATCAGTAGTCTCTTACCTAAAGAACTTACAGTCTAAGGACTCAGGATAATAGGGGTCTAATAAGACAAAATTCCACAGGCATGAAATATAATCTTGCTTTTTGCTTTTATGTCTTTGTTTTGAGTGCTGATTTGTCTGAGTTTGCTCTACAAGAAGCTCTGTAACTGCTTTTGGCAGCCCTGAATGCTGGGTCATGGGCCCCCCACAAAGATGCATCACAGGGACCGCTTGATTCTACACCACACTCATTCACAGTCTAGATTCCCCAAAGTATTAACAAAGTATAATTAAATGTAGAGGTTTTTTGATATATATTCAGTGCTGTATGTGGTCCTGCACATATGACCACATATTTAAGCACACATGTACCTTTTTTTTTTTTTCCAGAAACTGGATTTCTTTGGACCATCTGGAAACTTTAGCATCAAATAGGGCTGCCTACTTATTTAGTAGACTTTCTACAAACAGCATCTTAAAGAATTTGTCTTATGGAAAATGAATAATTCTGCAAATAAAGTTTACTACTTCCTTTTATACAAAATATTTAGGAAGGGAAATTCTATCTATTGTGCATCCCATCTGTCCCATCTCTCTGCTGTTTTGATTTAGTAGTTGATTTTTGTCTGGTTCTGTAAGCTCAAATGAGTTGGGAGGAAAGGCTGTCTTGAAGAAAGTGATAGCTAAAAAGAAACAGGTTGAGAATATGCACAATAAAACATTTGTTGATTAACAAAGAAAAAGTGAATCCTCTTAAACAATCCCCCTTGTTTGTCTAAAAATGCTTTACAGAATTCTGTACGAACATGTTGAACTCATAGACTTCGTTTTCTGCCTGCGTAGGTATCTGTAGTACTGGGATTAACATCTTTGAAAATGTTGCAAAGTAGTACTCTCTGTTTGCCAGTATTTTGTATATTAAGTCTACAATTAAAAAAAAATAAAAACTGTGAAGACATCCCGTTTTCTGCCTGACAATAATGGACTTCAATGTCATTGTTGCTGTTGTCTGTCAATTACCAAACTGAGTGGTAGGATGTCCTTTTTCCTTCCATTTATATGTTTGAATTTAAGGCCCTGTATCCTTGAACTAGATACTGAGGTTTCTCTGCAATTGTGTTTGAAAATCTGCTCTGGGTATTGCAGAATACTCTGAGCAGTGGAGTGCAGAGAGTAGTAGAGTGCAGTGGTTATATGGTCCACTTAGCCTCTTGTGATTTAAATTTTTGGGGGCTCATTGAGAAAATAGCTTTACAGTGTTTATGATATCATTTTTTAAAATTGCAATAATTTGTTTATTCAACAGTTGTGTTTAAACTGATGGTGAAGTGCAGTCAAGTCCATGCAGTCCGCATAGTTCAGTTTTACTTCAGAATTTCTTATATAGGTGAATCATCAAAAAGAGATGGTGATTAACAAATATGCAATGTCATCATTCTCTCAATGTAGCTTTTTGCAAACAATTTGTAGAAAACCATTAATAGATGAAACATTTTCTCCCAGTGGAAGATGTAGGAATTATGTAAGAGTATTCCTTCTGCCTCGTAGTCAGCTGTCACAGAGAATAGCTTCTAAGGACGCAGTCTTAGTTCCAGTAGTGTCAATGCCTTGTGGAGAAGTGTGGCTAAGGAAGAAAGTTTGAGAAACTATTACACAAAGCTTTCAACATCCCCTCCCTTCCCCCCACCAAAAAAAAAAAAAGAAAAAAGAAAAAGAGAAATGTGAAGTATTAATCTTCAATTTTAATCTTTAATAAAAACTCTATTTTTTTTTAAATGGGGTGAGAAGTGAATGAGAGGAGTTTGATTTTTGAGTAAAAAGATGTTACAATGCTAATTTCAACCTGACAGACCTCAGGCTTGCAAGTGCATTGGAGCTTATATCCTTCCCAGACAGAAAGATGCTGCCTCTTAACGACATCGACTAGGAAATTATGTATATGAGTGTATCTTAAAAATGGGAATAAAACTGTCTTTCAGTGAAGCACAATAATTTGATAGTGACACTGCATGCTTGGAAACTGAAAGATGCAATTTTACACTGCTTTGTGTAAAAGTATCTTTTAAGCTGTCATGCAAAAATGGTTTCTCTTCTTGAAAATGGGGTTTTCCTTTCATCTTTCAGGGATGTGTGCCTGTCACTCTCCATTGCCATCAGTACATGGAACTGTGATAGTACTTGGGGCAGGAGACACTGCTTTTGACTGTGCAACATCTGCCTTACGCTGTGGAGCTCGTCGCGTCTTTGTGGTATTCAGAAAGGGATTCAATAATATCAGGGCTGTCCCAGAGGAGGTAAAAGTGAATACCAGCATATATGAGAAGAGATACTGGTTATTAATGTTGTTTTTTTCTGTAGGGCTAAAAATTGTGTACTTACAGGTACTTAAAATATATCTATTAAACTTTTCTCTATTTTTCTCTATTGTACACGTACTATCCCCTGTAAAGTCAGAGCAATGCACTTGCAGGCAGGGGGGTGGAATTTCTTATAAATTAAAAAATATAAAATTCTTAAACTGTTGGAAGATCTCCAGAAATGAAACGTTTCCAAACTGAAGCAGCCATATAAGTATTGTAGGTAACTCTTCAGGTCATAGGTCCTGGAATGATATCTTCTGGCTGCTACCTAATGAATGTTAGTGATTGTATCATTGCCTTGTGAATCTATAAATTTTTTAAGGAAATTATTACAGTGATTTTGGTTTTGAATCACTGCCAATGGCCGTGAAGCAATGTCATCCATTCCGTATTTTAGTGGTTGATCTGATTTTTAGTTTGGCTTTGCACTTTGGCATTTCTCCCCACATATGCATATTTTGAACCTGACTTGGCCTTTCAATGTATCTGTATTACAGGAGGAGCATTTTTTTATTATTTTTTAATTAAATTGGATGTTCTTTTTCTATTATAATTTATTTGGGGCATACTTGCCTCTTGTGTAATTTCAATAACAGGACATCTAAACATCTAATGTATCTTCATCATGGAACTGAAGGGAATTTAGTTATCTTTTTTCAAAAAGGTGAATATCTTGTAGAACTTATACAAGGGGAATGGAAAAGCTTAAAAAGGAACAAAGGGTCTCTTGCTGCATATTTTACTTCAGTTTCTGTTGCCCTTTAGATTTCCAGACACAGATAATGAGGTTCCAGAAGGCACTGCAATGAAGACATTTGTGTGCTTTTCAGATTCTTGCTAAGCAAGCATCAGTCGTTGCTGTCTACCCAGATCTTTGTTAGCAGCCTAAAAGTCACTGATGTACCTATGACCAAGTCACACAGTGGCTGAAAAGTTGTAAAATCAAAATATCTTGAACTGGAAGTGGCCACACAAGAATGATGTCAGATAAGATACTTGATGTACAGAAATGGTGCGTCAAATGTCACATAAATACACACAATCAAGTCCTGAAGATCTTCCCCTAAAGCAAATACTGCTTGATTTCAGCAGAGGTTTTACCTTATCAGGCTAAGATTCAGAAAATCTTAAGTCTGTATTGTCACTCAGAAAGCTGTTTCTAACATAGGGTAACAAATAACAAATCTACCTTAAAATCACAGGAAACACTGATCTAGGGATCATCTTAAACAATATTGGGCTTCTTTAAAAAGACAAAGGTGGTTGCATAAGGTAACTCTTTTCCCCTTAAAGGATGCATTAAAGCTAACAGGGAATGATAAGAAAAAATAGAAAAATATTTCCATTGTAAATCTGCTTAGTGTCACTGTCCAGAAGCGATTGATTCAACAGCACTGAAGACTCTGAAATTGATGTTAAGATGACTATCTGTATACCATGGAGAGATGCATTCTACTAAATAAGAATGTATGGTGACATCATGAGTCAAAACTTCTTATGAAAACAGAACGATATTTCAGATTGTTATTTTATTTGCTTTTATTCTACAGATGGAACTTGCAAAAGAGGAGAAGTGTGAATTTCTGCCTTTTCTTTCCCCTCGAAAAGTGGTTCTTAGAGGTGAACAAATTGTTGCTATGGAGTTCGTTCGAACTGAACAAGACGAAGATGGAAATTGGAAAGAAGATGAGGATCAGGTTGTCCGCCTGAAAGCTGATGTGGTGATCAGTGCCTTTGGTTCAGTTTTAGGTGACACTAAAGGTAAAGCTGACCAATGCATTCTGAAACTGCTGGGTTTTGTTTTAGCTGCAGCCATTTCTAGCCTGGGAACTGAAGTATTTTATTATAAAGTTATCAAGGGAAAAATATTCTTCACTTTCCTACAAGTTGCCTGTAGACATAGGTATATAAAGGAATTTCTTAATGTGCAAAAATTACAAATTTTCTGAAGTTAGCAAATTATTTGTTGTCCAGCTTCTAACTTCTGAAGTTTTTTTAGTGACTGACTTTTTAGAAAGTGTAGAACTGCTTTGTGAAAAGTCCTTTTATACTCTTTCAGCATTGAGGAGAATCTGAAATCCTGAGTGACAATTTTCTATTTAAAACTTGATTGTAAGACATGTTCAGCTGTTGTACCATATTTCTTTTTGCCAGCATCTTACAAATACTTATTCCTCCTAAATAATGTTTTTATTGACTTAGTTAGCATACTGTATTTCACCTGCCAGAAAGGTTACCCTCCACAGATGTGATGTGTAACGCGGCATCAGTCACTACTGAACAAGTCCTTGTCATAGCATGTAAAGCACATGCCATGGCACTTGGGAAACCCCATAATGAGGCTGGAGGGTTGACATCTCAAAAAACATGCCAGGATCTGCAGAACTGGAGTGTCAGCTTCACCAATTATTACTAAACAAAGGAGAAAAGTAAATAAGTTGTGTCAAGGATAAGAGTTAAGCAAAAGATTACAACATTTAGAAAGAAGACTACAAAAATAACAGCAAATGTATATATAAATATTGACATATTTTGATCTTCAGATTTTTCCCCAGTCAGCTAAGGGGAGGTTCCTGCCCTTTGACAATTTTGTGAAATGAGTCTTCAAGAGGTTACACAGCTTGTGACTGTTGGTCTTATTCACAAAAATTTCTTTGTCCTTTAGGTATGCCTTTTAAAGCAAAACTAAAGGTTTGATTTACAAGAATTCATTTTTCTGTATCTCACCACATAGAGCAGGAACCCAGATTAAAGGTGTAGTGGCTCAGTATACTTGTTTTCCTCTCAGTTTAAATGGGATATCAAAGAATAATCCTAGAGATTTATTCTAGGCTCACTAATTAACTTTAGAGAAACTCATTATGCTACAACTTTTAATCTAAGCTGTGAAATCTTTTTTGCCTTTTGAATTAAGCAAGAATTAGGACAGAATTGTTATTCTGATTTAGCAGATCTGGGTATCACCAAGTTTTTATACATACGCGGGAGGACTGTGGCTTCTGTTCTATATACAACATTCATTATATTCACCTGTACTTGTCTCACCCTGTCTCATTATTTATTGTACTTTATGAGCTTTGGCCTTAAAAACAGTTGCATCATTCTATAGTAAAGATACAGAAATAGACACATAGACAGCATTTCAGAGACATAACAAGGTTTAGAGATATAACAGCAAAAAAGCTTACAAGTGTGAGTACAACTAAGAACATAAGGAGAACTGAGCAGAATTCACTCTTTCCCGCCTCTGACACTGGGTTGGTTATAAAGAGTTTGGACACATGCACCAAAGATAGTTGAAACTAAAAGCCATCGGCTCAGCATCGACTTAAAATAAATAGATCCCCAGCGTGGGGGTGCTCATCAGGGTTAGGTTCTGAAAGCCTTGGTGAGCCAAGGCAGGGCACTCCCTCCTCCCTCCTGCCTCCTCTCCAGGGCACGGCCATGCCAGCCAGTTATCCTGGGACAGGTTGCGAGGGCAGAAATGCTCTGATATAGGTTGTGTGTAAATGTTGCAATTGGGCACTGTTTCTGCTAGTGCAAAGGGAATTTCAAAAGTTGCTAGCATGATGTGGTTTCCATGTGGTTTTTTTTTTCTAAATCTGCTGTTTAGAAGGTCTCGGGGAAGATTTTCCAAAACCTCAGCAGTAAATCAAATATTAGCCTCTCTAATCAGCGTATTTGTTGAGCTGCGTAGATCGTATGGTGAAGGAGGAGCTCTGCTTTCTTGGTTTGACTGTGAAGTCGCCCTGGTTGGAGCGGGAGGGTGTAGCAATTTAAAAGACTCTCATTTTTGTCAGCCCAAGGTTAGGACTAGGCGTCTTCCAGAGGGACCTTCCAACTTGAATTTTTCTTTGACGATGACTCAGATTCAGGCTGATTAAACATGTTAATTGGTGCTTGTACAAAGAGCTCTATCAATTGACCTAATTCGTAAGGCACCCCTGGGAACTGAGAATGCAGTATTGCTATGGCCTAGACTAGCAGGATTTTGTCCTGTTTGGTTTTAATACTGTTAAATGCTGATGTTATTGATGCAAGAACTAAAAACAAAAACAAAAACAAAAAAAAAAAAGAAAAGAGAGAGAACAAGAAGCGTTAAAATAAGACATTAGCCCCAGTTTGGAGAAGGTCTTTAGGATAGCCTTGACACACGTATTTAAAGTTGTTCTTAACAAGCACATGGCTGTCTTGGGCTGAAGTGGACCATAGATTAGAAAGCTATTTCCACTCTATTATTCTCATCGGGACACTTCTCACTCTTGCATAGTAACGAATAAATTTGCAGCTGAGGTTCCTTACTCTCACGGTAGATATTTAGACTTCTTTGTTTTATTAAAATAAAATGTTAATTATGTTTTAAGAAACAGTTCTATAAGTATTCACCCTCCCATTGGGAAGCATATAAATGCATCATTAATTACAAAAAAAAAATCTGTTTTCCTAAGTCCATTTTGTGCTCAGGAAGCTGCTAACAGAGCAGGAGAGTTGCCCTCTAGACTGTTTTTGATAAATTGGCACTTTACTAAAACCAGTAAAAAAAAATTGAATTCTGGAAATTCACTGGAAATAGAGGAAGAGAAATATTTTACTTACTGAAAAAGAAAGATTTTGCAAGCACAAGCTGCTTTTTTATTGCATGTTTTACTGAAGTCTTCAAGCCATCATAACTGACCCATGTAAAGAGCTGCAAAAAAAATTTGGAGCTTCACTCATCTTGCTCTTTTTCTTGGTTTGTGATTTTGGGGTCCTGCTTATGTGAAATAACAACACTGGTAGTAGCCCCATTCCATTCCAAAGCGCAGCTTTCCAGTACATACAAAGGTAATGTTGTGTCCTGGCCCTGCACAGGCAGAGCCTCGGCATCCGACCTAGCACCAGGCCAATTGCTTTTAAGTCTGCTCTGTGAATAAGGTTTTTCCTAGAGATGTTATTTTTCCTGAGCAACAAAAGGGGGCCAACATTTCTGGACCTCAAAATTTAGCATTGTTGGTTTGTTCTGTTTTGATTTAGTTTTGTGTATTTCTGAGGAGAACCCGCACTTCTCATGAAGAAATCATGAGAAATGATACACTTGTCCAAAACATGCTACAAAACTTCTGGTCTTTTAGTGGGGAGCAGTAAATAGGAGCTACTTCCATGTTCAAGGACACTGAATTTTAGCATGGAAATGTCCACTTTGTTTTCTTCAAGAGATGAAAAAAGGAAATGCCAAATATAAGTAAGATGTGAATATTTTTAAATTTTGGTAGTAGTTACCTGTTACATGACAACGGAAGGG
Source organism: Nothocercus julius (assembly GCA_013398735.1). Classification (NCBI taxonomy): domain Eukaryota; kingdom Metazoa; phylum Chordata; class Aves; order Tinamiformes; family Tinamidae; genus Nothocercus; species Nothocercus julius. The sequence continues at coordinate 206,823 of VZSV01000350.1, forward strand.
CAAAACTTTATTTCACGTTTTGGGGAATCGGTCGTAACTGCTGGGCAGCTCCCTTGAACTTTCATGGGGCTGTCGCCTGCGCCGCGTTCCAGGGGCTGCGGAGGCCAGGGAGGCTCCCGGAGCGGCAGCTGCTTTGCCCACCCTCCTTGGGCAGCCGGGTTGCTCCAGCCTCGCATGGCTGGAGCCTCGAGCGACGTGGAGGGGGAAGCGGAGCCGGCTGAGGCCCCGGCTGGGCCCCCCGGGGCTCTCCCTCTGGCACAGCCTCCCGCTCAGGAGGGCGTTAGCCCTCGCGCTGCTCCGTAAGGACGGGTTCTATGGATCCAGCAGCTTCCTACGGATTGGGTAGGAGTTTTCCTGCTGAGTCACTCGGAGTAGGACTTTCCACCAAAAATAGCTTTGCTGAATGAGTTGGAGTGCAGCAGCTCCGCACGCCGCGACGGCCGCCAGCCTCCCAAGCCTGGCGTGGCTCCCTCGGAAGCTGCAGAGCCCTCGCAGCTCAGAGCAGAAAGGCAGCTCTTCCTCCGCGGGACGGGCAGGACCCGCAAGCAGCCCGTGGGCTCGAGGGCCCTCGGGCGGGAGCCTCAGCCACTCTCCGCAGAGCCGCTTTGGAGCCGGATCAGCCTGGGAGACAGGATGGCGCCCGCTGGGCACGCGGAAGCTGGAGCTGTACGTCAGTGTTTAGGGCACGTACAGTATAGTGGGGGGCTTTTTCCCCTCTTTCTCCTGAAGTAATGCTACTATTCACTGTAAAAAAGTCTCTAAGATGGATGTCAAAAATAACATTAATGAGCTACTAAAGCCAAAATTACAGGAACTTATGAAATTGGTTAAACATAAAAACCATTAAACTGTTTATTGAAGCTTCACAGATATACTGCAGTTAATGAGCATTTCTGCTATTTAAATAAGCCCAAATTGAACACACATTACATGGATACATAATTAGTCATGGCAGTCAAACACACACAGACTCACTATTAAAGCTTTATTTGAGGAATCTTTTCCATTTGATTTGTTTTGTTAATTAAAATATTTTTTCTGTATTCACTTATATTTTAATATTGTTTTTGCAAGTGCTGTAATTTACTGCTGCATTTCCATTTGTGTTTATTTGCTCTGAAGATGGCAAATGTGGAATATATATTCAGTACTGTCAGTTTTCTTTGCTGTTTTTTTTTTTTTTTTTTGAGTTAGCGTCACTTGATAGCATTAGAATAATTCAATTGTATGTTGTCTTTCATCCAAAAAGCTTCTTTCAAATTATATATAATATCAGGATATGGAGGAGAATGCAGCATAGCCATGGGGTGGTACTTTGAATTTTCAAGAGAAAAGCTGTATTAGTTTTAAACTTTAAGGTATGTGAGAGTGCAGAGATTTAATGGATTGGGCTTTTTTTGTTAGCCTTATACTAAATCATAGACTAATGAAAACACAGATCAATTTCTGTATTGTTGAGTGTCGAGTGGCTGCAGTTTGGGGAACTGATAGTCAGGGTCACCTCCTTGGGGCTCAGATTTGGCTCTCAGAATCACTCCCACCCTCGACGGGGCAGAAAAGATGCTCAGCTTCCCGGAGACCCTTGTTCCCCCCGCCCTGCCTACAGGCAGTCTGCAAGGAGGCGCCTTCAGGCGCTCCGCCGCACGGGGTGCCGGGTCCAGGCTGTGAGGACTGTAGTAACTCCCACAGAAGCTGCTTTGAAATCATGCGCTCATCGCGTCTTGTCTAAACCTTGGAGGTTGTAAGAAAGACAGAAGAAAACGGCCTCTGGATGCCATGGTCAGCCTTGCCTCGGGGAAAACGTTCTTTCCAATTGTAAAAATACAGACGGAGGAAGCAAGTCCCCAGTCCCTGGGGAGAGGTTTCAAGTGGAGAACGTTGGGTGCTCTTTGCACTCAAAAACCTTTGGGTGGAATTATGTCTGGGCAGCTATTTTAGCACAAAACAATTCTAAGATAATTTTGAGGAATGTAGTAGGTGCAGGATACCAGAGGGTAGTATTATCTTCTTCCAAATTAAAGTAGTAAAAAACTACTGTTTTACATTATTTGGTTTGAAAAAATACATCTTCAGTCTCTCTCTAACACCTTTCTTTACTTTGGTTCAATGCTATCTTAGAGAAACAAAAGTTACCTATTAAATTGCCAATGCCAAATCCTGAAGCCCTGAGTTTTCCTGAGGGATTTTCCCAACATGTCTTTACAAGCCTGTATATATTTAGCTTGTGAGAACTGTCTGGACCACATGCTGAGATGGTACCACTGCATGTGAGAAGTTATCCTATATATGACAAATATAAGATGATCAAAAGCCTTCTTGAAGTACAGACTGTCTGAGATACAAAGAGAAACTTAATGTATTGATTTATAAATATTACTAAAATATTCATAATAAAGCTACTATCAGCCATTTTCAGCACTTTGCTTAAAAACCCTCATCTTCTACATTTAAAAATATCTCAATCTAAAAGTTTTTCAGTGCAATCTTTCAGTAATGTAAGTATTTTTAAAGGAAACCAATTCTTGAGTTTTCAGTTCTATTACTAGACAGATATTAATATTGCCAGGTTAAGCCAAAAGTGTGTGCTGAGTTGGGGAGATTATGCAAGCAGTAGGTCTTGAAAACAGATGAAATATTTCTGGTAGTTAAAACAGATGAAATATTCCTGGTGTTGGTTTTCATTTTATCTTTTCTAAACATTGATACCTAACTCATAGAGCTTTAAAATGCTAACTGGTTCAGCTGCTGCTGTGTCTGTGAATTTTAGGAGCACTGTTGATTTCGATTCTAGGTCTTCTGCCATGCTGGATTCTGTGCCAGATGCAAAAAGCACTTTGCATTTGAGTGCTGGGTTTATTTGTATGCCCATGGTGAGACTGGGAGCACGAGTAGGACAAGCAGGTGCCGGTGTCTGCCTTTCTTCCCGTTTTGATGCTGATTCTTTCCAGCCAGTGGATTTCTGCACTTTGAAATATCCTTGTAATGTTTGATTTGGAGATGAAGGGAAATACAGAGTCTGGGAAAAAGAATTCCAATGTAATGATATGCACGGAAGATGTGTTTGAAGCTTGCTCTGTGCTTGAGCATGCGTTGGGGCAATACTGGGAGTTTCCCCTCGTGCTAGTGTGGGAGATGTATCCTTGTCTTGGGCTAGCACGTTTCTCTTTTACATATGTGACAGCGCAACTACATCAGCTTAATTGACCTTGGCAATCTGCATCTGCTAGTGGTATCTCCCTGGGGGACACTGCAGCTTTAAGCTGCATTGTATTGTGGAATCTTCTGATCCTGTGGAGTAAAAGCTATATTAATGAAAATAAAAAATAAAAAAAAACCCTCATTTTGATGCATTACATCAAGATTTGCTAAAAAAATTTTTTTTAAATGTGTTTTTATTATGAAACAGTATAAAAGTGTCATGTGATTATAAAGGTAATGTATTATAAGGGTAAAATACTTTTTTTCTGAGCAGTTTATTTGTATCTATTCCCATTTGTTTATTTCTATGCAGTATAATTAAAAAAAAATTACGTTCTTTGTGAAGACAGTTTTAGTTCATGTACATAATGCTTATATATATAGTTTTCTAATGTGAAAAAAATGAAGATCTGTTAAGGAATGTTTTACAAGAATTTAGAAACTTCAGTGACGTAAAGATGGAAAAGGTGCTGTGTTCATGCAAGCATTATATTTTGATTGTTGACTCTTCTTGTGTTTTTATATATTTTTTTTTTAAGTATAGGCAACAAGTTTCAAAGTGAGCCTTTCTTTCAGGATGTTCAGAGTTTAAATATTAAATAGAATATTTTTGACTGACTGGAACCTATCTTTTTCAGAACTACTTTTTGTTAAACCAGCCTACTTTGTCAAAGCCAAAATTGTGTTAGCATAACATCTCCCCGTGGGGTTATGTTACATCTGAAAAATGTCAATCAGCTTTAATGATCGCATGTCAGAAAGCAGCAGAGTATCGTTTCTGTTGTGAGGGTTAATAGGTGCAGGAAGTAAATTCTAGTGATCTAAATGAATTTCAAGAAATTCTGACAGAAATACTCCTTTTCAGCTTTAAACTTCAGAAGTATGCTGTGTATTAAGACTCACAAGAGTTCATGATAGTTTACTTAAGAGAAAAACCCTTTGATATTGTAAGTGAAGTGCAAAGCCATGGGTGGAAGGAAATTCATGTTTCCCCGTTAGTTCTGCTCAGTAAGAGGCTTTTCAGAATTGTTCACCATCAGCTGGGCTTTTCCCCTGGCCAATGAACAGCCCCACCGAAAATGACTTTGTGATTTCCAGTTTCTGGGATATACAGTTTGTTCTCAGGGAGTGACCAAAACACCATTAAAAAAAATTATTTCTTGTGTCTGTGCCAACTCAGACACTTCTTGTGGCATTTGGGTGCATTTATTTTGTACACGGGCCTGGCTTTGCGGGCACGTATGAATTGGTTACCTCTCTGCTTGCTGAAAAGCCATTTCCTGTAATGGATGTTCTTCTCTCTGAGTCCTGTTAGTCACTACATACCTCCATTAGCTCAAAGGTGTTCATGTGTGTAAAAGAATTTTTAATTTATTCTGTAAATTCACGTTTAAGCGGAACAACTGGAACTGATTTCTAATTGTTAAACAGTGTATATTTGACACATTTTAGAAACATTTTTTTTCTTTATTCTACTAATTTTATTTTTCTTTCACTTTAATTACAGTCAGAGAAGCCCTGATGCCTGTCAAGTTTAATAGATGGGGTCTCCCTGAAGTCCATCCAGAAACAATGCAAACAAGTGAGCCCTGGGTGTTTGCAGGGGGGGACATTGGTGGCCTCGCTAACACTACGGTGGAATCAGTAAATGATGGAAAACAAGCTTCCTGGTACATGCACAGATACATACAGGTGATTCTATTTTCCTCTTTCCAGTTCGTGTGCTATAAGATACTTTTTTCCTGATTATTAAAATAAATGCTATTGGTTTTTAAATAAACTGTTTTGATGCATGATGTACATGTTTAAATAAACTGTTTTGATGCATGATGTACATGTTTTGAGCATCTAATACCTAGATTATCTGGTGATTTGTGGATTACAGTTTCCTTCAAATGAAAAGCTAAAACTCTGTGCATAAAAGCACCCCCCCCCTCCCCCTTTTCCCCCCTGTCTTCTCCCTTTTTGTGCCTGGGCGCGTGGCTGGCTGAGCTGTCACCTCTGCTTGCCCTAACTTTTCTAGTATGAGAATGAGCATAGAGTAAATGTAGAGGAGAAGCGGCGAAGCTGCTGGAGACACAGGGCTGTGTGTGAAGAACCAGCTGACAAAGAGTGTGTTCGTAGTGCAGGGAACTTTTCAGAGACATGATACATGATTCATTCTTCCACGGAAAGAGATTTGAACAACTGAAGTTGGGACTCTAACAGCTCGGTGTCTTTCTCCCCCATCCATCTGCTCAAAGCCTCTCTGACTGCATGTTTGTGCAGTTTCATGCTGTTGAGGTCTGATTTCACGTCCTAAAAATACTGCAACTGAAAGCTTGTTGTTAGTATCCGTGCATATTTTTTCTCACTTATTTTAAAGCACTGTTTGTGTCCTGCCTTCTTAGACCCTATAAAAATGCTGAGTGTGAAACATCTTTAATCCCTGACCTGCTTGCTTAATTTCACAGTGCACAGTGAAGCTGTTGACTCTGATGGGGGGGACAAGGGGCGTCTCCTCCTTTTTGCCTCCTTCCTCTTTAACCTCTAAAAACACAGAAATCACTTTTAGAAAACCTCCTTTGGAATGTTGCTTGCNGTATCAAATACTTTGGAAGAAATCTGAATAGTCATGGCTTGAGAATTAGAATTTTAAATCAAGGAGGCTTGATGTTGGAGTATATCCGTTACCCTTTGCAGGTTTCAAGGCAGCTTATTCGACCTTACAGTCTCACCAGGAAGCTAATGGGAAAGCCTTACAGCAATCTTTGCAGGAAAGTTTCCAAATGTCAGGTGTCACCTTTCCAGCTGTTAGATGAATGGGTAGCCAAGGGGCATTTATTTGGATGTGCAGCCCTTGTAAAATCTGGTTGCTGTGGTGGAGAGCACTGTAATTTGGCAATTTACCTTACCAGTGTTTGGACCCAGTAGAGATTTTTGTGACCGTACAAAGGTTAGATTTTTAAAGTTCTGACTTAAGAGAAAGAGCACTTTACTGTGATATATGTAGTGCAGCGTATGTGGGGATGGCTGCCCCTGTGTGCACGTGCACGTGTGTGTGTTCATTCCACAGGCTTGTACTGGGAAAGCTTTGGTTAGCAAATGAAAAACACACTCGTGAAGTTTTTTCTCTACTTCACGATTCCAACACCACCTTATTGCCATCTGAGCGTTTGAATCAAATTCATGTTAGATGTGGTTAACCATGCTGATTCCATCCAAGCACTTGTATTTTATCTATAGAAATATGTACCCATTTCTAAAATCACTGACTGCTGTAGCCCTGCTAGCTATAAATAATGCAGTCAGTCTTTGCACAATAAAATCGGTCCATAATATTTTTCAACCAGCCCAAGACCCTGTCAAAAACTAAAATTCAAAACCACCGTCCCAGTTACTTGCTGAATGCACTTTGTAAGCTTCTCATATTTCAACCTGCTCCAGACAAAAAGCTGAGCAAACAGATGGCTTTGATATGTGCCCTGGAACTCCAGTCATTTCAAGTTCTGGCATGTGGTCAAGCAAAGCATGAGATCCAAACTCAAGGACTCTCTAACAGAAATGCCTTATGTTCAAAAATGGCAATTATTTTCAGAAGCTTCTTGTCTGCTCTTACTTTGGAAAATTTCCATCATTAGTTGCCTAAATATCTCCTGACTCTTAACATTTTCCTCCTGCTCTGCTAAGTGTGGGTTCATCTCAGATATTGTTGCCTGCAGCTGTGTGTCAGGTTAGTTGCTATAAACTTGACCAGTCAAAGCTTAACCAAGGACGGTTTAGACGGTTTAGAATTTGTTTCAAAGTACAGTCAGTCTTCCTGGAACAGTTCTTTGCAAGTGGATAGATAGTCCAGCAGAATCAACCCAATTTGTGCAGCTGTCTACCATTCAGAAAGTATTTCAGGACTCAACCTTTTTTTATCATTCCATGAAACTGTGAAGATTTCCGTAAGTTAATCTTCATCGTTTGTTTAGCTTGAGGATTGTAATGGTTGTAATGACTCTCATCTTTGTCCAACATTGACGTTGTGATATTTGGCAGAAGAATACAGGCAGCTCTTCTGTATTGTGCCTCACTACCCATCGAGTATGGGAAGCCATTTCTTTGATCAGTGAATGGGATTTAATAAGGAATAGCTGTATTCAGGATAACTCACAATTACTACAGGACTAACATCTAATTTCCCATGCCTGCTTTTGAGAGCAAAGACAGCTCTCTCATCACAAATCTTCCTTTTTCTGTTGCGGACAGCTGCAAACCTCAAAGCTTCATTCCTGCCCCATTGCTGCCCTTGCAATATTCACACCTGTGGAATGTGTTTCTGTTCTCTGGCAGTCAGGCTGCTGTCGTCTTCTCACACAGTCCCTCTTAGAAAGGCACTTTTCTCTCTTGGCTACAGTAAGACTTCTGGCTTGTTTTGTTGCTGTGATCTCTCCAACAGGTCTTCTCGACTTAACCATACGCGATGACCTTAAAGAATATAGGGCTGGATCCTCAAACGACGGAACACTTCACTAAGATCCCACACTGACTTTTGAGCACATCGCTGCATGTCTTTGAAATGTTATTGTATGATTTACTGCCTTTTTATTATTTTATGTTTTCAGGACATGCATTTTGTATCTGAAGAGTATGATTGGTGATTATTTTATAAAGGCTGACCATTCTTGTGTATTCTTCCAGACGTGCATTAATGTACATTTTTTTATAATCAATACCAGAGATGGGTGGTTCCCAGGAAGCTTGCCTTTGAAGCTGTTAGTTATGGTTGTCTGCTTCTTTTCAGGATAACTGAAGGAAAAATTGAATGCTCTTTTGTTTAGCTTGAACAACATGTGAGACACTAGCATGCAGACCAGTAATAAAACAGCATTTTCAAAAAAGGTGGCCTGAATGCAGTTTAGGAAACCTGGAATTTTAGTTGTTTACTGCTGAGAAGGCAACAGTCCTGTTCCAGAAATGGATAACCAGGAAGGAAGTTAGAAAATCTCCACGCCGGTGCTGTGAGACAGACAGCTTAGAGGCCAAACCGCTAACTGGAGAGTGGTCTTGCAACTGTGAACTGTTCAATTGCCTCCTATTAGATTTCTACTGCACTTAGGAAAACATGGGTCTCTATAGGTTTCCGTAAGGAAAAATAACAGTAATAAAACTGCTCACTTTTATAGTCCTATCTCTGTTAAAGGCACCAAAACCAAGTTGGACCATATTGTTGTGGTCAAATGTTTACATAAAGAAAATGAAAGTCACCAATTGCATTGGGTTTCAGGCTCAGTTCATGTCTCAGGCCTGTGCCAGAAGCTGCTTTTGCCTGTCAGAGTGTCGCAGGTAGTGTAAGGCTGCTTCTCTGTGTGCAACAGGCTTGGGGTTTTCACCGCCTCTTGCAATGTCTAAGGAAGGGTGGTGACTGGAAGTCACCTGCAATGCTGGTAGCTCAGCTGGTTGGCACCAAATTAGAGAAGGAATGGGCTATACTTCTTGTTTTCTGTTTTTAAAAATCAAGAGAAGAGTTATTATAAATAAACTTTTGCCTGCAGGCTTTCTTTCCCTATTTGTTTGTGCAATGTCAGAAAAATCCTTCATTATAAAGATTATTTTGCTTCTAGGAACCTATAAAACATTTGAGTTTGTGAAAGAGTTTTGCTCTGTAGAAAACAACACATCAGGGCTTAGTAAATTTATTTCCCTTATAAGCATTGTGCTGAAAGGATAAACTAGCAAAAAATAAATAGAGCAAATAGGGAAGTGATATAAAGGCGAAAGATAAATCTGTGAGCAAATATAGCCACTGGCTATTGAACCTTCAGCTGTTTCTTCAGTTTCTTTATAAAGACTTAGTTTATTCTCTGGAAATCCCTCATTTTTTTTCGCCTTTCCGTGCCATCTCCATCCTTATCAAGTCTTCAAGATTGGCCTGCCCTGTGTCCCTCCCTTCGGGTTCGGGTGTGCGGATAACGTGGAGCGAGGCGCCGGAGGTGCCTTGCGGGATGGTGGCAAACAGGAAGGATTTTTGGCATTGGTAGATGGTCATTCTTGTGTGTATTCAGTTACTTACTAAGAAAAGTTCTCAAAACTTAGGCCAGCATCATTCAACTCCTTTCAGTCCTTTCGCAGTATCAGAGAAGTTGGCGCCAAAACGTATCCTCTCTGTGCAAGGAACCAGAGAGCTGAGGCCTTCAGCTGAGAGGTGAACCCCTGCAGACCTGCACAGGGAAGAGCAAGTGAACTCTCGCATTCTAAACCAGTCCAGTAATCCAAAGGCATTAAAACGTCCTCATCCCCTCCACAGTCATTAGTTTTCCAAGGGTAAAATGGAGTAAATACATTCTTAAAACCAGAAGATGGCAATGGAAGTGACTGAATTTCTTTCTCTAGATGTGGAACATCCTCCCTACACATGCAGCAGAGCTTCTTTCTGTGTGGCTGAAGAAATCTTGTTAAAACTAGAAGGAAGTGCTGTGATTTTATGCTCTAAGTGAACAAATATTTTAATTCTACCTATTACAGCCCAATTAAGATGTTGTTCAGTATCCATACATGCCAAAGGATTCTTTTTGTACAATTTTTACAATATTAGATGCAACATTTACAGTATTTCTCTGACTTACAAGAGAAAAGGTTGAGATAGTGCCATTAAATTAGAAAGCAAACATGACTTTGGTGTTTCCTGTCATAAAGTGTATGTTGTTCTTTGATCCCAAATCAGAGCCTAATTTGTTATCCTTAAAATATTCATATTGAGTAAGAGTTGTGTATTTATTGATAAGTATACTATGGTATAGGCAACTTTTTTTTTGTTTTTTTTTTTTTTAAGAGGAGAAAAAAGTGCAGAGGCTTCAAAGCCTGTTGAGTTAAGGATGTCAGGCTGCTGAGTGATCTTTCATATGGCCCTTTCCATCATTTTTTCCAAGTCCCTACACCTCTGGCTGCTTGGACACAGGTCTCTGTCCATACCCTGTTTTTTTACTTCTCTGCTACTGAAGAGAGGCTGCTCTGGGGGAAAGAACTGGCTATTCAGAATAGTTGTGCAAACCTTTGGACTGAATAGGCTAGTGATACATACTATGGAATAACTGTTTCATTGTTATTAGGTATTTTCAGTGTATTTGAGCACAATTGGACAACTGTTCAATATATGAGCATTCTGCATATTTTGCTGTTTTGAAAACTTAAAATATACTTGAACCGTTATGTTGTTATATACAAATGATTCCCTTATCAGGGTTAATAGTAAGTTATATATGAATTAATAAGCAAAAATTTTTTTTTTTACAGTCTTTATACGGGGCTGCTGTTTCATCTACACCAGAACTACCACTCTTCTATACACCTATTGATTTAGTAGATATCAGTGTAGAAATGGCCGGACTGAAGTTTTCAAATCCTTTTGGTCTTGCTAGTGCAACTCCTACTACTAGTTCTTCAATGATTCGAAGAGCTTTTGAAGCTGGATGGGGCTTTGCTGTCACTAAAACATTCTCCCTGGATAAGGTAAGGAAATATTTTAAGGCATATTTAGTATTTAGCCGTTTTTTGTGTATTTGAAAAATCTGCATGTTCTCCCTGAATAAGGTAAGGAATTATTTTAAGGCATATTTATCATTTAGCCCTTTCTTTGTGTGTTTGAAAAATCTGAGTGTTTTGGGAATGTTGCTATTGAATCCAGCTAGCAGAAGGACAGCAGGGAAGGGTATGATGCACCATGTAGATGAAATAATCTTTAAGGTTCCAATAGTATGATGAAATGGTAACACAGTTTCTGGGCTTGTTTGTATTAAAGCATATACAGTCTTCCCTTTTACTTCACAGTTCAATATTAGCCAGCTATTTTTTTAAAGTATTGCAGTAAAAATGTTTTCTAGGAGGAATCTGAATGCAAAAGAATGAGTAACAGCTTTGTCAAGCAACTCATGAAGATGCCAAGGACTGTCAAGATAAGCTATGGAAACTGAGGTGCAGTCGCAGCGTGGTAGCGAAGGTGTGACTTTGAGGCTGGATGGCTCGGGGAGCGGAAACTGCGTGCAAAGTGGCAGAGTGAGGTTCTGAGCAAGAGGTTTTGGCAGTGAACGGGAGGACAATTTTGAGAGAAGTAAAGAAGCGGTGTTTGAGCTGGGGCATGGCTTTGTGGGGAGAGAAACGGCGTCAGAAATAAGTCTTTGGGCGTAGAACTGAGTAAGGGTGTGGATGATGGTGATGTGATGTCAGTCAGTGATGAGCCATGGCATGGACTGAAGGGAGCTTTGGAGGTGAATTGGGATCCAAGAGGCTGCCTCCTGTTGTTCCTGGCCAAGAGAGAAGATGCAAAAGTACATTGATAGGTGGAGACTTTATCAGGAGACAAAAGGTGGATTTGTTAATCTACCACATCTCCTTAGATAAATTCCTTAAGTGAATTAGCATGATAGTGAATCACTTATTAAAAACACTATTTAGGTCATAAATGTCATTGAAGCACGTTTGCCACTGACTTACGTGTAGAGCACACTGTCAGTTGCAGGTATTCCGTACCTAGACTGGAGGAAAACTATAGCAAATACTGAGATTTATTTATTAATCAGTTTTACTGGGGCTATGCTTGCAGTCTTGCCAGACTGCACGTTGCTTACAGTGTATCTCATGAGCTAAGCAGGCAGTAGCTAGGTAACAGCTTCAGTGGGAATTCTGGAGGACGCAGGTCCGTGCTGGAGGAGGTGTGGATGCTCTGCTAAGCAGCAGACTGTCCCTGAGCCGGTGCTGACGGCGGCGGCAGCGCTGGCTGCCTTGCTGCGGGCGTGTGATCTGGGAGGAGATCCTTCACGGGAGGGAGGGGTAAAAGCAAGCACCTTCAGCGGTTACGAGATGTATTTTGTTTGTTGGAATGAGGTGCAAAACGTTGCCGCTAATATCTGTTTTGAAGAGGAAAAGGTTGGAAAAGTGTTTATGATGTATTCTAGTCCAGAGATGTTTTTAGCAAAATTTTCTTCCAAGGCTTGGTAGGAGGCAGCAGATTTTCTCAGGGACGAAAGTCTTGAATCATTCTGCTGTCTGTGGTAGCACTGTGTCCTGCCCAAGTGCTGTTTTTCGTAGTACTGTTTTTTTCTCAATAGCGCACATCCCATAGGTGTTGAGCTATGGTGTTTTTGACATGATTTGAATGCATGTCTTCAAGGTACTGCTGACATATAATTGCTTTAATTTATAATAGCAACATGTTAGTTAATGCAATGAAAATCAATATTTCAAATGGGAAAAAAAATTCAGTGAGGTATAGCAGTTCCTGTTCAAACCTTTAGTATTACACAAAGACTCTGCTCTGTTAGCATAGCTCTATAAAAAATAATCAATAGAGAGCTTGAAATAACATAGGTTTGTATAATGTGTTTTGGTTTTTAATCTCTGCTTCTAATTACGTGGCCATGAATCCTGTGCCGTGCTCAGCAGGGAGCAGAATGCGGTCCCGGGCTGCGGAGGTCGTGGTGGGGCTGTCCTGCCGAGTCCTGCCAGGCTGGCGAGCAGCGAGCGCGGCAGGGC
>VZSV01000350.1:220134-232592 GCA_013398735.1 Nothocercus julius
GCAGGGCCGGCAGCAGGGCTGGCAGCAGGGCGGCGCGCGCTCGGCGGAGCGGTCAGAGCTGCCCGCCGCTTTCTGCCGGCCCCGCGAGAGCCACAAACGTGCCACAAACGGCTCCGCAGCTGCCGCGGCCCCTCCGCTGCAGCCCGAGGTAGGTATGGCAGAGGCAGGATTCTACATTTGTCCCTGTTATTTCTTCATTTTAGCTGTCACAGCTAGGCCTGACCTGTGGCTTCACTCTTCTTTGCAATAATTAAAGGCTGAGCATGAACTGGCGATGGAGATCTTGGCAGCAAGAGAAATGTTGCATCTTCCAGGGCCGAATGCTGAATTTGCAGTTGTGTTCAAATACTGCTGGGGATATCAGCGACATCCCTGGTGGCCATGGGTGTCCTTTGGTAAATGTGACTGATGCAGGGTGACTCTGGTGGCTTGCAGCTAATGAAAAGTGTACACAACCAAACCATAGATTTCCATGCACTATCAGTAGTTAATAGTATGATGGAATGCAAACGGAAGCAAAAGAGCCCAAAGCATGGAAGAAGGAGATCCAACAAGAGACAGAAAAGGAGTCAGGTTTGGAGAGCTGTGATTCGTATAAGCAGAGGATTCATTTCATAGGAACTTCCATTTCTTTTTCCTTTTCCGTTCACTGCCCAGCGTAGAAAACTTCTGGATTGCCAGGCACGGGTCTCCTGCGCCCTCTGGGAGGCTGCACTTGCTCGTATAGGGCATCTGTTGGGTAGCAGTTCTGCAGCTGCAGACCCTAGGCCAGAATTCTTTGCTTGTCTTGGTCTCACCTTGAAGCATCTCACGTCGCCGTGGAGGGGTAGCCTGTCTACCTAAACTGAACGTTTTGTGCTGCGCTAACTTGCTTTTCAAACACCTATATACTGCACTGCGTAATTGCATTCAGCAAAAGGTGAGGTTTTTAACTCTAAGGGATCCAGCAAAAGTTCGTTCTTGCATCTTACGGTACTATGATTGAGGCATAAAAAGAATTAATGGAGTAGGTGAAATTTGTTCAGAACATTTGTGCCTTTAAATATACAACACTGTAAATATTTTAGAAGGTGCTAGTTATTAGAGTATAGTACAAGTGTTAATTATAAGCTACTGTACTTGTATGTGTCTGTAGGTATCTGTGGGGGGTAGTGATTTGTAGAATTTGATTTACAAAATTAAACATGTTTACACAGCTGCATTAATTAATATCAAGTAGACTTGTTCCAGAAATGAGAATAACTGCTCTTAAAGCAGGTTATCGCTTGGCAAGAAAAACTAGGTAACAGAACAAAAGTACCCATTTCTACACACCTTTTTCTACACCCTCATCTTCCCTCTTTCACTGCTGGATCAATAGTTTAGTTCTCTGTTGGTTCAAACTGTATTTTGTCTTATTCAGATAACTCTGTGCTGCAAACTATTATTTTTAAATTCTGCTGGTGAGATATTGAACAGAAATCAAGGAGATGCGTATTATAAAGTCCACAGTAAATGAATACCAGTCATTACCTCTTTCAAGTCTTTCTTAGAAAAACAGAAAACTACCTGCAGAATGAGAAATACCTATCATTTAAACAAGATAACAACGAGTGGGAGTTTTTTAGCATAATTATTATACAGAACCATTTACTTCTTATTACAGAGTACTATGTAGCACATAAAAACTTGAAATCTGTAGTCAGAAGATAGAGTTCACATTCTTAACCATAATATCAAAATAAGTCAGAGGTTATATGAAGTGTTTCCCTCTTCTCTCTATAAGATATCCTGCGCCAGAGTGAGAGGTTAATAACAAGCACTGGAGTTTTTGCCAACTGAACTCAGGCTTTATTGTTTCCTTACTGCATTGTATAGGCTGCTTGGAAAGAGTAAAGAATAACTGGGATGGCAGAAATGTTTGCTTAGATTTTTATATGCTGCCCTTGCTTCTAAAATTTAATTCTGATTAATCAGATGCATCCGTCTTTATTCTGTTGTGACACGCATTGATTTGTGATGCTGTCGCTTTCAATAATATGGAAACAGTTGCCTTTATTATGAGAACCAGCAGGAATGCAGGCTTAACTTCACTCTTAATTTCTGACATTTTTTTTCATTGTGTAGAGAGCAAGTTGCATGGATGATTTTAAAAACAAAGCTGCTATTAAAACTAGATTAAATTTCAACTAAACCATGGTAGGGAAATCTTTCTATTCATAGTATGTGTTTATACAATTCACTAGATTTCTACTAGATTTGTAGAATTCAGTAGATTTTACAAAATACTTGCAGAAACATTTCTTAATGGAAACCATTGCTGGTAGAGAATTGGTTAGTTTATCCAGGTTATATGGCATTTTTGTGTCCTGTTATTGCAATATACGGATTCAGGCTTCAGCTAGTTCTGTTTGTATATGTCTGTACTATGCGCTCCTCACTTTATAGTTGGAGGTGGTAAAATATTATAGTACAATGACACATTGTTTTCTGTAACATTAGTATTTTATAGAAGCAAATTTATTAGAAAAAGGTATATTTTTGTTTGATATTACAGCATAGTAATTTAGACTAAACTAGTTATAATTTATGGTGCCAAGCCAAAAAGCTATTTAAGATGCATTAAAATGCAGAAGCATGACATTTGAAATTCTGATGTTCTTAATATGACAAAGGTTATTCTATGGAGTTTTGCTATAATATGAAATATTAATATTTCACAATAGAGTTTTGATGAAGTACAATTTGCCTAGCTTGCATATGATAAAGAAATTAAATGCTTACCAAGGGAGTTCTGTAAGAATTAGAGCCCTGCCTGAACATCTGCTTGAAATGTTATTATCCTGTCCTGCTGACAGCATCGCTCCCTCATTGTTTCTCTAGATTGACAGCTGAATATTGTACTGATTTCTGCAGCAAATATGTTTAGGTGAACTTTGTTGCATTTTTTAGGAATTTAGAACATGCTTTTGATTTCCATCCCATAATTTTTTTTTATACTCTTGACATTTGTAGATGCCAGATTGAGGTCTAGTATGCTGTAGCAAAGATAGACCATTGACTTGCAACGAAATGCCAGTTGATATCTCAGTAAACAGAAATATTACTATTCTTTATTGTGTGGTCTGTGTGAAAGCTGTATGGGCTTTCTTTGGGGAGACAAATGATCAGATTGTTAATGTCAAATTTAAAAAAGACTGTTTGCCTTTCTACTAAATAACATCAGACAACTTTTATTAACTGCAATTTTTGAACAGAAAAATGAGCATTTTACAGGCTTCTTTACCATGTGGAGCTCCATGAGTTGAATTATTGTTTTATAAATGTTAAGCTATTTATGTTCTTAATTTTCTTAGGAATTCCTTGCATACAACACTTTCTTTTTTTCCGTATTTCTGAAAGAAATTTAATAAGAAATACCAGCTGTGTTGTTTTTCTTTTCTTTTTTTCCTCTAATCGTAGTGCATAGAATTAGCAAAATACAATAGCAAAGGCAAAAACTCTTCTAGAGATACGCGATAGCATGTCATTATTTTTAAAAAATCCTATAAATTCAACATTGTATTTCACTTGAATATTTTTATATAGAAAATGTACTATTCGGCTGCAAAGAGGAACAAATCCTGCTGTGAATTTGAGCAAGTGGCAGGAAAAAATGTTTCCCTCCTGCTTGTCAAGAGCGCCTTTCCCTGCGATGCTCCACTTAAGGGCGAGGTGTCCGCCCCGCTTGGGTTTTGCCCATCTCTGAGGGAGGATGAAGAAGCCCAGAGGCTCTCTCTAAATGCCCGTGCCTTTAATAACTCCAGGAGCTGCTATCTAAGGATCCTTATGGCTGGGGCTATAGGGGCTCGGCGTTCCATCGCCGTGGAGGAAGGCCGGGCGCGAGACACGCGGCGCCTTTCCCGCAGTCCCGGTGCGTGACGGAGCTCTCCGGGCCGGAGCGCACGTCTGCACCGAGGAGAGGGCAGTCTTGAACCGTTGCAGGCCAGCTCGTTGGCACCGCTGAATTTACGACAGAGGTTATTTGGACCATCTTGATAATCTGTTTTTACTATAAATAAGTCTGATTATTTTGGCCAATTAGTATTTTGAATGCTGAAGAAAATGAATTGTCTTTGTAAAGCAAGAGCTTAACATCTCTCTGTAGAAAGTATCTCTGTCTTGATTATAGTACCTATGGCTTTAGAAATGAAAAGCTTTTTACTATTTAATGAAAAACCTTCGACCTCAGAGAAAAATGCCTACTCCTACTTTCCCTGCAGCATGAGGTATGGCTGCAATGCTGGCTGCGAGGGGAGAGACGCTTTGGTTCCTGGGGAAATCTGTTTTATATATTTATATATATGTGTATATATATAAAATAAAAAATAGGTCTGGAGCACAGTCTGACAGCTCATCCATGGAAGGCAAATAGGGATCTGTCATGCAGTGAGCAGTGACTCAGGAAACCTGGTTTCTGCAAACAGTGGATCAACAAGGAGCTTCCTGTATTTCCTTCCTCCTTCTATTCACCCCCGTGTAGCTAAGCTTAGCTGTGACACTTGTGTCAGTCTCTTCCTGAACCACTAAAAATCTGTAGCTCCTAAGAATGGCTCTGTCGAGTGCTCAACATTTGTGAATTTTAGCTTTAATCTGAATTTTTATCCTTAATAAACAGGATTTTGAAAAACATGTTCGTAACATACTTGTGTCAAATACTCAGATGTGATTTTCTGTAGTTGCTGCAAATGTCCTTGGAAGATTGTTAGTAATCTTGGCAATACGTCAGATAATTTTCTGTCAAAAAGGAGTTCAGCTAAAAAGGCAGTTTCAGTGTAAGCTAGAAAGTGCCAAGTCTAATTCTGAAATTTAGAATTTTCACACTTCAGTTTTATTCTCAATTCAATTTTGTTGCAAGCTCTTTTTAGTGTTTTGCTCTCTTCAAAACAACAGACTGTATATAGCCTCCTTTATTGGCATTAATCTATTTAGTACTATGTTAGAAAAAGTACTGGAATATTCTTCTCCCTAGTTATGTAAAAACAAATTGCTAATCTGAGATAATGGTGACAATGGCCTTACATGACTTTTTGTATTTTTCTTAACACATTTTTTAGTCTGGTTGATGGTTTTATTTTCTTCCCATTTCCTTCAGTGAATGTTCCAGTATTTTATTTTCTCATTTCCACATTCTCACATTGAGAAAATCCAGAATGCAGTCACTTCAGTTGGTCTACCAAGGTGCTAAAGGAGAATAAGGAAAAAGTGTATTTTATGCCTTGGTTGCTCCAATTTACTGTGCGGCATCTTTGCTGAGAATTAGTGCAGAATCCCTGTGCAGAACAGATGACTATGGTGCTGCCTCCCTCTGCAGCAGTTCTTGGGAGGCGGGCAGCCTTGGCACGTGGCTGCATAAATCAGGTTCCAAACTCACTCTCTGTGGACATCCAAAAAATCCATGTAAAGCATATAGGTACTGGAGTATAGCTTGTGTCAGTAAGTTTGCAGATAAAAACTGAAATAACTAGTTCTACACTGACGTATCCTCCACACAGGAATTCACAGGCATTTAACTAAATTGTTTTTCATGTGCTTTTGGTTACTGCAGTGTAGCTTTTGCGTAAAGGCAACCTGCTTTTCCTAAAACATGCTTAAGTTATCTTAGCTCTAGAATTCCCATTTGGTGGATGACACGGGTAGGGCTGTGCTTAACTTCTGACTTGCCCACACAAGGAGTTGAGAAATCCAAGAGCTGATTTTTGAATCTCACCACGACATAATTGTGTTTACTCCTGATTGACATTGTTGCAAAAGCAGGATGAAGTCCCATATGCTTAGAAAACCTGAGAGGTTCTTATGTAAAGATTCTTCTTGCTAATACAAACATGTTATGTTGAATATATTCGGAATAACACTTCTCATTATTTTAGGTGCTTAACTATCTAAATATTTCACTGCAGTGCTCAAAAGTTGTGGTTCTGAGTACAGGAATGCATCCTTCTGTCAGCAAATGTCAGATTTGTATGAAAAAATCTTTTAGTGTTAGTTGCAGCAGGAGACAAGCGTGCCCATCCCATGAACATCAGAATTTTTACTTTAAGAATTATCCAAAATCCTGTTGTCACAAAAAAATTACAGTTTTCATCTTTTTCTTTAAAGAAAATGTGTCTTAATATTCTTTTAATATATACTATGATAATATTTAAATGCATATTCGTGGGCCTTTTCTCATATCATGTGTTATACGGGTATCTAACTTCAGATTTCTGTGGAGCACTTCATATTTCTTTACTTCATATTACTACTGTGCTTGCACTGCTGTCATTGCATTATTATCTAGTATTGACTTTTTATACTGTAAAGCTAATTAGGCTTACTCTGACTTTCCTGATGCAATTCAGACTCCTGATGCAATTCAGGAAGCAGGTAATTGCAATGCTATCTATAGGTTTCAAAACCAGCTATCAGTACTTTTTCCGCTATTCGCTGCCGTATATAAACCTATATTACGTAAGTTTACAAATTAACATTTCCTTTGCTTCTGCATGCCTGGTTTCTGTGCTAGTTCAGTAGCATATAAGAATTTTTAAAAAAAACCTGCTAAAACACGTTAGAAATGAAAAAGAAATAAATTAATACTGTAGCTGGGTGGTTTTCCATTAGCAGCTGACCTCCTTCCTATTGCTCAAAAAAACGCCATCCTGGCTAGAAGACAGTTCAATAAATGAACAGGCTATCTATTGATTCCCGCTCTTCCCCTCGTTACGTAATATGATTTACTTTCCTTGCAAGGGCTGCAGCCGTGCGGGATGGTGCCGGGATCCCGGC
The DNA here is from genome assembly GCA_013398735.1 of Nothocercus julius. Lineage (NCBI taxonomy): Eukaryota > Metazoa > Chordata > Aves > Tinamiformes > Tinamidae > Nothocercus > Nothocercus julius. Next base: position 226,921 of record VZSV01000350.1, read on the forward strand.
CATGGCGCCGTATTGGAATGTGCGGAGTAAGGAAGGCTGTCACAGCAGTCAATAAGATGTGAGAGGTGTTGACTAATTGCCTGCTAATTACACAGTAAATTGTCTAATTAAGCTGATGGCTAATTAGGGTAGGCTCGCACAGCAGTCTTGTGGAATTTTTGTCTGATGTCTGGGAAGCAGCTTGTGTAATTGGCAAAGCGGCCGCCCTGGCAGCGCAGCCGCGGCGGCGCCGCTGCCAGCCATGGCAGCAGCGCGGGACGCTGCGCCGGCCCTGCCACCGCGCTGTCACCAAGGGTGTCGCGAGAGCGCCGGCGCTCGGCTGGCCCAGCCCCACCACGCAGCGCGCGTGGGAGGCCTGGCCAGCGCTGCGGGGAGCGGCAGATAACGGAGCATGTAAGGCTGGAGCGGTGCGGCACCGCGATTTGTGTTCTTCTCCTGTTTTAGAGTTTCGATATGTCCTCCTTGAACACTTCAGCTAATAATCACAGAGTACCAATGTTCTTGGGCAAAGCATTTCAGCAACCCGTGCGATTAGCCCCTTGCACGAGATTGCTTCCCTTAGTGCATCCTAAACCTGGGATTTGTTTACTGGAGTCGCAAAACAATACATTTTCCCGGATGTTCTATTTGCCTGTTGATGTTGAAAAAGTCTGGCAGCTAATAGAGATTCTTGCCAACCATTATAGCCACCATATATGATATTCTGAATCCTCAAAAAGCATCATGTCAGTCCCTAGATGTGACAGACTATGAACAGCTCATCCTGGTGCTATGAACTAAATGTGTTTGTGCTCTGTATAGCAATAACGTGATTAATGAAGGTTTCCAGATTTCGACCCAAAGCTCATGCAGGTTCAGACTATTACTAAGAACCTGGGTTGTGCAGGTATAAAGACACCACCTTAGTAAAGCAGCACTTTTCTATGTTTTAAGTTTGCACTGCAGGAAAGTAGGTGGGTACCTGCACTTCCTTAAAGTTAATTACAGCTTGCTGAATCAGGAGCTCGGCACAACACAGGGTTTGGGTCTTTGCATAATGCAGAGATTTTTTTAAAGGAAGAATCTCTTTGTGTATAATGAACTAAAGTCAGAAAACATGAGGAAGTGTTTGCATATACATATATACATATATTTTTCTATAAGTTATAGTCTCACTTGCATTATGTAACTCAATACCCATTTGCTGTCTCTGAAATGATACAGGATTCCAGGGGTCCTCATCTTATCCATTAGCAGCATGTACAATATATAGTTCAGGCGCTCTTCCTGGAATAAGAAAGGAAATGGAGTGAATTCCAGATTTGGCATTGCTGCTGAAACTGTTGAATCTTATTTAAACTAGAAATACATTTATTTCCTAGATCAAATGCAATTAAAACAAAAGGAAGCAAACACAACAAAAGAAGAGGGAGTGAAATACTCTGTTCCACTGAATTAGTGAAATCACTTCTATTCGCTCTTACTTTGTGGTCTTGCCACCTCTACCTTCCTGTGCACGCACACCTAGTAGTGCCTTGATGTAGCACCCTCTATGCTGCAATTTTTTTATTGTTTTTTTCTTCAGAAATAATTGAATCATGGAGCACTAAGAGCCTTCATTGAGCCAGCCATAAGGCACAGGACTTCAAACACTAACAGGCCAATCTACAAGGTCTGAAACCTTCTGCTCTGGCAAGATTATCGTAATGCTCTTAATTTTCTTCCTCTTGCATATTTGCGCACAATAAAAGGTTACAGTTCCCGTGGATCAAATTCTGTAATTCTTACTAGAATCAAACAGGAGTAATTAATTGAGTCAAGTGAAATACATTTCGTAAGTGTACAAGGAGGCTGCATATGTGCTTAATTTTCTTTCAAAATGTTTTTCTTTTGAAAATTTGTTTTTAAGATTTATGTACATGCGTTTTTGTAGCCCTCTGAACAGATGCGAAAACAGAGCCTTCAGTTCATTTTCCCTTGCAATGTTTTTAAGGTTTATTCCTGAAATGTCTTGGAGAAACCCTGCTTTTGCCTCTGACAGCACACTCGGGAGCAAAGCTCACTTCTGCAACCAAGTGTGGAAGCTGCCAGCGGACTACGCAACCCGCCTGCGTGTTCTACCATGGGCCCTACACAGATACGGTGCTAATGGGCTTCGTTCTCTGCAGACAGACGAGGGACTTTAGAGGATAATTGTTACTTTTTTTTTTTTTTTTGCATCCTTCAAAAGGATTTTCTGTCCCATCTTATAATGACCTGTGATTTCATAGATCAAGCAAAGGTGGAAAAGGATGTAGCTGGTAATTTGTATGACATAGTGCACTACTAATATTTGAAGAGCCTGAAATAATACTATTTTTACACAGTATCAATTAGAAAACTGGATTTCTCATAAAACACTTGGTAATATTATTGATATTTTGATGTGTAGCTGTATCTTATCATGCCTCTGTGCCTTCATGGGGACTCGATTAGAAATGAAAACATTTCCCAAGTACCTTGAAACAATAATTTCCCTGCCCAAATTTTGGGAGTACACATTCAGGAGCTTCACTTTTTTTCTTGGTTATACCTATGTCATTTCTTATTCCGGAGTAAAAATCTGCATTTATCTTGAGCTAAAATTGGACAAATCTAGCAGTGAGGAAATTCATAAGGAATTGTGGTGGTTTTTTTCTTTCTTTTTTTTTTTCGTTATTTTGTTGTTAGAAAGTTTAACTGTCCAAGAAAGTCCAACTTCACATTACAATAAAACTGCTTGTAGTCAAACAGATTTCTTAACTTGGGCAGCTCTACACTCATAATATCGTTAAAGCTTCAGTGTTTCTTTTTTCTCCATTGTAGAGAGTGCAGGGCTTTAGTAATGTCTAAATTTAAAGAAGATACCAGTCTCAACACAGAGTGGCTGACAGATTTCAAGCTCTGGTGAAAATCGGGTGGTCAAATTCATGCAGAGGAGAGAGTTGCTTGTGTGTCAGACGGCCTCTGTGGTGTAGTAGCCTTCCTCCGTTCACCTCCAGGGTTCCCGTCCCCACCAGGCCTCTTCCTTGGGGGTTTCCCTCAGCTTTTATCGCGACTTTTGCCAGCCTGCCATCCCTGCTCTGAAACGGGCTCTTGTCGTGGGCAGAGGAGCGCCCACCCTGCGTTGGTTCTGCAGGATGCATTGGTCTGCTTCCCATTTTGGGTGTAAATGATGGGACATGTCAGCTGCATTTCTACCCTACTATCCACCCAGCGAGGTGGTGGTCAAAGGCATGACATTATTGACTAATGTGATGATTTCAAACTAATGTGATTTGATAGTATAACTGAGGTCATATTATTTGCATTCAGCGTGCATGTTTCTGTGAAGTGTCTTGATAGAGCTAAGCGCTCATCGGCAGGAGCACTGAGTACCACAAAGCCGCACATTTTTTCCAAAGTGATGGAATGAGCGCTGTTGATTTTAAAAGCACTTATGTAAACATAGCTGGGGGAGGGAAAGCAAACGTGCCTTTCTAGCCAATCCCTGCCTGCACACATGTAGCTCTTCTGGCTGGAGCTTTCCCCTTTGGTGCCATTAGCATTTTCATTTCCAGAAACGACAGTCTGCAGTGGAAGCACTAAAAATGTTCAACCTGTGGTTTAAATTATTGATTTTTTTGAATATTGAAGCTGTATTTCAAATAGGTTTTGTTACAGTTGCTTTTGGGCAGAGAATTCCAGAGGTAATTTGATACCCCAGAGCCTGTGTATTTCTAAGCCATTTCAGTCTTTTGAGTTTCTTCAGCTGATCAGCTGATTGGGTAAAATATCTTATTGTGTCCTGAATTGCAGACACTAGATAAACTGCAGCTCAAGGCTAGCATGGAGGCCAGCGTACAATGCTCTTGGTGATTTATTATGTGTACTTAGTGTCCAATCAGCTGACAAAGAAAAGCTCATTTATTTTTAATGCAGTAACTTTGCTTAAAAAAGAAAATGTCTTTTGAGAGCCTAGTATTCATGATTGAGGTGCAGGGGCGAAGGAGCTATTATCTATATATGATGTGTGATTAAAAATAGCTAAGTTTGTGGTATAGAATCTAGTAATTTTGAATAAAAAGTATGTGCAAATATTTTTATAAACAGTGAACAATAAACTGTGGTTTATTACAAAGTTAAAAAACAGAATGGCAGTAGTAAGGGAAAAGTGCATTTCAAAGAATCTCACCACCACCAGCACTTGTGTCTGCCTGTGGACGTTTTGACAAAGGGCCAGGTTGTTGTCGGTTGTGTGTAGTCAGCGCGTACAACAGTTTGCTGTTCTCACTGTGCTTCTGTTCATGGAAGAAAACTATTGTGAAAATGCTATTACATAAAAAAAGGCTGAGATCTGGTGGTCAAGTCATGTGAGTATGCATATCGGACTTTATGGGAATTGTGAAAATAAAATGAATTGCAGAAATAAACGCACTTAAGTAGTGGTGTTGTCACTGGTGGTGCTAAATATCATAAATAAAGGGATGATGCAGATTTAAAACAGACACGATTTATATAAATTTAAATACAGAAGGACTAGCCACGCATCCCGCTCCTCAAGGAGGTGGCGCAAGGAGTTGGGCCTTAAACGCCGCGGTCCTGTGGCAGGAGAAGGGAGGACAGTGCCTGTGTCTTGTTCGGGTGTGTATTTCCTCATACAACTCTGTGCATGTCTTTTTCTACTTAGATGGGTTTTGAAAAGTTACTCCCGCTTTAAAGCACTATTGTAATGGAATAAGCTGGCAGTCTGCAGGTCAGGCTGTCCTCTGTAACCGAGCACAGATTTTTGCTTAGTCTCCAAGCTCAGAGCACGTACGAGTCTTTTGTAGCCCATTCCAGCTGCTTCTGCCTTCAGCAGTGCCACAGATACAGCGACAGCCACTGCGCTTCCTCTCACCTCTGTGGCTGTCGTAGTGGAAACATTTACCAGAATCCTCCAAAGGAAACCTTAACTCGGCCGGAGTCTCCAGAAACCGCCTCTCTGTTCGTTTGCAGGAGAAGGGGCTTCATGTCTACCCTGTCTGTTTCTGCCTGCTGGATGCTCTGATGAGCGTATTTACTTAACTGACAGACCGGAGCGGTGACTCCAAAGAGTGCTGGGATTTGGGGCCTACTCTGCATTTAATGAGAAAGAAGATGGCCAGCTCTGAATAATTTTTTTCTCAGTGGTAAACTGGAGAATCCTCTCACTAGGAATTGCCAAGTATCAGAGCTACTTTCATTTCCAGAAGAATGTTTTAATGAACTTTGCTCTATTTGCTTTATTAAATGTGTGTTTTATGTCCCACAGGGCTAATTTATAAAGCCAATAGAGGATGTCATTTTTCTTATGCATTTAAAAAAAAATATTAGGCAATAATTAGTGCTATGAAAACTTTGGCTGGAGCTGGAAGAAGAGCAGGCCTGAGATCAGGGCCCCTCTGTCCATCGCAACCACACGGGAATCAGAGTTCATTCCTTGGCCTAAAAATTCTCTGTATTTCACAGTCTCTCTACATGGGTTTCTTTCTGTCAGTTAAGTTAAAACACGTGCAAACGTGGAGCGCGTATTTATTAAGAGCTCTGCCTGGAACACCGAGAACCAACCCAGCAGGCTGGAAATTCCTGTTCTGAGGCTCTCGAGAGGCAAAAGCCGTCGCGCTCCGCCCTGGGCAGCCTGCACGTGGGGCTGGCGGATGAAGGCGCCGCGCGCG
>VZSV01000350.1:232662-249507 GCA_013398735.1 Nothocercus julius
GCGCCACGCCGCGAAGCGGGCCCCGCGCGCTTCCCGGAGCTGCCCTGCGCTTCCTCAGGGCGCTAGCGGCGTGGCAGAGTTTGTCCCCTGACGCGGCCCCTGCAAATTAGTTAGTAAGCTTAACTGAGCTGGGATGGTGCCTTAGTTCAGAGCGGAAGATTTAAGATTCCTTTCAAGTTGATTCATGGGAAAGAAATCTCAAAAAGGAGGTTGTCTCTTACCTGCGTGAATCTGTTTTCATTTTTCTCTTTTAATAACTGATTGTTTGATTTTATTTAGTTTAAATTTATTCTGATACTATTTCAACTATTTACCATTGTTAACTATTAACTAACTTAACTATTTAACACATTGTGGTAGCCAATATAAAGAGGAAAATGCTATTTTTATTTCACAGATTTTAAAGTAGGTGAAGCTCTCAAGATGAGAATCTACCTTAAAGACCTGTGCAAAAGCAAGTATTGAATTAAAAACGGCTCAATCTCTTTCTGTTTGTTAATGTGATAGACAAGAATCAATACTTGAATTAGGGGGGCTGCTAGTGTTTGCATGTTTATTTTGCTTATTTTCCCCCACAGCTGTGTTAAGTATCTAAGTGTGTGTATAATCGGGTTCTGAGAAGAGTAAATTGCTCAGCCTTGCAATTCCTTGTCAGGCAAAGACCTTTTGGCTTCAGTAGAACTTGTGCAGCAGTGAAGATAAGAGGAGTAGGTTCAAAACAAACATAATACTTAGGAGTTCGTGTTACCAAATTAGAAACATTGTGTGTTAAATTACCAGTGGGGTGTAAAAATAAAACAACAACAAAAAAAGTATAAATCCCCCTAGATATTGAAACCCCTTCTGCCTCCCCTGTGTCCCATTATCTGTAACTTGAAATGGTTTAATGCCAACTGGAGAATTGATATTTTGAAAATCATAGTACTGGCTGTTTAAATACCTTTCCAAGTAGAATTTGTATAACTCCTTGAATTTCTCACCGCTCAATATACTGTGATGGTAATAAATGCTTACAGTATTTAAGCATTCTTAATCCTAATGGAAAAAGAAAATGCTGCAGGTATGTACAAGACATACCTCGATATTTGCAATTCATCCCCAGCAGAAAATTTAAATACTTGCTTCAAGGGAGTAATGCTGGTTCTCCTCTTAATTACTTAATCCAGCAGTAAAAACATTGTGGATTATAAATGTATTTAAACATAACTGTAATGTTCTGTAACTCCCCAATGTTGATTCTTTATGCAAGAATTTAAGCAACTCTTTAAATAGGATTGTGCTTAAAAGGTTTTTTTTTTCTTCATTATTATTAAAGAAATCATGTTTTTATTCCCTTTAAAGAAAGCATCTACTCTCACATTCTAAGGGAATAAGGTAATAGAGTTGATTTACTAATAGCAATCTGGAGGAAAATATTTTAGCAATGGTTCACAATTGACTGATGGAGTTTTACAAAACAGCCTTTAGGAACAGCTATAAATACATTGATTATATGACTTCCCTATGAGAAAACAGTAATTAAAATTATGCCACAGATTGGATCAGGATGTGTTAATATTTAATTAGGCAGTAAGTGAGCTTGGTACAGGTGTCCGGAGCTGCTGACAGGAGCTCTGCTAATCCATGTAATACTGTCTTTTAAATAAATAGTCTCCTGCTTGCTTTTTTCAAATATGAAGTTTCATGCTTAAAGAGCAGACATTTATGTCACTTGTAATGGCACTGTGGACCATCAGCATCTGACTTCTTCAACAGACTGTTTTTTTATGAGATTGTCTCCTAGGACGTGTATAGCACAGTTCAGAAAAACGCTGCATTGTGAGAGCATTGTGTAAGGTTGCTTAATTAATTGGGAAATCAAAAACCCCTGGACAAACCCAACATTTTTGTCAAGGAAAATGTTGATTTTTGTAGGAATTACATCATCTGTCACAAACAGCTGGATAGAACCTTTCTAAAGGGCTTGCTGTTAAAGATTCCGGTTTGTGTTGTGTCATGCTTTTATTTTTATTTGTAATTTTTCCTTTTTCAGATGAAGAAAATCTTTTCCTTCTGTTTTTCTTTCCTTACATCTTGTAAGCTGCTTGTTTCCAAGCATGGGAAAAGCTCGCTCTTGGAGAAGAGAAATGATATTAAATATTTGTTTCTAAATCCCCTTCCCCTGAGAATCAGCTGATCAGCTTCAGGTTTCTTTTTGATAGAAATCTGGAATATTCTTCTATGATTCTTTGTTCCTGTGTCGTCTCACTAGAAAGGAATTAGCATTTTGAGACAATTACTGAACATTTTTCTCATTAGTCAGCTAAAGCCCCCATTCATTGATTAGGTATTTACTGTATCAAAGCATGGAGATCTAAGAGTCATGCGTTGCAAACACAAAAAAGTGAGTGTCCAAATAAAGATGTAACTTTTATCAAAAATTGTAAATGTACTTCTGTGGGGAACACTTTCTGACCACAGTGTGGTTTGATAGCAGAATTTTAATCATGTCCTACTGCTTACATCTTTATCAGAGAACTGATAAAATAGGTGTTTGCATTGAACATGGGCAAGAAATTTTTCATATGTCCTTCATTTTTTTTCTCTTTCTCTTGTTTCCCTCCCTCGCTTCCCTGTCTTTCCCAAAGAAACTGATATGAAGCTGATGAGGGTTTGGGTTTGCTTTGAAAGCATCTTTTGTTAGAAGACTAATTTTAACCTTGTGATAAAGATTGCTTTTTGTGTTCTGTTGGATGTGATATCTAGTAATTGTTTGTCAAGACGAAGTGCCATCGGATAGAACACATTTTTAAAATGATGTTTTGTAATTACAGTCCAAATGTCTTTACATTATAATGTCTAAAAAACACAAGCAAATATGTCAGAAATAGGAGAAAAAAAAAAGATTTATTAAATGTTGTCATTTTAATCTTAAAATATTTCGGGCTTTTCACTTTTTTTTTTTTTTTTTGCACATCTACTCAAAAGAATTGGATTAAGTTCCCTATATTCAAAGCAAAATTTTTTTTTGCAAAATTTATGACTCAATACTTTGGACAATTGACATATCCATAAATTTACTCTTCATATTTTTACATTTATTCATTTAATTCTTTTGATTTTTTTTTTTTTAATCTCCTGGTCTGTTCTTTGTTTTTGAGGGAGTTTGACATTGCCAAATTAGATATTCTAATCTAACTTAATCTTAATTCACAATGAGGGTAGAAGCCCAGGATTATTCTAAGATGAACAGAATAAACAATTCTTCTCTTTAACCTTTTTCTTCTATGTTCCTTTGGTTAGATCTTCAAGGATTGATGAGACAGTATAGAAAGAAAAAATAAATAGATGATAACTAAACTACTACTACCAGTAGTAGCTGTTTATCTTTTATGCAACATGAATTCTTTGGCAGGTTTTGCATGAAATTTTGATGTGTTGCCTTTTTCTGTACGTTGCCACAATCTTCTTGCTAACTTACTGGTTTAGAAACCTTGCTTGCTGGTGTTGTAATGTTAAATTGGTTTAATAAACAAAAATTGGCTAGTTTAACCTTGTAAAAACATTTATGAAGTAATGATCTTCGGTTTTGGTTTGTTTTAAATAGTTTGTAACTTCAGTCTCGGAGAAGGGTGTTAAAGACTTACAAGCTCTGCTTACGCTCATTTCAGACTGTCAGAATATGAGGTACACACGGATTTGTGTATTTTCATCTTCACAAAAAAGTGAAAAATGTTGGTCGTATTAACTCCATTTTGCAAACACATGTCAGATAGCAGTCAAAAGACAGATCAGAATATTTTTTTAAAGTCTCATTTTCTCTTTATAACATATTAGTTCTTGTCAGTGAAAGTGGAAGTGTAATTTATATGTATAACAGCAAGGTTCTTTCTCAAGAACTCTTCTGTGCTAGTGCAGAGATTGGCACATTTGTGCTTTAAACCACCCACGTGAGTGGTCATGGAGGGCTGAGGCAATGATAACGCTTTTAATTCATTTTTTTATTTTGGTGAGGAAAACTGAAAAATATTATTTTACATCGCTTCATTTTTACGTCCTGTCTGTTGTGAAGAGAAGCAGCACAATGGAGAGAAGGCTAGGGCTAGGCTTCATTCACAAATGCAGTGAAAATAGGGGTCTTCTGACAATAAATATTTCCTCTCTGGAGGTGGAGAGATTAGAGCAATTTCTGCACGGTGGGATGTTCTGGGATAAGTTGTTCTGCCAAGGCTGTTTCGCCTTCTGAAAATGCTTTCATGTTCACTGAGGGAAGGAAGAAGAGAGAAGGACGAGCACCTGCGCTGCGGTTTTGCATTTGCAGTTGATCTTGCAGCAGCTGTAGCCGTCTGTAAAAGGGAGCCAGACAAGCTCAGCTGGAAGCACTTGGAGCCATGGAGAAATTCAAGATTGCGAGCCCTTATTTTGGGCCTCGGAAGAGAAACCCCAGGGCAACATCTCCTGTCTCGTAGCCCTGATGGAGGGGAGAAGGGCTCCCACGGGGTGTGTGGGAATACGCTGCACGTGACGATGCTGGGGCTGCTGCTCTTGCTTGCCTTTTCTAGGTGGGTAAAACTCGAAAAGGGCTGATGTGAGACACAATCTGGCTGTGCAGCTGAGGCACCAAAGAGGCACATCCGCGCAGGACCCCGAGGTGGAGCGGACAGGGAATCCCAAGGGCAGAAGTTGCTGTGCCGTTCCCTGCCCCAGGCGGTGCTTCCCAGGACGCGCCAGCTCCTGGAGAGGTGACCGAACAGGAGGGACGCCGCGTCCTCCTCCGTGCTTCCAAATAGGTGAAATTGTAAATTAAGTTCCATTCTAATTAGGGAAAGCTGTAGGGAAAATTGAAGCTAGATGCTGGGGGGTTGATTAAATAATTTAGAAACTGAACTCTAAAAACAGCATTTCACACACAATACTGGATTTCAAAATCTTTTTGACCTTTTCAATAGATTGTTCAAAATCTGAGGAAAAGTAGTATTTGAGAAATGGCTTGAATACCTTCTTTTTCAGTGACACCATTTTGTTGGTCAGCTAGCAAGGCTGCTGTTTTTCATACAGTAAAGTAGAACTTGACTTTTTTTAGCAGAAAACCTTACTGTCTTCGCTAGCTTTATCTGTAGGTGTGCTCTGCTGATACTGGTACGTGTAGATGTAGCTGTACTGAAATACTGGTGTGGAATTAGCTTAATATGGTATTCAGATCTCTTCTGCACAATAAGGCAGTCGTGGCTGCCTCAGTGTTCACACTGACTTGTAGTAAGCAGCAATGCCAGAATGGGCCGAACGACGCTGCGTCCGGCAAACGGAAGAAAGAAAGGCGTAAATTAGCTTTGTAAAATGTTGTGATCTGCCCATTGTGTTAAATCTTTTTTCTTATGTTAACAAAAAGAAACGGATAGAGCTCCCCAACTCCTATCTGGTTTCAGAAAGCCTTAATTTAAAGCATGAAGCGACTTTTGTTCTCTTTGGGGCCTGACGTTGCAATTAGAGTTCTCTGGGTCCCTTAGATGCACCTCAGAAGGGAGAAAACAAGTATTAATATTTAGTGTAATATAATTATATTTATTTAGAAAATCCCAAATTTACTCAAAACCTCCACTGTGCTGCAGATATTTGTGTTGCAGGGCATCTATACTTGTGGATGAAATACTTGAATGAGTTAATTTATTGGCTAAAGATGCAATTAATATTTACTTTTGTATCCCAAATATATGTGCTTATTCCTCCTTCCCCCCCCCCCCCCCCAAAAAAAAAAAATTTGCTATGCTTGAAGCATTTAAGAGGAAACTAATGGAGCTGTGATATGAAAAATGATATAGACTTATTATTTTGGTTCTTTATATTTGCCTACTTGTAACTATATGAATTGAATGGGCATTGAATTTTTTAGTTTTTCTTTTGTTTTTAGAACACATAATTGTGAAATAAAAATGTGAACCCAATTAATGAAAAGCTCTCTTCTTGATCTCCCTAAAACAACCTCTCTGGCTGAGAGGTGAATGGCTTGAATCATTTCTATGGGCCATTAGCTTCCACGCCTACAGATGACAATGTTAATATTCACCATGTAAATTATTTCTCTGCTGATCAGCAGAAACACACAATAAATGTGCTTATTGTATGACCTAATACTGTGCCCGATACCCCTCTGGGTCCCTTAAAGCTCAGAATACCTCTACTGCCCAAACGTAAAGTTCTGCTTTCTCAGCTTAAGCTGTAGGATTGTCTCTTGACAATACAAAAATCTGCGGCAATTATTAACTGAAAATGTGGACAGCATGAAATAAATCCCATTTTAGAGTCATTAGTAGGGTCTGTGTGGATTTACATCTTTTTTAAAATATTTATTTGGCTTATTAAAAGCTGCTGGGTGTTTGAGGTGTGTATGCTAAGATGTTGTCTCAAAACTGCTATCCCATTATAGTTAAGTAGTTTAGAATTCAAGGATCTGATTGCAGAGTTCAAAGATTATTAGAGCGAGTGGGGCTTGATCAATGCCTTGGGCTTTTTTTTCCAGTGTTTTAATTAATCAACAAGAAAATAAATGTTTAATGCAAATTAACAAAGTCTCAAGTTGCTAGAATCCCAGATTTGTTCATAAGCAGGTAATTGGGCTCCAAAAGCAGCAGGATGTTGCCTCTAACACCACATTCTTTGTAACACCATGTTCTCTATCTGAGTAACACCATGTTCTTAGGTGATGGCCTGACCTGGAAGGACTTGAGGGTTTGAGGTGTTTTTTTCTGATGGGCTCTGCTGGGGAAATCTTTTGAGGCAAACAGAGTGTTTGGTAACTGAACTGTTCGTGATTGGCAATTGGTCCTTGATTCTGTTCGCAGCGAGGTGCTGTGCTTGTTCCTGTTGGCTTGCCTTGGCTCTCCTAGCCCCAGGTTGTTTTGCTGGAATCTACAGTGAAAAATAGTTTCCCTAATCCTGGAGCTTACAGTAGTTTGCAAGATTTCCAAAGGAAACAAATTTATTTTTCTGGGGGTCATTATGTTGTCTCTGCCATTTTTTAGTCTGTCTTTCTGTACATTTGTCCTTAGTCTGTTCAGATATAAGCTTTGCTTTACCCTAGTTAGTCTTTATTAAGAGTCTACTCTCCTTGCTCATGATATATGAAAGTTTTGTGCTATTTTTGCCATAGACTTTCTGTTATTTCCTTTACATGGGGAGGTAAGAGATGTTTCATTTTGGCTGGGTCATCTCTTTATAGCAGTTATTTTTTTTTTGGTGGTGGTAGTGGTGGGGGTTTTTGTTTGTTTGTGTTTTTAATCAGAGAAGTTTTTAGGTTCAAGCTTGAAGTGCTCTCCAGCATGCTTCCGAAGTAGCACGCTTTTCACGTATGTCAGCAATAAAACAGGTTATATGAATAGTTGATGTAAACTTGTTTTCTACTGAAGTGTCAGGGGGAACAAAAAGAAAAAAGAGGCATGAGTGCCAGCATTTGGCCACAAACAGGAGAAAAAAGCAAGTATTTGAATAAAACACCAGAAGATGTTCTGTCTGAAATCCCTTGTGCTGGAGCACTGTGACTGTTTCAGCTCTGGGCCTTATCTGCTGTTTTGGAGACAGACTGCCACAAAATAGCTCTTTAGATGCCACCATCTTTTGGGCCTCCGTGGAAGAACCTCGATACCATTTAAAGTTGCCTTCCATTCCAGAAGTGCATGCAGTGGGCTGAAGCCAGTGGGTAGACCAGGCCTCTCCCTGCTGAGCCTTCCTAGCTGCAGCAGGAGACTGCAAAGGGGAGGATGATAGTGAAGCACTTTCTGCATAGGTGTTTTACACTCATCTCAAAGAGACAGTTTTTCTGCCACTTGTGTGACTTCATGCTGTATGTATATGGACAGATTCCTTGAGTTGTCACCTAAGCTTCAAATCCTGTTTTGTTTCCCTGACCTGTGGGTCTCCTTGTGTCTTGGGTCTCTCGTGCTAACAGAGCAGGGAGAGGGGCCAGAGTGCCCCTCACTGCGGGCTCTGCATCTGCCCCACTCCAAGGGAGGACAGTCAGCCGAGCCACGGCCTCTTAAATGAGGCCGGCATATTCCTCTTGGGGGGGATCAAAGCAGAGGAGGCAGGGAGGAGCGTTTGGATGTCAAAGCCGCAAAGATCCTTGGAAGAAGCTTGGTGAGGATGACGAGTTGCCGGCAGGAGGGGGCATTGGCATTGGCGTGTGTGTTTCCTCAGTGACCCCTCTGCCGCGCCGTGCCGGCACGCGGGCAGCCGAGGCCGTGGCCACGGCCTCGGCTGCCCGCGTGCCGGCACGGCGCGGCTCGGGAGCATCCCGAGGTCATTGCGGTGGAGACAAGGGAAAACAGTCTAAGAGGAAAACTAAGGATTATTGTGGCATCCAAGATTCCAGAATTATTATTAGGCCAGGAAATAGATTAACTGAGGGAGATTACTTTGTATGATTTCTACATATGTAAATGGCATATAATTATCTATCACTATAAAATATTAGCACATATTTACTGTATAATAAGCAATTCAACTTCATAAACAATTGAAGATTACTCCAGATTTACATGCAATGTGAAGAAAAGTCCTTTATCCTCTGAAACTGTAGCATTTGGCAGATTCAGGAATAAATAATCTTTTGTGGCAAGGGTATGCCTTATCAAACATATGCAGATCAGTGCTAATTAATGCTAATTAAGGTTTCCTGTCTATCTAGTTGGAAAAACGTCCAAATGTTATGAAATCCAGTTAGTATGCCTATTACCCTAATTGTTTTATATGGGATGGTTCTTAATTAAAATATGTAAATTGACCTTAATTGCTATATACTAATGGAGGTTCATGTTATCTCACTAAAAATGACAAGATGGTGAGGAGGGGTACTTAAACAAATAATTCCAATACATTTATAACTAAATAACCTTTACTCAAAATTATTTTTAATTGGAAATTGGCAAAAGAAACATTTTACCATCTATGTTTCCCTGTAATCTTAAATGATGTCAGAATTTACAGTTCTTTGTTAATATAGATATGGTGACATTGTAGCTTAATTAAGACTACTAAACCAGTCAACATTTTGCGTGTTTACTGTCTGCTTCAAAATTGTTTGCTAACCTTATAATGACCTTAGGAAATGTGCGTTGTGTTTTACAACATTGATCTGAATTTTAACTATTTTGGGACTTTATTTTTTGAGTTTTCTTTTAATCTTGTAACTACATTCTTGAAGTTGGATGCACTGGTATGCTTTTGCTGGCGGCCCTGTGATTCGGAGGCTGGGCAGGACCTCTTTGCACTGCAGCCATTTGTGCAGGACAGAGACTTTGATCTGCTTTGTGCCGGTTCGCACACGCCGCTGCACAACCGAGGCCTGCGCAGACGTCTCCACGAGGACTTGTGTGCCTTTTCTGGCCAACCCAGGCGCGTTATTTGAATGATGTTTTGTGTGCTAGTTGCTTTGTAGGCATCGTATATTGGCATTTTCTTGGTAGCTGAAATAGCTTATCGTACCACTTCACACCAAAAGCAAAGATTTTTCTTCTCTGATTTAGAAGATATAATTAGACACTCTGCTAATCTAGAGCACTGGCCTCACCTACTGTGTTGTTATTTTCGCGTGTTTGCAGGGCACAGTAATGCTGAAAACACACGGTTTGTAAAACTTTTCACTTGAGCACATTGTACCCAGCCAGAGAAGAGAAGCCTTCCTGCCTGCTGTGCAATGCCCTGTATGAGCAGCACTGCTCAGCGTGTGGAAGCACTTGGGTTTCCTCTCTTCCATACTGATCAGCTAGTGTAATCGCAATTTTTACCAAGAACAACAGTACATTTTTAAAAGCTCTGATACAGCTACGTTTGTTATGTTGAGAGACATCACTGATTGCCAAGTCAATCTGAAAGGTTTCGTTGTTTTTCAGGATATTGTGACCAATGTTTCCCCGAGGATTGTGCGTGGAATTACTTCAGGTCCGATATACGGCCCAGGCCAAGGCTCTTTTCTAAACATTGAACTGATCAGCGAGAAAACAGCAGCGTATTGGTGTCAAAGTATTGCTGAGTTAAAAGCTGACTTTCCAAACCACGTAAGTGCTACTCGATCATAAAGATGCAGTATACAGATTTAAAATCACCTTTTTAATATTTGCAGAACAGAATCCTAGTTTATTTACTAGCATAAGAGCATGTTACATTTCTGAAGAGCCCATCTTTATGGCAGCAAATTCTGTGATATGACTGCTACATAGGAATCATGTGAACCGAACCATCATTATTTCTTTGGTTGGGCTCATCTTTACATTCAAATAAACAAAATTAAAGAAAGAGGGATCCCAGAATGGATGCTTATAAGTTTTTCTGTGAATAATTTTGTTTTTGAGATTGCATTTAAAGATGTAACTTAAAATATTAATATCTGTTGTGAATTGAATTTAACTATAAAAGGAATCTTTGTTATTTTCATTTTTAATCCAAATGCAAATTATTCTGATTTTTTTTTTTAAATGATTGTTTGCTTCAAGAGTGAAGAAATGGTGCCAACTTAAATTCACTGCAAGGATATGGTTTCGTTAGAGCCTTCTTGGCTGTGGGGAGTATCTATCTAGAAGGTAATGATGAGAGCTGGGAGCAAAGATGCCAGCTAGCTGGCATAAATGGATTTCAGCCACTGTTCTTGTGAATAAGATGATCTAGGTAGGGAGTAAAAATCTCTCCTGAATCATTATCTCAAATGGATAGAGCCAGAAATCCCAAAGCCTAGATATCTTCTGTCTTGAAGTTTTACTTCCAGCTCGGTTCAGCTCAGAAGAAAACAAGTGAACTTTCCTGAATATTTTGTGTTATAAATACAGTCAGATTTTTTTTTTCTCATACCTGACATTTATGTGTTTCCATCTGCAAGTATAAAAACTATAAAACTTGTTTGAACAAGTTGTATTGGTACAAAAAGTTAAATGTGTATTTAACATCCCACTTCACCGTTCATGGATTGTGCGTTTCTTTTCTGAGTTTTGAGTCACATTATTACGTGTGATTGAGCTTCATATCAGGTGAAAGTATGAACCTAACACAGAACAAAAATAAACAAAAACAACCTAAAGCAAAAATACTTCCTGAGAAATGTCTGGGTGAACTTAATTAAGAAACAAGGAATGACATTTTCCACCGAAATGAAAGCAAACCAAAGAAGAGGACACAAAAGAGATTACAATACAGAAACTTACCTTGCTGTAAATACTAAATACAAATCCAAATTGATACATAATTACTTTTGCTCTGTAGTACAAGTAATAGCCACTTTTTTAATAGCCAGAAAGAATATTAGCAAAATAGCTAGTTTACCAGAATATAGTCCCACAGCAGCATCCTATCACTTGCCACTAGGAAGAAGTGAGCAAAAGGAACTGCAAAATTCCCACAGTGTAGCCTAGGATTTAAAGTAGATCTTGCCAGGGCTCGTGCAAAGGAGGACCAGCCGGTGTGGCTCGGTGGATAGGGCCACATAGCCCTGACACCTTGGCTGCAGATGAGGAACAGCATCTCCCTGGTGCAGGCCCGCTGGCCTCATCCCTCCAGTGAGTGGGGAAGGGGCGAGGGCTGCCTGATGCTCTGGCTCTTCTGCCTCTGGATTCTTGTTTGCATTTTTCTCTGTGTGTCTTTTCCAGTCTTTTCCTCTCCTGCCTTCTGCCTTCAACTCTCATCGGAGAGTCCACTTCAGGCTGGGGCAACAGCTGCCCCCAGCACAAGCTGTGGAGCCTTTAGCATTTGCATCAAGGCCAGCTGAGGGGAATTAAATATTTTTAGAGGCCCAGGCACAGGAGAAAGCAGAGGTAGGATCTGGATTTTGTAGGTTTGTTTGTAAAGTGTCATGAAAATCATTGCTGATTTAATTTGGGGTGTTTTTATTGTTAATATAATACCAATTCTATTCATTCAGTTGGAGAAAGCTGTGAAAATCCAAAAGAAACAGGTGTGTTTGTGTCTGTGGTCTCCCTCTTAGTTTCGCAGATGCCCTGGCTTTACTTTTCATGTTGACCTGTCCCTTTAATAGCCAAACATGTTCCTCATGTGGTTAACTAAGTGTTTGTGATGAGAATCTGTTAAGCATTTGTGTTCTTCTCTTATATGTCCATGTGTAGCATCTGATACCACAGGATTTATCATTTTATGCCTCTATTAGATTTTAGATAGATATAAAAGATTGTTTGTCAAGTGTTATATAAAAGTGAAAGAAAACAATTAACAATCAGAATTTCCAGATTGGAATTTAAATGCTGCTTGTTTTGAGGAAAATCATTACTAATACTTACTGATACTTACTGATGAAAGTCAGGTAGACTCTTCTGTTATTCCCTGCACGTGGAAACAGTTTGGGCCGAGGCTGACAAGAGGTGTTCCACTCAAGGGAGCTTCAAGGATTATCTTAACTTTATAATGAAGAAGAGGAAGACTTGCCCTTTCTGAGGTCTATTTAGGAATTTTTGGAATTGGACATGTGGTAGATTTCAAAGACTAAAGCAGGCTTTGCCCACAAGTCTTAGTTTCCTTTTTTTTTTTTTTTTTTTTTTTTTTTTTAAACCAAGAAGATACCTGTTTATATGTGAGTCAGTATGAGAAATCAGTTTACTTAGTAAATATGAATTTGGCTAAGTAGAACTCACGACAGATTGGGATCAGAAATGAAAATGGGGGGATTTCACTCGTAGCTTAGCTAAGTCTACAAACTGCAGTAACTTAACAGAAGAAAAATAAAAGTTGAGAAGAAAATTATAAAAGTTTGCAAGAGAATTTACTGCTGAAATTTTCTTTTCACATATTTGACACTAGTGACAACGTGGCCATTATCTGAACTGAGTACTTGTCCTGGCACTACATCTTTGTGTGTCAGTAGAGCAGGGAAGTTTGTGCATGGCACAGCCAACGATCACGAGAGACCATTTTTGGAGACTGCAGAGAGATAGGATCTATTGGTGTTAGTGTTTGTTTCATCAGAAAAGAAAAAAAACTTGCAAACTGCTTCTGTTTCTCATCAAAACCTTTTGCTTACCGTAACTAAGCCTACAGGGGAAAGGCTTTGAAGTGGAACTTAATGAAGCAAAATACGTTGCAGGGAAAATGTCAATCACTGCAAGGCTGACAGGAGCCCATCACAAATAAGCGGGTGATATATGGAATGCAAGGAACAACACAAGGAAGAACATTTTTTGGAAAAAGATACCAAAGTGAGTATTTTTCAGTATTGCTGCAGTTCATACACTGAAGCCTTTCAAGAATCTCTTTGGCCTCCTTACTGAGCACAAGTGGGTGCTGCTAAGGAGCTCACGTAGTTATACCAGACTGTCAGCTGTAGTGCCGATTGTGGAGTTCAGATACCGGTGTCGCACTGTGTTGAACTGAGAAGCCTTTTTTCGCTAGAATCATTAAGTACTCTTGGACTCCAAAGCTAGGTGGAAAAATCTCGCCTTGCCTAGTGTTTGCGGTGCTGCGTGTGGCCTGCAGGATGCTGCTGACAGCACTGGTGGCAGTTGCTCAGCACAGAGCAGCTTTTTAAGGCTGAAAGTGCTAAAGATATATTTTTGTTCCGCATTTTGTTCCAAATGTCCCAGCAACACCTGTCGGGAGTAGCCGTGCTAGGGAGAACGCAAGGACAGCAGCTCGCTGGATGCCAGCATGGTAACTGACTTCTTCGTAGCAGAATTTGAAAAAAAATCTCCTAGAATGATGTCAGCAGATTGTTTTTTTTGTTGTTATTATGCAGTTTCTTCTATGATAGAAGTGTGAAATAGGGCAGCCAGTGCCTTTTTTTTTTTTTTTCTTTTTTTTCTTAATGTCGGGAGTAGCCGTGCTAGGGAGAACGCAAGGACAGCAGCTCGCTGGATGCCAGCATGGTAACTGACTTCTTCGTAGCAGAATTTGAAAAAAAATCTCCTAGAATGATGTCAGCAGATTGTTTTTTTTGTTGTTATTATGCAGTTTCTTCTATGATAGAAGTGTGAAATAGGGCAGCCAGTGCCTTTTTTTTTTTTTTTTCTTTTTTTTCTTAATGTGGCCTAGCAAACCCAACTTTGTTTTAATTCTATTCTGCGAGAAGGAGAGGAAGTGAGAGGGTTAAAGAGCAAGACAAACACAGCTGAGCAGGCATATGGGGGGCCTTGCTCCTGTCAAGAACCTTTTGGGTGGAAAAATGCAGTGTTCACAAAGATTTCTGAAGTTGCAAATTGGATAGAAATAGACTTGCTGCAGGAATAGTGGATGGTCTACCTGGAGAGGTTGGAGTAGTTTGCTGAAGTGCTCCCTGAAGTGGTGTCCCACGTCCCCAGCTTACGTGGAATGCCAGCTCGGTTTTTAATAACTGGGTCTGGCTGTAGACTGGGAACATTTGTATGTTTACATAAACTTTTCCCCTCTAATTCTGTATTAACAATATACCTTCTAATATGTTTTCAGAAGAAATTAACCAGTATACCTGAAGATGAAATAATTTCATTCATTGCTATGTTACATTTGTGATTTAAAAAAGGCATTAGCTGTAAATATTGGGGATATAGAGGAGTTGTAAACTTCACAGCTTTACTATGAGCAGCAAGCTGAACTTGGCTTTTGCAAATGTGTTTAGGAATTCTTAGTGCATTTTTTGCAATCATAATTAAAGCTTTTACTTTTGACAGGTGTTCAAAGGCCTGTGGGATCTTGCGTGTAGTATAGTATTTATATTTTGAATTTCTGGTCACATGTGGCTTGGACAGGGTATGAAAGGTATTAGTTCATTTTAACATTTAGGTTTCAAATTTGGAATATTTGGGAATTTAGAGTAAAATTTGGAACACATGTAGTTAGACAAAATGGGAGACATAACTTTCAGCTTCTTTGCGGAAGTCATGTTCAGAGTAAATGAAGACCAAATCAGCCAGGCAGCTGTTCTCCATGTAGGCTTGCTTTGCTAGGGCTGGTGTACACGGCTTTGCCCTTCCGTGGAAGGGAAAACATGTTTTCTATTCCAAATACCTGCTGCTCTGTGCAGGCACAGGATGAATCACAGACGTATTAACAAGTTTAAAAATGGAAGCCGCAACACCTCCAAACTTGCAGTTGTACATTTCTAAAGAGCCTGGTAGGGCTGTTTCTATATGGACCTCACCTGATAGCAATAACAACCAGCACACTGCGCACCTGAATGGGGATGGTAGAAATTCTCAGACCTATCAGAGGACCCTTAGTGGAAGTCCAAGTTGTTTTCCACATGAACTAGAATGGATGAGGTGAAGGAGTAACAAACTGGGCTGCCAAGGAGCATACCCACTCGGCACATCATGTAAGTGCCCAGCAATGCAGAGAAGCTACCTGGGTTCCCTTGTCTCTGTTTCAGATCCAAAATTACATTTAAAAAAAAAAAAAAACTCCAGAAGTTGTTACTGATAGAGCTCTGCCTTCCCAGAGCCGGCCATCATGGAGGCTTGGTAGGAGGTGAAAAAACCCACACAGCAGTTGTTAAATTCACCATATGGAAAAGATCCTTTTCACTCTGTGAAACTGGCAACAGGCCTAGTCCCCAACATCAGAGGAAATCCTGGCTAGGGAGAATGAGGTTGGAATAAAGCACTCACACAGCTGCCTTGCCCAGAAACTGGAGACTTGGCCTTAGCACTTGTGGAATGCGGAATGGCCAAGACGTCGCGATTCCCACCGGCTGCTGCAGCGGCTAGAACGGCCTCGGGGCACTGCAGCTATGACTGCATTCTCCTTTGCTCTGCATACTTCACCACAAGGAAGAGACACTAAATAAAGCAGTATGGAAAGATACTCCCTAGAATGGGAAGACACCTCTGTGTATTCCAGCGGAACTTTCGCTCTTCCAATCCTGAAGTTGTCTTCATTGCTGCTGTCGCTGGTAGAGCTGCACCTGGGCTAACAGTTTTTTCCAATTTCAATTTTTCCAGTTCCACAGAACTCTGATTTCCACAGTGGGTTTTCACAGGCAGTGCCCATGCATTTGTGTAGACATGCCACTTTGCGTTTGCAAGAGTAAGTGAACAGAAACAGAGGCTAGCAACAGGCATACTGGTTTTCTGGGGCTTTGAGATCACACTTCCTTATAAGAAGGGAAGTTTTCTGGGGAATGCTCTTCCACAAAGCATAAAAAAATGCTCAACCTTAACCTAAACCTATTAATAGGGATGGGACTGAGCTACAAATATCCCCCTCTAAGTTTTAAGCTTGAAGTTTTGGTGTTGGTAGAAAAAATAAGAGAATACAGAAAAAAAAATCACCTTTTTCAATATTTATTCCTGATTTTGAAACTGTTGCAAGCTGAAGTAAATATATGTGAGGCTTGGAATGTAGTGGAATTGTACAGTTGGGTAAGAGTTAAAATTAGAGGACATGACTAGTAATGGAGAGAATAAGCGATGGTCTCCTGTGGCTTTGTGCAGGGCCAGTAGTGGTCCAGGGATGGGGTGGCCATGGCGGAGCAGGTCCTGGCAAGGACAGCCAGCGAGGCTGATCTCACTCAAGGGCCTCTGTTGAGGTGGTTGCCATTGCTCTGCAGCTCAGCACAGGACATGAGGTTGGTGTCAGTGATGTGTGAGATGTGAAAAGCCTAAAATTTCACATAAATGGAAAAATATTTTTCCTCTGAAGTTCATGTTAAGAAATAATTTAAAGGACCTACCTCCTCACAAGGTAGGTAGGTCAGAATCAGTTGCCAGTTTTGCCTGTTAATGGTGCCTGATTTGTAGCTCCACACACATAGTGTGGTAGTGTTTTTTCACCAGAGTAGTTTTGGTCCATACGTGTGGAGAGGGAAGAGGAGAGATATAGGAAAACAGAGGGATTTCCCTGAAATCATATAGCAAGTTAAAAGATACTGCTCTGTAGGGCCAACAGATACACGAGATGTGTGTGTGT
>VZSV01000350.1:251782-268763 GCA_013398735.1 Nothocercus julius
TTTAGGATTTGCTTTGGCTGTTGACATTGCTAAAAATTTCTTTTTTTTTTTTTTTCACTGAGATATGTGAATGGTCTTTAAGCAGGAGTGAAAGAATTGTACTAAACACGAAGCTGTGATTAAAAAGATATTTCTAAAATGTAATCCTGCTGACAATGACATGAGGGGCTGCATATTTTTTTATTCTTATTAAGGTTCAATTTTCCTTTTATTCTTCTGTGGAGACTATTATTTAGAGAGAACAGAAAGACACTTAAAATCCCCCCCCTATTTTCTCCATTTCGTAAGCTACTGTGTGCACAATAGAATGCTGCAAAATGATCTGTGAAATCCAATGGGAAGGCAGAGAGCATTCATTCTTCCTAGAAATGTCCTCCATGAACTGCAACAAAGGAAATTGCATCATGCGTTAAAAAAATCCGTACGCTAAGATGTCCATTTTCCCCCCCATTTTGTGCTTAAAATAGCAATAACAATCTCCGAGCTGGGCATTTCCTGTCGATTAATGACCAGCCAGACTTAATGGCCCTCAGCAGTGCCTCGGGCCATCAACTCCTCCCAGCCAGTCATTGCTCCCTAGGAAATGCCCTTTTCCGTGTAGTTAGTGTTTTAATATTAGGATATACAAGTTGCCATTGGAGGGGGGAAAAATGACCTTGTGGTGTTGTTAAAAAGTAAAACGAAAAAATGGCGAAGTTTTGCACTTTAAAATTGTTAATGGTCAATGATCTATAAAAATTAAAATCTTAACTTTGCAAGAATGACAAAATGCTATGAGGCTTATTAACTGTGCAAAGTGTTTATCCCTCAAATACTCCCCAATTTCCATTTCATGTTTGTCATAGGCAATTGGGTAAATTACAAAATTTGATCTTGTAAAATGTGTCATAGCTTTGGCATTCGTTTGTGTTGGCTGTGCTATGATTTTAAGTCTTCTAGGAGGCACTGAGTGATTTAGGTAATTCTGCTTTTTCTCTTTTATTGAATATGTATAATGATAATACTAATAAAGCAGATTGCTACTTGGTGAAATCAGTAAGTATATGCTGCTTCTGTAGCCCGTATTATGCACTTAATTTCTGTAACATAGTTCAAATTTTAGGCATTTTGTTAGCATTCTAACAAAGAAGAGTATGAAAGCCAGGTCTGTATTGAAACGTCTTGCTCACATCCTTGTGTAGGCTAGGAATACTAGAAATAAAATTGCATTTAACTAGTGCCCTGGCAGAGCCCTGGTGTAGATGCAGTTGTACCAGCCAACGGTTTGTTTCTGTTCAAGGGCAGGTGGAGAGCCAGTTGTACCGTGCAGGCGGCTCCGGCGGCGCGACGCGGAGCGCCGAGGCGCGTGCTGAGATCCGCTTCACCCCGGCCCTTCCGGAGAGCGGGGGCTACGGAGCCGTCTCCAAGTCAGAGCAGTATGTGGGAATGAGGGTTGCCAAGAGGTTTTTCTTCCCTTTTCTTCCTTTTCTGCTGAGAGGGGCATATGGATGAGCAGTGGAAGTATTAGTGGGCTCTGAACTGATCTTCCTCTACACCCTGACAGCTGCTAATGTCCTAACTTTTTATGTGCATTGACTTTAGGAACTATGATCATGAATTTCTAGATACAAAAATTTCTTTTGGACTATCTGTCAACTTCCAGCTTCTAGATCTCAAGTCACGCAACTGTGGTTCTCAGTTCTCTCTTATGTTCTGGTTGCAATTAGTAAATTGTACTTGTTATTTAGGTGAAGGAGTAGCTGCTAAGCATGCAAGATCTGGTGGCCAGCAGGATCCCAAAGGCAGAACTCATTCTCTTTTCCATTAATTTGATAAACTGTTACTGTGAACGCACACATACCAACAATTCCCTTGGGATAGCAAAATACAGCGTGTCAGCATGGTAACTGTCCACACGCATGTTCTTAGCTTGCAGAATATACAAGCTAATTTAAATTAATTTGACTCTATCTCAGTTTGGACAGAGAAAGCTGGAATGACCTTGTTTTTTCTGGGAGCTTAGGAAGTACTGGCATATTCAATTCCTGCAGTTGTGCCAGTCGCTGGTAACTCAGTAGTAACTTGTTTGTGTGTCCTGTGTGCATATCCAGTGGAGATGCTGTCCTTTTAATTGCTAAAACAAAAGTCTGACAGCAAGTACTTACTTGCTAAATGCTTAAACCCAAATGAATATTTTAAGCGCTTCTTTTCAAGCAGACATAAATACATCCCTTGTTATGAGCCACTTGGTTAAATGCAAACTGTAGGAAAACAGCCGAGTACTTTTCTGTTCCCTTTCCTGCCACTGTGCCTGTCATCCACACAGCTCGCTGGCAGATTTTTTCAGTGGTTTATTTTTGCATCTTTTTATTTTTGTGCATGTGTGTTGAAGGTTCCTCATCTATTTCATTTTCAAGTTCCATTTTCATTTCGTTCTCTTTATGTTCAGCATTTTTATTATAAGGCTTTAATTGTGTTGATCGTTTCAGTCTGTGCAGAACAGTTAGTCAAGGTCTCAGGTTTTGAAAGACAGATGCGGAAGCTCTGTTCATAAATTTTAGGGCAGCATTTTTAAAAATCTGTGCCACTTTTTGCAGTGTGAAAGAATCTGAAAGACTTATTCTCAGAGAGCCGTATCTCCATTTAGAGTCTGAATATACTTGCAGTATGTTTCATTTAAACAAACTGTCTATCAGGCCCAAGATGTTTAGAGATAGTGTGACTCATATAGGTACCCCAGTTGTATAGATACCTGTGAGCTGTTTATGCCTCTCAAGGCAGAGGGTCATAAAAAATGGGTTTAAGTCGCATTCTCTTAATGTTGGGCTATCAGTACCTGTCTGATTCCCAGAAGCACTTCCTGCCTTTGGTTCTGCCCGAAGAATCCATCTTTGACCTGATTTATTTTCTGTTTGTTTATGTTCTTGGGAGCACAGCTGATCCCTGCTGGGACATTGATACAGTCCCTCCTGTATTAGATGGCAGTTGGTATTGCTGTGTTTTTCTTGAAGTTAAACAATAATCCCATAAACTTTTTACAGCGTTTTAATTTTGAAATGTCCAATCACATAGCAGTGTGCAGAACAAATTAGATAACCACTTTGTTAAACACACAAATATTTATTGAAAATAGAAAGGCCTCTTTCAGTTTCTGGGCATCTTCTGATATGCTTTCTGATGAAAGGATGAAGTGGGTGGAACTGGCAGTGGAAGAGGGAGGATTAGTCAGAAGGGAGCTGCCAGCTTCCAGCCCTTAATTTTGTATCTTCTTTGCTCTTGGAGTGTAGCCAGAAAACTGCTTGGGTCATCAGACATAACAGCTAGCTACTTAAGTAAATTAGAAAGTCTGCATATAAAAATAAAGCTACCCACTCATGAGATTTTCTTATCGTATCTCTCAGGAGAGAGCACTGAACACCCGTCCTCGTAAGGTCTGGGGCAGAGTGGCACCGCTCTTCACTGGGGTTGTGTCCTGGTCGGGAGCTGCCATGGGCTCATGGGAGGGAAACAGCGAGACTAAGGGGGGGGGGAAAAAAAGGAGATGCATTTTTTTCTTTCCGAAAAGCTATGTGTCTGATACCAAATATGGAGGCTCTACTTTCTAAGACACCATTTTAATATAATTCTTTGCAAAGAAAATAGAAGAAATATTTTTCCAAATGAAAATGATTATTTGAAAGCTTTTGCATTGTCCACAAAGAATATTTCTTGCTTGCATAGCCTTTGTTTTTTCTCTTTTCTCTTTTCCATTTTAAAAACTCCTAAAATAGGTTACAGCTGTGTCGCCCGGGCTGGCAAGAGCATACAGAGCGCGAGCTTATTCTGATCGTTTGAAACGGCACCAAAGGTGACCGACCGCTCGAGAAGCAGCGCTACTGGTGGTGCGGGAAAGCCTTAAAGGCGCCGGGGCTCCCGTTAGCCCCGTGGCAGCGGCAGCTCCTCCCGCGCCAGGAGAGCTGCCCTCGCCGTGGAGGGGAGGGCGGACGGGGTGCGCGCGGTTGGTGGGTGTTGCGCTCTGCTGCAGCCGGAGGCTTTGTGTGCGGGGGGCGGCTGCCGCGTTGTGCTGGTGAACGTGGCCCTGCTGCTGGGCCGGCCCCGTAACAGCGGAGCCTTACTGAAAGGCAAGAGTTGCACGAGGTCAGATAGGGTCAGAAAAAGTAGAACTGAGGAATATGTTTGCTTTAGTACAAAACGAAGAGGGGGAACAAAATCTAAAGGTAGGTAACAAAGAAGAAAAACAGATACACTGGCCCTGTAAGATCACAAGAAGAGACAGTGGAGACAGTGATGAACCAGTTCTCAAAAAGGAGCAAAGATGATACGTTGAAGACTCCGTGACAAAACAGAATGAAAAATAGAGAGATAAAAGACAGGTTCACACCAATATGAGACTGCATCAGGTTTCTGTGCCTAGGGAGAGCTCAGCAGGCTTGACGTCAGAACTGATAAAAATGGATAGTTGTCTGCTTGATACAAAGGCGTGAGGTGCACGTGGAAGATTTAGCATGGTCCTGATGAGGATGAGACAAAAGAATTTGTTCATCACGTGCATTTTCTGCAGGGAGTGTTCATAGTATCATAGGAAAGTTCGGCCTGCAGGTTCCTCAGGAGGTCATCTAGTCCGAACTTCTGCTCGGAGCATATTAGCCATGAAGTCAGGCAATCCCAAGGAAATGATACTGATTCAAAAATGATGTCTAAAGTGGAAACTTAAGTGATCTGCAACAGAACTACTCTAGTGTCTGAAGAGGAAAGCAGAAGGTATTACAGATAATGAAAATCAATCAGTGGGACATGCCTTTTAGCTGTGGAGATCACCCTCCTGGTAAGGGCTGTTGCATAGGTGAAGGGTACAGAATGTGCTGTTGTGCTGGACTTGTGCTGTTCTGTGTGCACAGTTAGCTCAGGAGGGGAAGAAGCCTCAGAAAGAGTCAGGGAATTACAATGTCGTGGTGAGGATGGACCCCAGTGTCCCCAGTGTGACAGATGCCCTTGTTTCTCCAGCGCTGTGCGCGTGTGCAGACCATCTGCCCTTGAGGTGAGCCCGGTCCCTTAATCAGGCAGGTGCTGGAGAGTGAGGCAAAGTCCCCTGCTCGTGAAGACACCTGGACCAGATAAAGTGAGACCAGAGATGGCAGTTCATAGGTCTCCCCCTTGCCCGCTGTAGAGTCCCAGGTATGCAGAGCCCTCCAACAGCTCCCTGAACAGGAGCAAGCCTGACAGCCTGGTCCAGCACAGCCCCTGAACAGCTCTGGCCCAGTGTAAGAGCTGCTGGTGCAAGGTGTATCAGGTGTCTCACTGCAGGGACCTACCTGCACGGGAGAGTGGGTGAGCTGTGGAGGATGCAGCCAAGCTGGCAAAGCCACCTCTTCCCCCCAAACTTTGCTTGAGTGCCAGCAGTATGAGGTTGCGTGGGGAAGGAGATCAGAACATTCTCAAGTGTAAAGGGAAGGTTTCTTTTCTCAGTCTTTTCTGAGCTACATTTCTTACCTCTGTCTGCCCTAATGCTCCTAGTTTTTTGAGCCTTCAAATCCAAGGAAGTAAATCAAAGGAAGCCCTGGGGGTGATAGAACTAGGGAATAGTCAGCATGGGCTTCTTGGAGATGGAAACAGACAGAAAGGACCTGGGGAATTGCTAACTCATTGAATGCTGGAGTTACGGAACTCTGATAAAATTATTCAATGCACATTTTGTCTATCTTTATTTTCCATGGAATTTTTTCTCTAATAAGCTAAGCAGCTTTGCTGCTAAATAATAGGGGTAATAAACAAGATCTACATGTATCTGGAAATAACCAGGGAAGGAACTGGAAAATGGATTTTAGGGTTCCTTTTAGCCCACTGCTCTTTATTGCCTGAGCAGTGTCAGCCTGGGGCACTGCAGCATCTCTGTGCCCCGTCGGCTTTACCTCGCAGAGGGGCAGCCGGTAGAGCTGCCTAGGCTGTTGTGAGGATAAACATGTTAGCAATTAGCAAGGTGCTCAGAGAACTGTGTTAAAAAGGGCTGGATATACAGCCAGACAGATGATTTGATGAGAGAAAAATCTCTATAGGTGGAGGAAAAATCTATAAATTTGTGTTGCCTCTTGCCAACCTAGCTTTCCATATGTGGTCTTAAGAATCAATAATGTGTCAGAACCCTGGTGTAAAGTTTTTGCTACAGGTCATAGCATGTGTCTGAAGTGTTGTAGAATTAGATACAATATTTTTACGTTAGCTCCTTCTATACTGTGTTGGCTGCATCTGCTTTTTCTTTGTGTTGAGGCAGTGTGGAAGTGCAAAAATGCAGCAGGGGCATGGCAGATGCGCAAGGGCTTGCCAACGTTGTCCGCCAGGGGCATTGCTGAAAAGGGATCTGTCCTCAGCTTTTTGCTTGGATTCAGCCATTGTTATTTAAACATTTAAGCAGCATATTTTAAAAAAATTTTATGCAAGTTATTTTCCTTTGTGATTTTGCAAGTTTCCATTCACTCATGTATTCATTGACATTAATTACCAGAAAGAATAAAGATGGGACATTGTCTTCTCTATCCAAAATAAAATCCCCAAGATTCTGCCAAATTTCCAGGGAAATCTGTAGCCACGAGAGCAAATGTCTGTGGAATTTACACGGTATATCTGAAGTACTGAACTTTGTAAGGATCTATCATAACATGGAGAAACCTTTTCTAATCATGTAAAATATGCCTGTTTTCCCTGAGTTTCCTACAAGCACTGTGGTTTTTTCATTAGACGTGTGGTTTAGGGAACCTGCATTCCATGGCCTCCTTTTCCCTCCTCAGGAATTACAAGGTGTTAATTAAAGCCTGCCCTGAGGCACTGGAGATACAGGTGCATCGCACAATCTATTTTTGTTCTGTCCATCCCGTTTGCTTTGGGTTGCTACGTAGTCGGTGGGACTCCCTTGAAGCTGTTTTAGTGGCACGCGAGCGGTTCCTTTAGCCTCGTGTGCGGCCGCGTCCCCACGTCCGTGGCACAGCAGGGCCAGAGGCCCCGCGGCTCCGCGCGTCCCGCTGCGGCACTGCCCGCGCAGGGGGCACTTACAGCACACGGCTGTTCCCTGCTCTCCGCCAGCTGCAGATGGTCCTCGAGTTCCGTGCAGCCACAGCAACAGCGGTCTGGGAGCTTACAGAAGTGGGCTCGCTTCCAGCTCCCAGTTGTTATTTCTCTGAGGACATTGGGTCCTATCAACGATTTGTCCTAATTTGGAGCAATAGTCCAGTCCACCTCACTGACATTCATGCAGTAATCTCATTTACTCTACACTGGTCATTTAATAGAATAGTGGTAGAGTCATCATAGGGAAATGTCACAGGAGGGTGGGTTTTTTTTTTTTTTTCCCCTCTTTTTCTCACTCCTATTTTGAGAATGAATATCTTGAGTTTTTCTGGAGAAGAGAGTCTTGGTTGTTTCTTGTTGATGTTGATTTTTTTGTGTGTTTGTGTATTAGTGTGAGCAAAATGCTAATATTTTTCTGCTCCAGTCATGGGCTTCTTGGCCTGCTGATAATGTTTGAACAGTTTTTTGTGTAGAGCTATTGTGTCTTATTGCTACTTCCGCTCAGAAAAACACTGGAGATGACAGTATAAAGTAATAAGATAAAGATAGGGCTTTAACTAGAAGGTTTGCTGCACAGACAGCTAAATAATAAACAATAATGTTTATTTGCCATCTTTTTATTTACTGAAGTTATCTTAAGTCTTTTTTTAAGTGCAAATTAAGAATTGGTAAAACAAGGGATGGTTGAATTGTTAAATTATTTACTATCAAGTTCTTGAGAAGAAAAAAAAAAGAGAAGAGAAGGCGAATTCAGGTCAGCAATGTCAAGACATTCTGCATTGTCTGTCTTTATCATCATGCAGAATCTTTTTATTAAGGCAGCATAGAAAGAATAGATTTATGGACTGAAGGTACAATGTTTAATATGTCCATATCCATCTAGATTGACAGTTCCTACAGACATGAATTTCCCAGGAGAGACAGTGTTACTGGTGTCAGTGGATGGCATCATTTACTTCAATGTTCCATTATTAAATTGATAACAAGGTAATTCCTCAGCTTCTCAGAGACATGACAGGGTTTACAATTGTTAACTTTCTTATTGCATGGGATTTGATGTTCTAGGTAGTTTTTAATAAGAAGCTTATTTTTATTTCAGTTCTGCAACACATGAAAAATACAACAGGAAAGTGCAGTAAAAGAGAAACCTGGTTCAGTCTATAAGGCACCAAATTTGGTCTAGTTTCTCAGGGTTTGTTTTTTTTTTCGGTATTATTTTTTACAATGGTAAAAAAACTGTGCTCCTGTTATTTTTCACTGATTTCTATCTAAAGATGTTTATGTAGATGAAGGAAGAAAGATAATTTTGAGGGATCATTTCATCAACCAATGTCCATTTGGAAAAAACAGAGGACTACAACTGTAGCAGTGGCGTAGGTGGCATTGAGCTGAATATTTCTTTTGGCCAAACATGGCGTAACTGGGTTTATGTTTAGAGTGAGACTTACAGATGCTAGCTGTACAAGCTTGGAAAGTCTATATGCAACCTAAAATGTTCCTTTCTATTCCCTGGTGGTCTAATTTTGCAACTAAGACCTATAGGATAGGGAAGAATCTGGCTTGGAGTCTGTATCTTTCATTCATATAATAAAAAAATGTAATATGTCTATATGGTCATGGGTGTTTTTCATTTAGATATGTACAAACCAAGGATTGTTTGTCCTTGGCAGTGAAACAGCCAAGGATTGCCCAGTAAAGTTTTCTTTATTAGCTTTCCAGCAGCTGCACTGCTGTCATCCCTGCGTGGGTGCAGGTCCCTTAGGAAATGCCCTTGGGATGAAGCTTGGTTAGGGAGAGAGAGGGCTAGGTCAGGACTCCCTGCATGTATCCCTCCTGCAGGTAGAGGAAATTCAGTGCTGTTAAAAAAAAAAAAAAAAAAAAAAAAAAAAAAAAAAATTGAGCTGCCAAGAAGTTGTCCTCTCCAGATGTGCTCGTGAGGCTGAACGTGTCTCTTCCCATGGGGCCTGCTGAACTCAAGCTGTGGTTTCGGCTATTA
This sequence comes from Nothocercus julius, assembly GCA_013398735.1. Taxonomy (NCBI): domain Eukaryota; kingdom Metazoa; phylum Chordata; class Aves; order Tinamiformes; family Tinamidae; genus Nothocercus; species Nothocercus julius. The sequence continues at coordinate 260,817 of VZSV01000350.1, forward strand.
GTTTTGAAAGAGTAAGCCTTCAGTGCTGGCCCTCCTCTTCCTCGTGGCTTTTGGTGGAGTGTCTTTGGCTCTGTTCAGACCAACCGCGGCCTGTGGCAAGGCTGTACTGTGGTGTTTAGGAGTAAGAAAAGCATCTTCAGCCGAAGACAGCAATCTTTGTCTGACCCAAACACAAGTGCTTCCTGAAGTTTAGATCAATTTAGAATAATTTTGTAGATATTTGAAATCCATTTCTTAAGATAGTCTTCAATCTCTAGAGTCCATCTATAAACAACAATTGCCCTTTTTCATGTCTCTCCTTCTCAAACGGGTAACTGTTACAAAACCAGTCCTTCTGCCTCCTTGAAAACTCCTAATTTTACAGCTTTCAGGGGAACATTCTCATAGTGAAAATATTCACTGTCTCCTCCTATTTCTGCAAGGAGTTTGCAAATCAGGTACAAAATCCTGGGGATTTTTGTGAGCGCTTCCGCATGCGGAATGAGGCGCAGGTTGCAGCCGGCAGCGGTGTCTCCACGGAGCATCTGTTGACGCTTGGGGCAGAACTTACCTCAAGCTGAAAATTAATCAAGCCGGTGTGAGGGCTGCACTGGTTGGGGCGGCTGGGTTTGCTTAAGTGCAGGGAGATTATGCGCAGATCTGCAAGAATAGTTTAGGAATAGATGTGGATTAAGGGCCAGTGTTGGAAGACCGTAAAAATACGGTTATTACTGGCACGTGAATGGATGATTGCGATTGCTTGGGGATTGTTTGGAAGTTTTCTTAAATTTGCAGGAGCTGCCAGTGTTCGTATTTAAATCCAGCCCCCTGAGATTTTTCAAAATCTTTGAATGTACTGGAGCTCCCGTAGTCCCTCTGGAGCAGTACAGGACAAATTGTCTACTTACAGTTTTACTGCTGTCCTCATTTAAACAGATGTTCTCAGAACCGTCTGACCCAAAGTAGGTCCTGTCATTTTTTTTTCTCTCCATCCTTTTGTTCTGAAACCCATCACATTGTCAGTGATAGAGGAGAAACATCATTTAAAAACATATGCACTGGTGAACCTTATTCTATTATTTTTTCATGCTGTTGCGTTCCTGAGACATTCCTATAAAGATAATAGAAATAAAATTAAAAAATCACAAGGGAAATGAAGTCCAGTTTAAGCTTCCAGGGGATTATTATATACAGGGAGAAAAAAATATTTTAAGGATTATGAGAAGTACCTTGTCAGTGCCTTTTAAGTAGAACAACTGCTAATGCATTAGTTACAGAATTGTGTGAAATGGAGGTTTTTACTAGGTGCTTTAGCTACAGTATATTCATCTTATAATCACATCCTAAATGGTACATTATATACCTCCCATTTCCATCTTCATTCTCCCCACCCCCAAAAAAGGGGTCTTTATAGACACTCTTCCATGAGTGATGAAGAAGGTCTTGTACGAAACAGAGCATCCGTTGCCGCCGCCCTGCAGTTCCCTGCCCGCGAGCGCTGGCGGAGCTCTCCGTCACGCTGTGCACGGTTGGGCCACGAAGAGCTTGCGCTCCCGCGAGGGTCATCGGGAGCCGCCGGTCGGGGCGCAGAGCTCCTGGCCGTTAGTGTTGGGATGCTCTGGAAAAGCTGGCCCTTGTGCCCAAAAAGGTTAAACAGAATAGTGAGGAGAGGCTGAAATGTGATAGAATTGATTATATTTACATATAAACTGTGACTTTTATCAATTGTTATTGCTCACTGTCTTTTGCTATTTGCTTTCTAGGAGGTAAAGTGTGATAATATTCCATGTTTTCTTCGTAACCTCCCATATGTAGTTTTAGGAGCACGTTCAAATCTCGTATATCAGAGGCAGCACACCTACAGCTGATTTCTGGTGGGGAGGATGGAGGGGAGGTCACTGGGACCAAATGGCAAGACCGGCACGATGTTTGGGGGAAGGAAGCTAACGTGGAGGGCTGGGGGATTTGCCTCCATGTAGGAATTAAGGTTCATTTCAAATTATAAGAGAACATTGGGGAATACAGAGAGAATTAAATGTGAATTTAAAATATGTATATATTATCCCCTCTGAGATCCTGGTTTTCATGCAAATAGCAACAGCAGAAATGTATTTTTTTTCTTGCAATCATTTTTGTTACTGTAAACAGTATACACTACTTCTGTCAAACATATATACTTAATTTTAAATTTGAATGGGAATCAATATTTAAAAATATGCTGTCTTAATTAGCAGCTCTTTGAAGTATCGTGTATCTTGTTCTTCCTCCTTTGTACCCTCTCAGCAGATCTTCCAAATTTCATTAAAACTACTTGACAGAGCCTCGCTCAGCTACTTGTACTTATGGTTAGTCACCCTGGATGTCCCACAGCTTTCCCTGATGAAAAATTTGGTTTGTGTAGCAGCTGAATTCTGATAAAATTTACATTGTGACTAACTGTGAAAATTCTTATCATGTTGTTAGGATTTGAGTATTTCTTTTGTTTCCTTTAGTTACCTTACAAAAATTGTAAATTTTCAAAAGATACAGTTTCTAGTAAACTTCCAGATATTGCAGTAATTTAAGTACTTTTTTACTCCCAAATTTTCTCATATATATTTTATTAAAATGCGTTTTCAGATTGAAATATTTTGATGTATGTCTTATAAATGTCTTTAAAAACATTCTGGGTTTTTGTTTGTTTTTTTTTTTTTTTCCTGAGTAGCCAAGTTATCTTGAATATCAAATACAGCAAATTCTGTTTCATAAGCATTTGTATAAAGCTATATAAGGCTGTTTGTAATAGAGAAAGGATTGTGTAGAAGTGACAAGCTTTTCCTCTTTCAAGCGTGGAATAAAATCACAGCCAGGAAAGATCGTGTGGATCTTACGAAAAACTATTTATGTCAGAGACGATGCAAATGAAGGGGTACCTAATAGCAAGGCAGATACTTCTTCACATGCCTTCCTTCTCGAGAGACCTACACCTTGCAGACATCGGTCAGAAAGGTGACTTTTGTAGGTAGCTCGTAGGTAGGTGGGTGGTAGTTTGATAGGTAGAGGTTCATCAGAGCAACACAAGTACTGGAACATAATGGTAGTTACAAGTCATATTGTCCTTTTAAATGAATATATTACAGCCTAGGCATACCTGCTTTTCTCCATAACTGCCTTCCCTTTCACAGTATAGTCTTCTTTTTTTCTAAAGATATTAAATATATCAGGTTTCTTCAGGAGATAATTTGGGAGTTTACAGCCCCCAAAAGATGTGTGTTGGATGAGTTTTATAGACCAGATTTTTAAATGCTTTTTCATCTATGAATGAGTCATTAGCCCTTAACATTATGGGAAAGTTCAAGGAGAAGTGTTACACAGACTGGAAGGGAAAGAATAAGCTCATTGCAGATATTAATGCAGATTGTGAAGCTTGTTTGGAAAACAAGACTCAAACTAACCTTATCCTACCTATGAAGCAAAATTAAAACTTTCATAAACAACAAGTATAGCCAAATATATATTTTTTTGCTTTCTTCCCATGACAGTTTCTCTAAAGAGCCCCAAACACTTCTGGTATTATATAAGTAGTGAAGAATTTAAATGTTCCTTCAAGCTAAAAAACAGCTACGTTTCACTGTTGCTTCTGTGCCTCCAACTGCCTTTGTTCTCATTTAATCACATCCCGTATGAATTCCTATATGTTTGAACAGGGCTGCTAGTTTTCCTTAGCAACTTGGTGTTGACAAAATGGGTGACCCCTTAGACTGTTTTTTCATCTCCAGTGCTTTGGTTCCCATATACGGGTAATTATGTTAACTCTGCAGATAGTTAATGTGGAATTTTTGCATACAAAATCCGGTAACACAGCTTAAAGAGACCGCATATTTCTTGTTTTCAGATTCTAATTGCCAGTATCATGAGCACGTATAGCAAGAGCGACTGGACTGAACTTTCAAAAATGGCTGAGGTAATGTTTTCCTAATGGTGTTTCTTCATCATTTTTGTCTCTTTGTATTCTTAGATATAATAAGAAATTTCTTGAATGAAATAGATTCAGTGCAAAATGAGAGTTTAAAACATGTCCATTATAATTTGTTTGTTCTGTGATTTCATTAAAATGATGGGAATGTAAATTTAAAGGAAATCTATTCTGTAAAAATAGTCCCTTGGATTTTTAAACACTACCTGGAAAGCCTTTACACTTTGAATCTATATACTTTTTATTTGCATTTTAAGCAAACTGTATATTATGACAGATGCCCTGATAAAATTTAATTCTACCTTTGAGAGCCTAACTTGATCTTACCTTGCCTACAGGCACACTAGTTTGACAGCACCAGAAGAAATTTTGAATATAAAACTCTTCAATATTTAAAGTATAAAAAGCTCATTTAATGCTATTCCAGTTTTAATACAGACTTTCAAAAATGATAGGAGAAAAAGCTAGTGTATGTAATAGCAGTCAGCAGGCTTCCTGTAACATAAATCCAGTGTTAGACAAATGCAAACAGACCATACAGCTGAAACTTTGATTTTGAAATCATTTGAAAAAAAAAAAAAAAAAGTATAAAATCTATTCCATAGCGAATACTATAACAGTCAATTAAGAGAGTGATGCTATCACTCAGATCACTCAGAAAGACGTATACATCCAGGTATAACAGGATGTTGTGTGTGTGTGTGTTTTTTTTTAATGAAAATTTCATCACAAATCAAAATACCTAGAGGAACTAAAATGCATATTTTCAGGCCAGTAATGGAAGGCTTTAACAGACTTTGTAAAGAAAAAATTATTGGCTTATCATTATTGTTACCTTAAGCTCAGCATTTGTTTTATAAATATTGTACAGATACATATTTTGTGTATATATATTTCATGTGTATGTATACATAGGCACACATACATATATTTAATTATGGATGTAGATGTTTTGAAATCATGTTTCTATATGCATGTGTATATGTGTTTGGATACCCTTTCTTCTTTATTCCCAGCATTTTAAAGCCTCTCATGGTAATACGGGAAGACACTTCTCTGTTTTCTTTGGACATTTTAAACCTGTGAGGGAAAAAATCACTTTGGGGACTTAGGGAAGAGAAATTAAACATCATCAGTAATTGGCTTTGTGATCTTTAACGCTAGTCCATTTTATACCTGTATTTACCTAATTGACCATGAAATCTTTTGTGGAATCCATGCTTGACATGAGCTCTACTGCTTTTAAACTGACTGTGATGAATGGCTTTATAGTGTCACGTGCTCCCTTTTTTTAGTACAGTGCCACTGCTACCTAATTTTAAGGCAGATACTTTCAATCTGTGCTTGCATTTTTTACTCCTTTGGAAAAGATTCATTATTTTAATGGCTTTAATAATGTGCCATATATGTAATATAACTTTCTTCAGCAAATAATCTTGGCTTTGCGCATAGGGTCACACTTGCTGGGGCACTCTGGAATCCACTGTTGAAGAGCAGCGATATTTTATCACGTGTAAGGCCTTCCCCAGCAGGTAATAGATGTGGCTTTGCAAAGAGCACGAGCCCCGCAAGGTGCCGAGGTCCCTCTCCACAGGAGGACGACCTATTCGTCCGAAAGGTCAGCTTGTCACGGAGGCCGCTAACACGGGCACGGCGCTGCGGAGCCGGCCAGCACCGGGAGCGTTCCTGAAAATGATGGATGGCTTCCTCCCGGATCGCGCTCCGCAGCACTGCTGAACCGTGGCTACGCAGCAGGCAAAAGTACGTCAGGTCAATAAGAAAAAAACAAATGCAAATGCACGACGAAATAGGAGTTGCAGCCAAGTAGAAAGCCAAGGGGGAGAGATCCTTGTCGTAGGTGGGAGCAATTCCACAGGGAGGAATGGAGATGTGTTTGTACGCTGCCCTTCTGCACGTTAGCAGCTTTTCCTCTTTAGCTTTGCCTAATAGAGGGTGCTGAAGAGAAATTAACCCACTTAATATGTTTGCATGGGCTTTTTTTAGTAGCCTTGGCAGACTGTAGAAACAAACTACTTAGCCACAGAAGCTGTGGCACAGGCATCTGCAAACAATACAGAGAGACAAAATCCATCAAAGCAAAAAGGAGAAAATTGCTACTAAGAATCACAGTTTTTCAGAGCACAGAAGCTACTTGTATAACGCTAACTGCTGTGCCTTCTTCTCATGGCTCCAGTAAGGCCCCATTATACATTTCATTTTTTATCTTTTTGCAGAAAAAAAAAAAAAAGAAAAAAGCCTTTATTGTGATTGTCTATAGTTAATTTATTTTTTACTCTATTTTCCTTTTGGAAAGCCACATTGATTCTTGAATGTTCTTCTCTCTATAATAATCAACACATTTGATTTTTAGGCTATCATAACAACAGCTTTCTCTAAGATTTATTTCTTTTTAATAAATCAAGCGCCTAAAAAAATCTCTGACATGAAAGTTAGTGCTATAGTGAAAGAGTTCATTACTTAGGATTATGTATTTTTTTCCTTTTGCACTTTTCCTAGGTTGCTGGTGCAGATGCGCTGGAGCTGAATTTGTCGTGTCCGCATGGGATGGGGGAGAGAGGCATGGGCCTGGCCTGTGGGCAGGTAGGGCTCCCGCTGCAGCCTCTTTGCTGTCCCTTCAGCATCCTGCCCTAGCGCACGGAGAGCGGCTCCGCGGGGGGAAGACGCGCCGCAGGGTCCTGTCTTGAGATTCTGGGGTTGAACGTGTTTGTTTAATGGTGGAAGTGGAAAATGACAGAAGCTACAAATATGCAAAATGCTTAGTTTTGCTGAGAACAAAAAAGCATTATGCATTTGACAGGAAACAATAGTAAAACAGATAATTTCCCAAACCCGCTTGGACAGAGTTTGGTGATTGCCCCTGCAGTGCCCTGTAGATATCTTCCAGACCACGACACAGTGCAAACTGCATGTGTCAATAGTGATTCTGAAAGACATGAGATATAGGCACATTTCACACGTTTCTTTGTACGATTTTTAGCATTTGAACCTAACTGTTTCTGGATTGCAGAATGTGGCATACATTGTGGTAGTGCCACCTACAGTTACCTTTCCCTGCTATAAGACCATGCTCTGCACCGTGCTCTGTGCGGTCTTATAGCAGGGAAGCTTGACAGCCTTGACAGTTGTGTACAGTTTGGACTGTCATTATCCATGCCCTGTGTCTCTATCATGCTGAAATGTGATGCAGGATTTTTGAATACTTTCCATGACATTATTTAGGAGAAAGTATCTCATTTTCCTCATGAAAAAACAAACTCTTTCAAAAAACAGTTGTTACATTCATTTCTCTTCAAACTTTTGAGATTTTTGCATGTTTTGCCCATAACTTTGAAGTTTATTTGGGCTCAGAAACATGCCTAAGTGTGGTAACCTAGTGAGTCTCTGAGAAATCTTGCTTCACCTAGTCTCTTGGGAAATATTTTCTGCAGCGTGACCTTTAAATTTTCCGAAGAGTGAAACTTCTGGGCTTCAGGTAAACAAGAAGCTAGTTGATCTGAGTTTGCTTATTGAGGCACTGATTTGGCACATCCTCGCTTCCGAGGGCTTGATTTCCAGTCTTAAGACTGTTTGGGGCAACAGGGAGGAGGGAGGAGGAAGCTGCATCGTGGGGATCACAATTATATACCCTAATATAGCCACATACGCCATTCAGCTGATCCCCTCAGCGGGTACTAGCAGACCTCTTAATTCATCCTCTCTCCTTGGCTTGACCCAGACCATTTGAGAACTGAGGTGTGGTTGGATAACTAAGCCATTAACTTTGTAAAACTTTATCAGGGAGGCAATAGGAGCTGTAATGATTTCAGTGAAAGATAGAACTGAACACATTTTGCTTGAATCTTTATCATAATAATGTTACTGTTAGGCCTTGAGCATGAGAATTTTATTATTTTCTGGGAGCAAAAGTGTGTCAGTCTATTCCCTGCTATAGGTTATTATTTTAATGCAAGTAGCCTAGATGCTTTTCATGGTCAGTGGTCATTTTCCAAAGT
>VZSV01000350.1:268848-279590 GCA_013398735.1 Nothocercus julius
GTGTTTTTAACAACAAACAGCCATAATAGCCACTTTTATTGGTTTTTGAAGCAATTCCCACCCTTCCCTCTCCACGGTATAGCTCAGTAGTTTGGGTTGTCTCCACATGAGATAGGAAAACCCTGTGGAAGGGTATGATTTAGTCAAGGAGAGCCCTGAGGGAATCGCATGGAAACTGAAATACACTCATTTCGAGCTCTTTTCTTTGCCTTTTATTTAAAGTATATGCTATTTCCAACCTGCCCTGGTTGGAATAAAATATATTTTATATATATATATATATATATATATATATATATGAAGTTACTTAGATGTGTAGTCAGTAGGGAGGTGTCTGGTGACATGAGCTTTTACATATTTTTCAGCTACTGTAAAATTAGAGAACTAAATGCAAAATTTGAGCACTCAGGGCTATCATGTGAATGTGAGACCCTCCTTGGAGGGGATCGGATCTATAAAGTAAGAAGATTACATTGTATATAAATATGCGTTTGTATAATAATAGTATTTCTAACTTTCCCATGCAATATGGATATTCTTTTGAATGTTTAATATATACTGCTCTCACTTAAATATATCTTGTCTTTTAACTCCCTTACCCGAAAATGAGAGCTCAGAGAACAGAACCCAGTTCTTCAGACAAATAAATAAAACAAGTGATCTTTAAAGGGCCAAATCCAGAGGTTCTTCCTCAGAGTTGGCCGTGACAAATTATAGTGACTTTAAATGTAGTTCGCTGAAGCAAAGGCTGAGAATAAAGTGGATAAAATAAATCTATGTGCTAGGACATCTCTCGGTGCTCTTCGTGGAAGGTTCTGCAAGTAGAGTCCCCTGGAGACCCCTCATAAACCAGGAAAGTGCTAGGATGTACTTTGGCTTAGCTCCTAATACCTGTTTTCCCAGAGCTGAAGTCAAGCAGGTGGTATATATGTAATGGGAGGAAGAAAAGGCTCTTATACACTCTGGAAAAAAAGTATTCAGTGCCTACACAACCGAGCATAAGGCTTTGAGAGATAGAATAGCTTTCCTGTTTGTACAGTGAAGCAGGGTTTCTTAAATCTTTTTGATAACATAATCCAGATCTTCATAGGGAAATTTCTTAGGGATTAGGTCCCTTTTCATGCCTAAGCACATTAAATCCTCAGGAAACTACAGAAATCAGTGAGATGAAAAATAAAGGCAGAAATACATGTATGTGCATTTTTGCTATTTTAAATGTGTAAAATGTTCTGCTTTAAAAAAAAGAAAAATGGAAAGGACAGGTTAATTGCACAGTCTACTTTTGCTCCTCATTTCAATTCCTGTGGTGTGCCTAAGGGTAAGTGTAGAAATCTGGGAACATTAGATTCACTTTTTCTCTATCCCATTTCGTTATCTCCTCTCAGACACTTCCACTGTTTCATACCACAGTATTTTTTTTTAAATTCCAGATACATCCAAATAAGATATATAAAAAATCTGGTACTAAAAGTGGCTGCTTGTTTTGTACTGCATTACAGTTCTCAGCTTTTATTTGATTTTAATTCCAAATCATTAGTGCAGACACTCTGGCGCCTGAACAGCATAGCTAGCCAGAGGGTTAGTATTAAAGATGCATCTGTATTTCTGCCAATAAGTTACTTAAAGCTGGTTCTGTATAAAATGTCAATTATATTTACTAATGCTGATTAATGATAATAAAGTTAAGATGCGTATTCTTTCAGAACAATGTGCAGCGGTAGCTGTAGACCATTAAAAGTTGTAAGGGAGTTTTTATCATGAAGTTAAATGGTACTAATGCACAGATTTTCTTTGAATCAGATAATGTAAATGTACAGAACATTTAATAATAAGTAGAAAGACAATATGTTGGACAGTAGATTATTGCTGTATTTGTGGTGAGCTTTGTATCTCTTCACTGGAAACCATACGAAGAATCTTTAAATCTTTTGTTTTTAACATATGCTTCTAAAAATGGTATTGAAGCTTCAGGACCAGTACTGTGATCTTAAAACCATGAATGTCTGTGTTTGGCTTTTTAATTTTGGTCCAGAAGTCAAGAATCCTCCCCAGGTAAGAGGATAAAGCAGTTCCAGGAACGTGTTGCCTGGCGAGGTCCCGTGCTCTCCCTCGCCAGGGTTTCAGGGCTGGCACGGGCAAGGCCCCGGCGCACCCCGTGCGGCATCCCCAGCCTGGGCTACGTTGTCTGCAGAAGACCTTTCCGACTAACGTTTCTGTTATTCTGTGGATTCCCCGCACTAAATTTCTGAAAGCCTTGCATTATTTATACCAGAGAGGGGAAAGGAGTAGTGGATAAAGGTAAGCGCACGTACTCGCTTGGTCATGGTGGGGAATGATGGTCAGTGTGACAGGGAGAGCTCAAGTCAAAACCAACACATCAGCTAAACTTAGCAAAGCACAGAAGATACTTCTGGACTTTTCTTTTTAGTTTCTCGTACTCAAAGATCTCAGCCTAAGTGCAAGAATAGAGATTTGCTATAAGCAAATATTAAAATAATAACATCATGGCTTATAAATATTTTCCTTAGTCATACCTTTTAACCCTCAAATATATTTCCATATCTCATCATTTAAGCTATGGATTTGGAGGACTGTTGGCTTTTTTAATTTATATTGAAGGAGAAATTTCTGTCTCATGAGCACTGAAATATAGATCATGATTGTTGAACTATTCAGAACATATACAAAATGGTGTTGCTTCATAGTTATTTTCCTACCTTTATTTTCATTTTACTTAAACTCTAGTTACCGCCGTCTCTGCTGCTAACTGTGTTTATGTTTATTGCCTGCAATTAGGAGGCAAGATTCATAAAAGCCCCCATTGCCTCATTCACAAGAAGAAGATTCTGTTAAAAACAACAGCAACAAGGACCAAAATCAAACTGAAAGCACTGGTTACCCTACAGAGATGAAAACTGGCTGCATGGCACAATTGGATTTGCTCCACTGTACCTTGGAAATAGGAAAGATGAGGCTGCTGCTTAATTGAAGTGCACAGCATAGCATGATAATTTGCTGTTGCTCTACAGTCAAAGAGTTTGAAGTATTTTAAATAAATGATGCCCCAAACAGAATTTGATTATATCTGTGTTTGTGTGGCAGTCTACCATCACCCTACAGTAATATGCTGGTTAAGTATAATTCATTGAGTCCTGCAGGCAATATTAGTTCTCTCTCTTCTCTTTTGTATCAGTTAACTGCAACAAATTAATGCAAAGTACACCAAGATTGTGTTGCACTGTGCAATAGGAGCAGCAGGAACACGTCTCCCCAAAAGGATATAGCAGGTATAATCAACGTGATGGTTGTGGCAGTGTCTCAGAATTTATACATCTTGTCGACTGGCACTGACCACTGTCCTCCTTTTTGTTTGGGAACTTAGGGAAATAAGGCCTGGCTCGTCTCGTACACTTATCCTGAGACGAGAAGATGTATGTGCTGGGCTCAGTCCCCTGGCTTGCACGCTAACCGTGGCCGCGTGTCATCTCTTAACCTCGTTCAATTTTGTTGTTTTAAGCTCTTTTTGTCTCTTTTTTTCTTTTCCCTCATTTCATCTGTCTCTGTTCCCTTTCTCTTTTCACTCCTCCCTTCTTTAAACCCCTCCTCATAATATTAACCTGCTGCTGAGTTGCTTTCAAAGTAGCAATTGACTCCTGCACAGTTTCGGTGGGAATCCGAAAAGCCTCACTATGCAGCCACTGCTGCCTTAGTGACCTCGGCCACCTTCTCCTAGCGCCTGACTTCATTTCTTTTTCTTCTGTGCTCAAAAGATTCAGGTGTAACAAAATGTTGTGGTTTAAGTCGATTTATTCCACATTTTCAGTACAGTAAGTCCTTTCAGTGCTTGTGCATTTTACTTTTTTGGAATATGCAGGAGGAGACAATAATGAGGTATGAGAGTTGATTAGTATTTTGTCTTAAGAATTCTGTTTTTCATGCTCTTGAGGATAAATGAATTAAGATGCACAGTTTAATAAATTCATCATCAGAACACTATTCTGCAATTTTATGTTACACTGTGACAACATTAAATCCCTGTTACAATTTTGAAGAATGTTTAATTGAATTACTCCAAATACAAAACAGGAAATAAAAAGGGTTTATAAATAGGGCAGTAATGTTAACAGCACTGCCAAATCACTGAGAATTTTTGATGACATGATGTGGCTGTTGATAGGATTTTAAATACTGTATATGCATGGTGAGCTTTTTTTTTATTTATAGAAAGTATTCTTTTCAGAATGGATTTTATTAGAAAATGTAGAAGTGGGTCTATTTCCTTGAAATTCACAAATATAGGAAGAGAAGTTGGGATCCTTATTTTCAGTCTCACTATCACAGCAAACATTTCAGCTGGAGTTTATACCTTGTGAATCACAGATATCACAAAGACAGTTAATTCAGCCGAAATATCGGAGAATGTTGTGTTTTAAAAAGGCTTTTAAAATAAAACTTCAGTAATTAGAATATGACAGAGGATATGGCAAGCGAGTGCTTCCTGGAAAGGAGGTAAAGCATGATTTTCTTAAAATCCAAATGGCAATTGGTATTTATTCTTGCAATTACACTGTAGTATACTGAAAACTTTCAGAAAGGGGAAATGTAGAAAAGTTAGGCAATCTTACATTTCTGTGATTACATTGTTAAATGTTTTGTTTTTACTGACCTTCTGGACTGTTTTGCCTCTGGATACTTGGTTTCACCATAAGACACTGTAATTACTCATATCACTGATGCCCTGTAAACAGGCTTTATTAGGAAAAATGTGGTTAGCAACAAATATCTGAGAGTGGGTTAAATAAAATATTTTAAGACTCTTCATTTTGGCGCGTGTAAAAGTTAACTACACAAAGCATGTTAATAGCTTTTTTTTTCCCCTGTGGTTTTGATTTTATGTCACTATTTGATAAAGTTAATTAATAGTATGCTAACTAGTCTCTTCACTGCCTAAGTGAGATTTCCCAGGAATTAGGTTCATACTTTTAAAATTTTCCCTCACCTCCTAGTAAAACAGGTGCACTGAAAGGCTTGTCATTTACAGTGTCTCAAATCTGAGTAAAGGCACATGATGATTATTTTACTGCTCAGTGGGAAATCCTTCTCACAGCATCGCTTCTAAATTTCTTAATTTGTCACTTTCAAAGATTTATGATTCCTCAAGTATCTCGATATTTTCTGTCTTTATTATAGGAAAGGGACAGAGAACTTGACCTACCTGGCCACAGGAAAAGGCCATCTGTAGCTGCAGTTCTCGTGTATTAAAGTTCTGTGCTTTCTTTTAAGCTTTCTCATGTATGATGTAAACCTCATGAAACCTTTATGCCTTCTAGCAGGTAACCTCTGCATGAACTAAAGAGCTGAAAAATTGTTTAATCATGCTGTATACCACTTTTATACAGTCGTATGAGAAACATTATTTTGGTCAGATAGAAACAACCAAGGTAAAATATTTTGTTCTGTCAGGGAAAAATGTCATTTTTATTTAGCCAACACTTTAAAGGTACCAATGCTGTTGATACATAAGTCTTCCTTGTTAAGTATCTCCAAGAAGTTTATAGAAGTGTTAGCATGCAGTTTCACATTTTTCATCTGGAATATTTAGGTCCAGTTGGTACAGGGGTCTCAGAACAAAATCATTTGATAATTTGAACTGGCAATCTCTGTGTCACCCTTTCAGACCAACTGTTATTAACCTTCATCATGACAACTGAAGAGAATAATGGCTGGGTTTGAGTTCTATAATGTTGCATTGAAATCAATAGCTGTAGATAGTGATTGCTACACTTTTGACTGACATCTTCATGAAAACGAGCTTTTTCATAATATAGCATTTTTTTTTAAAAAAAGCCTTGTAATCTATTTTAAAAACAGAATGTTTTCCAACGGGTTTTTGTTTGTTTGTTTTGGTTGTTTGTCTTAACATTTTAAAATAAAAAATATGAACTAAAGAAAAACAGTGTGGTTCTACCACCTACTTAGAGACAGTAGTAGGTTTTCAAAGTAAATTGAATTGCCTTTCTCTTAGCTGTGGGGAGAAGACAAAAACCAATAAAGCTTTTACATGATCGGAAAAAAGGGAGTAATTGCAAAGCTGGCTAAAAGAGAGCCTCAAACCTTCTAAGTCTCAGTGGTGCTTGATCTTGGCATCCCTCTTATCGTTGCTTTGACTTGCATCACAAATCTGTATTTTGTACTTTTGTGTACTGGTAAATCAAAAATATCTAACTCATTTTTGACCTTGTCTTAGTATTTGTGATTTTTTCTGTCATTAAGTGCTACATTTTCCGAGAAGGGTGTAGGAGTGCTGTACCGCTCCTACGCGCTTCCGTAATCCAAAGTGCATCTCCCACACAGCACTTTGACAAACGTATTCTGGAGTTTGGATGTTGACCTATGTTAGTATTGGCAGCTGTTAGATGAGCTATGGTAAAAACTTTGCAGTACAGTTTTCTGGGGGTGGACTTCAGAGTGTTTTCCTTTTCTATCTTTTTTTTTTTTTAAATATACCATTAGCAGCAGTCACTTGTGCAGCTCAGTAGTGCACTAAAATAAGAAAATGCTGTAATAACCTGTTATTCCTATTCTTTCATTTGTAATAGAGAGAGATGATCAAAGGCTGTTTCTCCTATACTTTTAACATGCTTCAAAGGTTCTAATTTAAGTGCTGGAGAAGGGAGAAATAGTGATTGCAAGACCAAATGAGACTTAGAAAAAAAAAAAAAAGACAGGAGATGGCAATTTACTAAAAAGGAAGCTTACTAGGAAATTGTGTTTCTATCATAATCATTTATGAGGTTTTTTTAAGATGCATTTTGTTAAATACTGTTAAATGTAAAGTATAATCTTTTCGTATGTGCCAAGATTTTCGGAGTAGGCTAACGGTGAAGCACAGCAGTGCCATAGTCTTGTTCTGGCTTTTCTCAATAGCTGCTCTTGCTTCTGCTCGTGTGGATTGGGTCTCAGAGATTGGACTAAAAGGGAGGCAGAGAGAATGTAATCTGTTTAAAAAAAAAAAAAAAAAATTGTCTCACTAGAAGTGCGTGCTTAAGTTTGGGTTGCCTGATTTGTGTTTTCATATACCATTTTATTGAAGGTGTCTAATGAGATTTTGAAATTATTTTGGTAAGCTAATGGGAAAATTTAAACATGTAAGTTGAGAGGGATGGAGGGAAGATTGTACAGTGTGGTCCCTTTTCTGTGGAAAACAGAACATGTAAGTAGAGTGGATAAATAGTATATGTTGAAATTACAACTATAAAATCTGAACAGACTTGTAGAAGTAATTTCTGAAACTTTATTTTTTAGGACATCATGTAGTTAGCGATGGGTGAGATTTAAGGACTGTACATGCAAACCCCTAATGGATCTTGCATCATTTTCTGTGCCATCTAGAACTTCCCGGCATCAGAGACAGGGTAATGGATTTGTATAAAACATCAGGATGATCAGTAGTGATAACTCTGTTGGACCTATGTAAGAAAGCCTTTATACATATGTAAAATCGGGGTTATGGATGAGAAAAGATATGTTTTAACTATAAAGGTCCTTACCTTCTTCCTGGTCAGGTAGAACTGCTGCCATTATAGTAGTTAGGGATGGAGGGAGGATTGTACAGTGTGGTCCATTTTCTGTGACTGTAATGAGGCAAGGTCAGCTAGTGTGCTATAGCAAGCGGTAATTTACTTCAGAAGTTCTCAAGGGAAATTCTGTAACAGGTGTTTTTATGGTATGTGATACATCCCATATATACACACACACATGCATACATACATGCACTCACATGTCTGGACATCCAGGGATGGTTTGTGGTGTTGGGGAAAGTGTCTTCCTTACCCTAACGCAGATATATTTTCACCTTTTGTGTTGTTCTCTAAAGAGCTGATAAGGTTAATGCAGGAAGCATCTCCCGGTTTCAGGTGTTCTGAGGAGCCAAGCTCAGGTTTGTGCCAGAAGAGCCGCTTCAGGTCTTCATGCAGATAACTCAGTAAACCCTGGACAGTGGAAGGAGGATTGTGCCTCAGTCTTCTGCCTCTCTTCTTTCCATTTGTTAAATAAATATAAAAGCACTTCATGCTTCAGAGGGATGTTTTGGATATAACCTAAGGATTGTGCTGTCATAAGTTGTGTAAAAACGAGGATCCTGTAAGACCACGAAGGAGAGGTAGTAGTAAAAGTAGTTTCCCAGATCTACAACTGAACATTCCTGTGGAAATCTCTTCATGATTTTATTCTGTTTCGTGTGACAGAAGGAAGGGTGACCTCCTGCCCGCATGGCATTTTCACCCCGCATTTGAAACGTGCAAGTTGTTTCTGCCTTGGGGGTGATAAGGACGGGGGTTTCAGCTCATTACCGATGCCGACTGGAATCGGGAGGCGACTTGCTGCTTTAATTTCTCAGGACTTATAGTTGTGATGGTAGTTAAGCTTATCATGTGATCATTCACCAGAAAAAAAAAATGTGAATACTTGTTTTTCCTCTAGTATATCTACCCACTGGCAATGAGTAGTTAGGATTAAAAGCTCCATCTAGCCTGAGGCTGTAATGAATATTCAGGAGAAATGAATCTGTACTGCTGCTTAGGGAAGTAAAAAGACAACCTCTGTAACATTAAAATCTCCTGCGCCTTTGGAGTAAAAAAGCAATATTTGATTAAGCACAGGAAGATAGAAGACAAACTGATGTACCTCTCACACCAAAAGAGATGCTGTATTGTATTAAATCACTAACAGATTCCTGTAGATCAATATTATGTTTTAGCTGATGCTAATTTCACCAAGGCTTTGTTTAACTGGCATTGTTAAAAGAAAGAACAACAGAAAATAACACAGGCTACCAATGGAGATAAAAGTCCATTGTAGCAAGGATTTATTTTTCTGGATTGACAAACACAATAAAATTATGGTGCAAATTCTGTAATAATTCCATTGAATTATTGTTAATGAGAGAACCTACAAACCTAAATATACATAACAGAAGAAGGTTATAATGTATAGCACCATGGCATGCTTTGAATCAAAACCATTGAAATCCTTTGCTCGATTAAGCAGAGTATATTTTAGTTAATTCATATCGTTGATTTTGCAAATGTAAATGCCCATCTGTTTTTACTGCTAATAACTTCTTACATATCAGGCCATTTCAAAAATATTTTTTCACTATACAGGCTTCATCAACCACTTTATAAATGATAAAAGCTTCAGGCACTTTCATAAAGTTGGACCAGGATAAAAAAGATATTTTTGTTATATTAGCAGTGACATGGGTATTTTTAGCAGAGATTTTTGTAATGAAATTTATGTGCCTCAAGATGTGTTCTCTTACAAGCTATATTTTCAACCTTTGAATGTTTTATAAATCCAATCTCTACAATGAACCAGTAAATGAAGTTTGTAAATTGGCATGAATCTTCCAGAAATCTGAGAGGAGGTCCTGAATCAGCAGAATGCTTCAGCCTCTCCCAAAATACAGTCTATATAGAATTGATTTAAAGCCAGTGTTTGGTGTTCAGGAATAAGTCTGTCCACCTTAATTTTGATCCTGAATTGCCGAATATGGTCACAAAATATTTTTTTCTGAAATCAGATTTTGAACCACCTTTCTTTGGTCAGTGATTGTGCTTAGTTGTGAACGTCCCCCTTCTAATTACTTAGATCCTTCTCAGAAGTTCTTTTTCTTGTATGAGCTCTGCAGATTCTTCTCAGGCCAGAGGTAAACTTTCATGGAGAGGTTGTATAATTCCCAGGGAACTTCCTCTGGATTATGTAGCTCATGCATTTCATATGAAAATATAGTGATAAAATCACATGAATGTTTTCTAGTTGTTTTCAGCAGTGCTCAGTGTGTTTTCCCAAGTCCTCAGTACAAATATAATAGGAAATCATGAATTTCGTACATGAATTACTTTTTCTTCCTGATCTAGAGAACGAAATGTGACATTGCAGATTGAGGTAGGTAGTGATATTAGCGAAGTCCGAGAAGTGTGAAAGAGAAGTTCTTTCAGGACATGTTAGCTGTCACCAGAGCATAAAAACTGGGATTTTCCTGCAGTGGCCTTATTGCATAGAAATCCCGTGGGCAGCGGGACGCTCGGACATGTTTTGGCTGTTGTCACTGAACACTACAGTGTCCAGTGGAGGGATTGGAGCAGGAAGAGACTTGGAAGCAGGGCTGAGCAAGAAGGAGAGAGCAGTGTCCGTGCTGCATAAAAAAGGAAGAGGGGAGGAAGAGGTACCGGGAAGGCTGGAAGGGAAAAAGGCAAAGTTTGGTCTGGCTGAAACTAGGGATCAAGAGGATACTCCAGTGCGGCTCTGCTGGAGGACTTCCACCTTTAAGCTGCAAGAGCTCTCGTATGTGCGTGTGGTTTGGGGCTGGCACAGAAGAAAATGTTTGATTTTGCAGTAACTTTTCATGAAGATACTCAGCATTATCCATATATGATACTTATTGAATGAACAAATGAATTTTGTAAGTGATTAAGGAAAAAAAAAATTGGAAATGCCTGTTTCAATCCCAAATTGACAGATTTCAGGGATTTTTTTTTTTTTTTTTAATTCGGCATTGTTCCAAATCCTATCAGTGACCCTTCCACTATGAAGCAAGGTACTCTTAACTTTTTATTTCTGTTTTTTTTCTTAAAGCAAAAAAGCAGAAATCATTTCCTTACTACAAAGATTGCTGTTTTTTCCTCTTGGAATCTTAAGGGAAAAAAAAAAAAAAAAACAAAGATTTCACCTCTTTCATT
>VZSV01000350.1:279825-314980 GCA_013398735.1 Nothocercus julius
AAAAGGAATTATTTAGTAAGGAAGACAAACTAATCAAATTGTGTAAGACAGGATGAAAATTGGGTTAATATTAGTGCAAGAGATCTCCCAGTGAGCTATTCATATGGATTGGGAGAATGGTGTTTTTTAAACTGGGCTGAGCAGGAATGTTTATGGCAGCGCTGTAAGCAACTGTGAAGCCAGCAGCGTGAGTTATGTGGTGCCGGCATCGTGCACGTTATTACAAGGATAGCTAAGCAGAAGAATTATCATAAAGGATATACAATTCATATCTTCTGGAGGTTCTCTCGTTCCTGCGCTGGGCCTCAAGGAAATTCAGAACAGAAATGAAAGTCAAAGATGTAACTACGTGCGTGCTGCCCGGGCATCTTTCATGCATATTGCATGGGCGCTGCATGGGCGGGGAGATCCCCGTCTTTATGGCAATGGCAGAGCTAAGTCTCTGGATTTTGCTATTCGTGTAAAGCACAGTGTACCTTCCAGGAACAGAGCCTGCATTTTTTATGTTTGCATATAATTTTTGGTGTAAGATGACAAAAAACAGCAATGAATTATTTTCTGTTAGTTCACTAAACTGCAAACCTTCGTGTGCACTGCATCACTTTGTACTTCATCAAGGCTCAGCCTGTTTTCAAAGTTACTGCATAGCAGTGCAGCTTTCAGTCTTTGTACAGTATCCAAATGGGAGAAGAATACTCATATATGACAGAGTTAATTATTTGTGAGAAGGATAAAGATTTAGTAAATGCAAATAATTGTTGTAGTACCAAATAACCTACCCACAGGTTTTACTTGTATCATTTTTTTTTAATAGCACCATTTAGGTTTGAACCAGACCATGTTGTTGTGTTCTACATGCATCAGTATTGCAAATGTTATTTGTTGAAGAGCATTAGCCAACAGAAAGAAAAGAGCAACTCATGACTTAGAAGTTGTATTGAAGAGCAGCGTTTGTAGGTGCCAGAACCAGAATGCTGGGTCTACTGAGGTGTTTTCAATGGAAAAGATAGTTGATTACCCTCTATGTGGTACATATTCCATATGGGAAGTAAATGCCTGGAAATCATGAAAAGCCATCACTTGAGGATTTCTATTTCCAGATTTAAAAGAAAAGATTTTGATCTTTCATTTTGTAAAGTCAGAGGAGAGTTCAGAACTGCTGAATTGCATTGTGATAGCCCTGCATCCTCGGCTCATCCTGGTTGTTTTGATCAAAGTATAATCAGCCGATACTTCAGGACTGCATTATTTTATATCACGGGGATTATTTACAATGTACGTTATGTAGAGTGAGTCATTAAAACTGAAAAATACTCTTTAAAATATATGAGTAAATAAACTGTCATCCAAAGTAGTATTTTCACCCTCTGGGAAATGAACATTGTGTGATATCTTTGTCTTTTGAAAAAAAGTAAATCTTTCTTTTTTTTTTCATGAACTAACCTTTCTGTAATGGATTTGCGGTTTCTTGATGTGTCTGAAATAAGTTAACTAATGAGATGAGGTTCAGTGCTGACATGTAATTTCACAAAATCACAGTATAGCCACTTGTAACAAAGTTTTCTATTGCCTTGATGTACCTTTTGTTCATATTACTTTTAATTATGTTCTATATTTATCTGACCTATTTGAACAGGATCCAGAGCTGGTGCGGAACATCTGTCGCTGGGTTAGACAAGCTGTTCGGATTCCTTTCTTTGCCAAGCTGACCCCAAATGTCACCGATATTGTGAAAATCGCGTTGGCTGCACAGGAAGGTAACAGACTCCAGGGCACCGGCTGTGCAGTTTTACTCATTTGCAGGATGTGGGGGACTTGGAGAGAGGGGGTACTGGAATAATGACAAGTGACAACACAAGTTGATATGAAAACAGTTTACTTAATGAATTTAGGATGAGCACATTGATCACAGAGATTTCCTAGATTTTTTTTTCCATGTCATATTATAGAATATAACAGTCTATGAAGGGAACTATATTAGACTGTTAACATTAAATCATATGTGTTTGCGTGGAGCTTTATATGCACGCTTCTATTTATACCATATTTACACGCCAGCCGTACCACTGTATCTTCACCTGTTCCTCCTTTCAGTAGCAAAAGGCAGTAGCAAAAGGGGTTCAGAGAAAGCCGCAATACCCCGTTAGGGCAGGCGGCGCAGAGCCGGCGCCCCGGTGCGGAGCGGCCCCGGTGCGGAGGGAGCAGCGAGCTGGGCTCCTGCCCCACGGGCCTCGTGTGGCTTCACGGTGCTTTCAACTGGTGGCAGCCTGCCTGGTGTTAAATCCGTCAGTGCACGGTTGGTTTCAAAGACCTGTCTGCACATCCCCTTACAGTTAGTTACTTTTTGACTCGAGCTGTTTGTTTGAATTTCTAGTTATTTCGCAGTTTCACAGTTTTACTGATATATTTATTTATTTATTAACCTCGTTCACACATTATTTAACAAAAAGCGTCTGACCTTTCCTTTCACAGGTGGTGCAGATGGTGTCACAGCCACCAACACCGTGTCGGGCCTGATGGGACTGGAGGCGGACAGCACACCTTGGCCGGCAGTCGGGAGAGCTCAGAGGACCACATATGGTGGCGTGTCAGGTAGGTGTTGCCCTTTTTGCTGCCTAGTGCTTCCTTGGAGGCTGACAAAACATCAGGAGGTGCTTGTAGTGGGCTACAATATCATGTCTGCAGTCGCGCCGAGTTCTTAGAGCTCGCGGCTGGTCAATGTTTCTAATAGTCATGACAGATGGAGCAGATTAAGTGTGAAGGCTCTCGTGTTGCCCTTTCCTTAATGGTAAAGTGCTGCATCAGAATACTGTGATAGGGTCAGTAGCGAGGGACAGAAATCTCTTCTCCTGTGACCCTCACTTTTCCTGGAATTTTTCATTCTGTCACAATTGTCAGGGCACACGTTAGACAGGGGCTAATGAAAGGGCAGTGCAAGGGGAAAATATCAACATCCCAAGTGCAGTATATGTTTCATAGCCTGAACTCCGGCCGTCCTTTCTCCTCCCGACTGAATACACCACTTCCGAGTAGCTTATTTTGTCCTCTTCCCACTGTGGTGGAAATGATAGATTCTATTAGGCAAATATATGTATATTTGTGTAGGCTATTGTTTGAGATATACAAGAATATCTTGTATAGACCCCATTTCCAAGTCCACTTCACAGCTTAATTTTAAAACCAGCAGCAAAACTGTTACACTCCAGTTCGGTGCCTTTGCACACTAATGTATTAATCTGCTGACCCTCTGCACTCTGTTGCTGTGACAACTTGAACTTGACCCTGTAAGGACAATATTGTGAGCTGCTTGACTTTACTGGAATGGAGATTAGTCTCCTTGGTGATAGAGGTAGCAGAAAATATACATAACAGGAGCAATAGCATCCTCCCGATTAAGTCAAACAACGTGGTATCGGAACCACCTCCTACCTCAGCCCGAATCAGAGTAATCAGAGGAGACCAGACAGGCAAAAATGCTTTATTTTATGTGACTGGTGCTACTCTTAGAGAACCATAAGAAAGGTAGCAAAAGATACCTTTTAAACAGCTTTAATTCACACAAGAGTATTCAGTGGAAAATTGCCTTACTGTCTTAGATAACTACATGGAATTTGGAAGTTTTTAGAGAACGCTGAAAAGCAAGGAAGAGGTAATGACCAGAAAAAAGTCATTATGCCTATTGCATAATGATTATATCACAGTGACAGTCCAATAAGATGTTATATTTTTAATATCATACAAAATGGAAGGAGAAAAGAAAAATGAAGAGAACAGCTATAGCCCATTTCAGTTTCTCTAGCCTGCCATGTTGACAAGAAAAGAATAAAGGAGGTCACAGTGGGTGCTGTGCATTAAAAATTAATAAAAGAACTATTGCAGTAGTATTTTATATAAGTAACACCATTCAGATTTTCTCATTTAAGTTGCAATTTCTGAATATTCCTTCCTACCATAAATCTGTCTAATAAAATCTGTAGAATGACTGCATTATGAAAAGTGTGTCTCATGTCACAAATTTAAAACATGTATGTAGTGTAAACTAGAGCACGTTGGATACTTAGGCACATGGAAAGACCTGCCAGCATTTCCATACTTTCATGATTTATAATTCTTTTTTAACTTAGATCTGGGGAATTTTTTTCCATGTTCTGTGTGTGTGTGTGTGTGTGTGTGTGTGTGTGTATGTAAATACAAAAATATCTCTTCCTTCTTGCAGTTTTATGTATATCGAAAGAAATAGGAGAAGTCAGTTTGGAATATACCATTACCTAAGATGCAAATTTAGTTATTTGTATGAAAACCACTAGAATTTTTATCAATTTACCGTATTTTGAAAGCGTGCATCGTTGCAGACAGGTCAGGGTTTCGCGCTGGTGACTGCCCTTGCCCGGCCGCGGTCTGAGCGGCTGCGCAGAAGGGGGCCACTGGGCCGGTACGCTCAGGAGACCCTGCGCGTGCCCTGCGGTACCTGCTGCGCAGTGATCGGCATGTAACATCAGGCAAATTTCCGAAAGCAAGAGAACAGTTTTAAACCGAGAGGGCTGGCATGTTTACAAGCAGACAAGAAAACAGGAGAGCGTTTTGAGTTGTCAGAGCAAGAGGCGGGGTGGCCCGGCGCCGCGTCCCGCGCTCGCGTTCCCGTCTGCTGATGGCAGCGACACGGCCTGGGTGCCCCCGCGCTTGCTGAGAGCTTGGTGATCCTTGCCCAGGAGCCGCTGCGTGTGTAACGTGTTGTTTTCCTGGTTTGATTTGCTGAAACTTTGTAGCCGATTTTGTTCTGTTTTTTTAATTGATATACCCAGTCAGGTTGTTTCTTGTTTTTTTCATATATATATTGTCTTGAGGGAAGATTTATTTTTTAAGTAAGTCAAAGGCAAAGTGATGAGTTTAGTCCATTTTCCGTATGTTTTACAAAAGCCCAACTGGCTTGTAGTAATGTTCTCTACTGCACAAATCTTGAACAGATACAAGGTGTAGCCAACACATTTTGCTCTGTGTTTTTTTTTTTTTTCCCCAAATGGTGCAGAATGTTTTCTTCCTGAAACAGAAGTCACTCTCGTTTGTGTGGCCGTGGCCGTACAGCAAGGAGGGCAGGACTTTGCGCTGCCGGAGGAGCGCGACGCAGTTGCCGCTGCGCGGTGAAAGCTGCGCTCGCCGCCTGGGGAGGTTTCACAGGGCGCCTGGGGCAGGCGTTGGTGAGCTCTGCAAGTGTGCCTAGCTCGCAAGGAACTGCTCATGGTTTTAGAATATTTCTAGAGTGCTTCCTCCAATCTGGATTAAACTGGGTTTAGATCAGTCTGGATATGCTTTCCTTTTTTTTTTCCCCTCTTTTTTTTTATTTCTCCAAGTGATAGCAGGAGAGTTTTGCTGCGCTCCTGCAGATCTCAGTGTAGTGCAGCTTATCTTTTCCAGGCGGACCATGGCTTTATACTAAAGAAGCACCTTCCACTTTCAACTTCCCTTTGGCGGCTTCTTCCTTCCTCCTTTTGCCAGACTTGTACAGAAACAGCTAGATATAGAGAGATTTTTATTCATCTTTTCAGGAGAGGTGGACATTGGAAAGGAGATTTCTTTTAAAAGTTCCTTCTAAATTAGTAAATGACGGAGAATTTTCCACTATCTAAAAATAATAAAAAAATAAAATATTATGAACTCCTTTGCCAAAGTTCCTGGGATGTCTCTGAGAAGACTTGTGTCTTAGTTATTTCTTCAAGTCTTTCACAGAACCAAAGGTTTAATGAGATTACCTTTAAAAACCCTATTTACCTTGAGTTGTCACAGTGAGTATTGTCTTTCCAGCCTGTGCTCGGGAAGTTAACTTCCTCTTTTGCTATAATTTGATCAGCTGCAGATTGCTGAGCCGTAAGAAGCTTTGCGATTTCCTCTAGCTCCTGCACTGCGTGTTGGGAGGTTCTGACACGGAGGCTCCCAGTATCCCGGGTGGATGCTTGACCATTAGGCTGTGGAATTAGTGTCCTTCTCTGCTCTCCATCTCCGTGTGAATCTTGAATTATTAATGCAAAGTGACAGAGCTCTCCCAGGATCCTCACGGCAGCACAGCTGGCCCACCTGGTTTGGGAGACGTGGGCTCATGTCCCAGGTGTGAAGCAGGGAGTCCCACCCGGCTCTCCTGTGACCCTCGATTACCCTCTCTCTAGGGAACATTGTGCAAACTCTCCTCACCTTCTGCCTGTTTCCAGGGGCCAGGAAATCTTCACAGGGAAAATGTCACTGCGACAGGTACACTTTAATATTCACAAATTGGCATTTTATAAAGGGAATTCATTTCTAGTTGGTGTCGTAGTGCCCTAGCTGAACCCAAAGGCTGGAGCAGTCTTATGAGTTCTGTGGCCTCAGTGCAGGAGAGATTGTGCTTAGAGGATCCTAGCTTTCATCTATTTTTTTAAGTTTCCACAAACTACCCCTTAATCAAAAAGTGAACATGTCCTGGTGAAGTCTGCAAAATACCAGTAAGGAAATAAAACCTTGGATTAAAAAAAAGTGAGAAAATAAGATACAGCTCCCCAAAATATGTAACTTGCCAACCCCATCCTGTGTGTTTACAGAATTAGAGGCATAGGTAGACTTCCTATAAAGGGGTTTTCAATTGATCATGCAGTGTTAAGCTTTGAGAATATAGAATACATAAGATTTTTACTCCAAACTCTTATTTTATATGTGCAATGCAGAGTTTTAGTTTCTGAAAACAAAACTAATGGTGGTATTTATCCTCAAATAAAATATATCCTCAATAAATAATGATATCTGACTCTGAAAGAGAGGTTTCAGTCTGGATAAATATAAATGATTTTGAAAATGTGTATTTTATAGGTACTAGAATAAGATGCCAGGTCTCCTAGAAAAAAAATGTTAATATATGTCAGCAGCTACATACTTCCTTAAGATTTGTTTCCTTTAAAATTGAAAAAAACCTTTCCATGAGCTATCATACTGTGCCTACATATTTCAGGTCTGTTTTTTTTAAAAACACATCCTGTTTCAGCACTATAGGATATCTATTGCAGGCAAAATAGAGCTGAGCTGCTGTTTGAATTTCCAAGCTTTTTTTGTTCTTCTTTGTCATTTGTTTGTTTCTTTGTTTTTGTCTGGAAGCCAGATCCTTAGGGGGTACATTTTTAACAAGATACACTGGACCTAGCAGAAAACTTGGTTAAAAGTAAATGTTTTTATTCTGCGCTCAATTGTTTTAATACTTTTTACAAAAATACTAGTTTATTCTAGAATAACAATTCAAGTATGTCATATCTGTGTGGGATTAATGCTTTGCCCAATTATTGTTGTATTGTGTAGTATTTTTAATGGAGTATTTTGACATCACTTGCATATTATACAGACTATTAAAATTTATGTGTTTGTGTATGTTCTCCAGAGCAACAAAAGTTCAGAAAGTTGTGTGTTATAACTTTAAAAATGACCATGAGAGATCTAGATAGTGGTTTCAATCATTACATGTGGGAATATATAATTTTTGGAAATGGGTAGAGACAGTTAATTTTAATTACTTTTCAAGTAAGCTAGTGGAGCTGTCGGTTTTTTACAAAAAGCACTGTCAGGCAGCAATTGTGACTTTTAAGGGAATACTTTGTAGGTGTTATTTCATTAAATTAAAATGTGTATATTATATGAAAAAAAATGACATTATTAATAGGGACATATATTCCAAACTGTTGAAATGCATGAATTATCCTGAAAGGGGGAAGGTCGAAGTTATAATAAGAGCTGTCTTTTAATTTTATGCCACATGATTAAAAGAAAATCTCAAAAAACAAGAGCATTCACTTTGATAATCACAGTGCTCTCAGTGACTGTGTGGTATTGATTTTGGTCAATAGAAATGAAAGAAAAGCTGCCTAACACTGGAAAGGAAAGAAAATATATGTATGCATATGCACTTGTGTTTACTATAAATAATTGCTGAGAGAGTTAAAGACTATTTACTTTAACATATATTTATAAAACAGTGTGTATAGGAATAAAAAAACAAATACACGCCATAGCACAATTTTAATTTTGGTTTATTATTTCTGTTAAATGTAGCTCAGCCATTAGAAGTAGTTATTTGCATATATTATGTCAGGATGCACAAAGAGGGCTCTGTTTTCCACACTGTCCTTGCAGCAGTCGGATTTCTCCTGGTGCTCTGCCGGCACTGGGCTGTGCCGGAGAGATCAGAGCCCTAATAATAGATTTTTGACAGGGAGCTCGCCTGCTACCTGCCCTACACAAATCCTCACTGTTCATGTTTGCTTCATGGCAACAAAGCAGACAGAAGGAAAATGCCAAGTGCTGAGTTTGAGGTACAGCCCTGCCATAGCTTGACATTTCAGCAGAATAGCAGTTTATGAGATGCATAATTTTTCATCTGGGACTCAGCTGCCATTTTCATAGAAGCTTGCAGCTCATCGACTGACTGGAAGGAGGGCAAAGGTTTACGACATAGATCAAGGTCTACATCCTTCCCATAGCTATTTAAAATAAGTATTATTCTGCAGATAAGGTCAGCGAACTACACACTTTGTTTTTTCCACTTTTAATATTTTTTAGCCTATTTGTTTCCCACCAAACCAAAAAAAAAACAAACAAAAAAAACCACTTTAGATGTTTAACGCAGATGCTGTCTGTAGATTATTAAAAACGATGATAATTTATTTCACTCACCAAAAGATTAAGCAAGTCCTGAAAAAAATGCTGACACGTGGGTCTGCACACACAAAGCTGTGTATTCTCCTCCTCTTAGTTTGAAAAAAGCTCCTTCTGAGCTTGAAATGAATGAAAGGTCTTTACTCTGGGAGCGTAATTGGTTTGTGTTTTATTATTGCTATAGCTTGAATTTAAATTTTCTCGTTCGTGCACATGTACTTGGGAAACAGATGCAGCGTAGGTACATGTAAGTGAGTGTTTAATTTAGAATTACACATCTCCGTGAGCTTCGCTAACAGTTCACCATGTCACAGTCTCATATAGAACAATGGTGCAGTACATTGGATTAATTAAAGAAGCCTTGCAGAGAACTGAATTCTCAGTATGTCAAGATTTCAATTTTATGTTAAATATTTTCTAAAGGCCAGACCCTTAAATCTCAGGGGCTGTACCAAGCAGTGAGCTGTGAATTTAACCATAGGCTAACTGCTAATGATAAGGAAAAGAGTCCAAGTTGAGGCAGCTGTAATACAGTCGTTGGATTAGGCTATCAATCACTCGGCTCCCTGAGGAACGGGCAAAGACGACAAAACAGTGAAAAGGGAAATTAGGAAGGGAGGGCATGACTAGAATGAGATTCTTCACCAAATGTATCTGTTAGTTGGCTGAATCCCCCAAGCCTCAGACAGAAACGTCCAGCATTGCTCCCAGACTAAAAGTTGAGTATTTGTTCCAAACTCCTAAAACCCCCCATCAAATCATCATTAACTATTGCTAGTCTTTACAAGGTTGTAGAAATGCAACGTAGAAATCAGTTATGTTCTGCTGTTTTAATAACCTGTAATTAGATTAATCTCTAAACTGCTGTTGTTGAATGCTGCGGATTTACTGTTTGAATCCAATCTCATATAGAATACGTCCTGTTGAAATAATTCCTTTTCCAAATGTGCCCCTTTTTTAATGAACAGATAACCATTAAGCTATCAGATTTTATTGATGACTACCAAAGGCCAATGTCAGAAGGCGTTTTGGATGAAATCATAAATTCTACTCAGACATTTTCTAATGTGGTGAAAAAAGCAAATGACGGTGGCCTAGCATGTCCATGCATGTATGAAACATGCCAGCCCTCTAATCTGAGTGCAGCTAAATTAAGTGGGAAATTGAGTGATATAATGGGTACAGATTCACGTGGTTTAGTTCAGGCGTGTCATGGAGAGTGTAGCTTGCATAGTTAGCACCTTGGAGATGTAGTCGGATGTAGAAAGGAGGGAAACCAATAGATGAAATGAAAGTCAAAACATCATCAGTTTGATGGAACTGGGGCTTTTTATTTAATTTTTTTTTGCAGCAAGGGATGGAGATGTGTATAGCACATGCGAACGGGGTATTAGTCTGTCAGGAACAGAAAAATGCTCCTGTGGGTAACGGCAGCAAGACTGAACCTGCTGGTGTTGGTCGGTTGTCCTGCCGTGTCTGCCGGGTGTAGCGGGGAGAGGCTGCAGCCTTCTGCCCTCTCGGAGGCCATAGAGAAGCCCAGTTTGTATTGAGACGTGGCCTGTAAGTGGCTGAGCATCCGACTGTGGCCTGAGCTGCAAAAAATGGCTTTGGGTGGCCGTGTTCTGGCAGGCCTGGAGCTCTGCAGAGCGAGCTTGCACTGTCAAGTGCTTGGTAGTTTCCAACTTGAGTACAGGTTAGGAGGCTTCAGTATAGGAGGCAAAGGAGGGACATGACAGAAAGCAGGGTCCAAATCCAGGTGCATTCACATGCTGGTGTTACAAGCTCCTGCTGTTGACCAGGCAGAGTTTATGGTTGTCCAGTCTGCTGACTTGTTACTGTGCAACAGATTCGACAGTGGAGTTTGTGATAACGAGTAATACTTGAGAGTGCTCAATAAGGTACCTGTCTTCTCTGTCTTCAGTATAAACTGTGCCTGTCACTCACAGCAGAGAAGTTCCTAATAATAATTCTAAAAATACCAGGAGTCTGACAGAGTTTGTAAGCAACTCTGATAAACAGCTGTATCAGCAGAGGTTAACCCTCCTTCATGCTTACCTGCTGTGTCTCAAGCAAGCTTATTTTTTTCTGTATCTCATCTTGCCTACCTATTTGTTCTAGGCACCAAATGGCATATATTTCTTGTAAATCCCATCTGGATTCAGTGGAAGACATACCTGAAGAGTCAATGCATTCTTACTCTTATGCTTAAAAAAAGTCATTTTGAGATACAGTAAGCATCAAAACCGGGGCTAACAAATCCCAAAGCTACTTTTTTATGTAACATTTGTTAAGATGGAGCTGTTGTTTTTCCTTCTGTCCTGTGCAGCAGCTGTACTTGCAGGATTAGCCAAGTGGCTGCTGTCCTCCCTGGTCGGTCCCGGGGTGCTGTCAGCGCTAGCAGGGTGCCCCGCGCCAGCTCCCTGTGCTGACTCTGCGCCAGGGCCGGGAGCCCTCGCAGCGTAGCCGCCTCCGTGAGCTTTTGGGCAGCCAGGATCCCGCCAGGCTTGATATCTCCATGCAAAAAACCACATTGATGGATTTTAGGAATGGAGAATGGGGTAGCATGGAAAGAGGGTTTCACAGTCGCATGAAACTGAAGTAAATGCAGTTGCAGGAGGTTTTGATGGTCTTAGAGTTTTCAGGGGGGGGAAAAAAAACCCAAGTCATTATTTGGAGCAATTTTAAATGCAGGGCATTCCTTTACATTCAGCAGTGTCAGAAAGGCATAGTTAACCTGTTATTGTTGGTCACTTGCTTCCATGTAGGAGGAAACTTAGAAATTTCCTGACACTGGTTAGCTATGATTTATGATGAAC
Organism: Nothocercus julius; assembly: GCA_013398735.1. Taxonomy (NCBI): domain Eukaryota; kingdom Metazoa; phylum Chordata; class Aves; order Tinamiformes; family Tinamidae; genus Nothocercus; species Nothocercus julius. The sequence goes on from VZSV01000350.1 coordinate 291,303, forward strand.
TCCCCATGCTGAATACATCTCTATTCACCTAAATCCTTCCAACATTCTGTGTTTCCTTAGTATCATGCTTAAAGGATGAGGAAATTCTAATGCCGACTTCAAACGTACCACAGAGAAGACAAAATATAGGTAGATTTGATTAACAGAGTAGATCCTGGGTTTGATTTTCACTGGGCGCTGCATCGTCCCTCAAGAGTTATTGCCAAAAGCATTTGTAAAATATTTCCCAACTAACAGAACGTCTTTTTTACACTTCAAGTAAATGCAACCAATATATAATAGTCAGCTAAGAGTTCTGCATTTTAATATGCTTTCGTGCAAGAATAAGCTATATAAATATCCTGCCCGTGAACAGTAAATACATACAAAATCTTGTAGGAAACCTGCTGGGGTTGCACTGTTTCCAGGTTATCATCCACTCACTACATCTATGTTGCCAGCTAATTGCAAATGTCTTCTCCATCAGCACATACTGTATAACCCTCTTTACAAAGCCCTCTTGAAATCCACAAGGACACTCGGGGATTTAGTGAGAGTGAGCAAGAAGTGTCAAGGCCGGTGTCCCCTTGTCTCAGAATGAGACACAAAAATCCATAGGGAAGCTGTAGCAAATATGTAGAGAAGGTGGACTTGGTGGTGTTAGATCAGGCAACAAAATGTGTGGTGCCTGGCTCAGCACCGAGAAATGCTGATGCTCTGAAGAACTTCGCTATTGTCAGTTCAAAAACAGAGAAATTGGTTTGTTTTACAAGCGTGCATGAGGATATAGCAAAATTGTTATGGTTGTGCCTTTGTGCCTGTGCTGTGGCCATTTGTGTGTGTTTCATAGTCCTCTTGAGTGGCATATTGTTTTTCAAAAGTATTTATGGTTAATCCATTAATTTTATATATGTATTTATATATATTATATATATATATATAATGTAAGCAGCTTCTTTAGAGCTTGTTAAAGGATGGAATTTGAAGAATTCAGACCTCTAAAGAGAATATGGTGGCTCAATTCGTCTTTTCGTCTTACAAAGTTGGTCTCTTCCTCTGGACATCTCCATGGTTCTTTAAGTTTCCTGTGTTTCTCATGAATGATATTCTTCTTGGGCGTGCCAAAGCCCTTGGGGGGCAGAGGAGGCACGCTGTAGCGTTGCTCTCTCCTGCCCACACTTCCCTTGTTGTCTTCCTGAGCTGCCGTTGCTACCGGGACACTTTCGGATCAGAGAGGCCTTCCAAGGCACTCCCAGAGTCCAAAGACCGGCCAGGTTCAGTTGGCTGGGTGGAATGTCCCTGCTCTCTGCAGAATCTCGTAGGGAGTTCTGAGCAGAAGTCTGAAGTTTGTCCTGCTGAAGAGGATACTTGGCTGAAAGGCCGTTAAGCTTTTTATGGTGATTATAAAGAGGCATTTTCAGAAAACAAGGTAAATTTTAGGTGAGTTCCTTTCTCACTCTGTTGGTGTCATGAGTAGTTTGAGGTTAGTTTGTGACTAATGTAGGATCCTTTGCCAAATGGCTACAATAGTTTGGGCCCATATTTTGTGATGAAAATCAGGTGTGTAGGCAAGTGATTCATTTTTTTTCTAGTATGTATTAGCCTTCTTTTCCAGAAAACACAGATGTATCTGATTGTAGCCTAGTCCATTTTCTAATGTGATGTCACAGGAAATGGTGTTACTTGTATACTTGACATTAAAATGTCTTCCCATCAGTTGATGTAAAGCATCTGTTTTTTTTTTTTTTTAATATATTTTAATAAGCCCTAATAACAGCATTGCAATCCCTTAATGCTGTTTCTCATATTTTTGTTACAGTAGGTGTATGACACATATTTTCTGATTTAAAAAGCTCAAAACAAATTTCTGCAATTTAATCTCAGTGTTAGAAAAAAGATCACAGCAGCTGTTACAGTATTTTGTATTTAAGTGAGTTTTTGTAAAGGCTCCTGACATGCTCCCTGGGAGCTAAACATTGACAAGCATGCTCTGGCAAGCAAGATCAAGCCTGGTGAGTTCACACAGCTCAAGTTTTTGCATTGACACCGTAACCCAACTCTGAAAACTATTACCCTCCTGCATTTATTTTGGCTTTCTCGGTGATCCTGCCCACTCGAATTAGGGATTTCCACTGTATTAAAAATATTGTAACTTTGGATTTGTATTTGATTTAAGACTATAGTCCATTCAAGGCTGCTATTACATCCATGTTTGATGGCATCTTCGGTAATGTATTCTGTATAGAATCACAAATGACAGCATAAAACCTTCATGACTTCAAACGTCTCTAAACACTGAATACAGAATAATTTAAGAATCACATGCATCTTTCACATTGAGAAGCATGCCATGTCCTACATTTGTGAGTCCTTGAAAGTCATTGATCAAGAGTGAAGTTTAGACATATATTCGTTATGGGATATAATTAAGAAGATTAATTTTTATTTGTATTCTTTATCTAAAAAGAAAAAAAAAATGCTTTTTTTTTTCCTAATTACAAAGGCACCATGTTTAAAATGCTTATACTTTACTTTTTGAGTTTCTGAATAAAGAATTTACACCTATTTGGGGTTCTAGTAAATTTGGCATATAGACTAAATTGGTTACCAAATGCGTTGTGCAACATATGGCATTGTATGGTCTTTGTGTGCTTCATAGTATTTTCTTAAATTACCAGTATTTGTTTTGATTCCAAAAATGCGCTTGTCTAGGCTCTCTAGTGCTTTGGACTTAAATGCTGGCTTTTCAGTGCTGAACAGATGTGTTCAAATTCACATGAAATGGTTACGCTTTTTTGAGTCTTCCCTTTTCAACATTCCAGACACAATATTGTGTCAATGACAGGTCATGCAGATGGCATCTTTATATATATATATATATATATATATATAAAATATATATATACATGTACATACACACTTAATGCTTAAATAACCTTCACAATTCCCAATAATTCTGCATGATGAAGAAGGAAGCAACCCAGTTTTGCCCAAAGATACTGTCCACTAAATGAATCAGCTCTTTCAGATACTTTTCATTTTGGATTGGAAAAAATCCAGGAAGGAATGAAAACATAGGGCTTTTATGGGTGACAACAGTAGCCAACAACAGTCCTACACCTGTCTGTGACCAAACATATTCCCAAGTTTGAAGCTGTGTTGTGGGTAGCCATAAAAATTCATTAATGAGAATGAAGTGCCCAAGATCAGGAGTTTATATGTAGTTTACTTCTAAGAGGAGACTGCTTGAGCTGGTTTATAAAGGATATGCCTACGTCCTTCATACTAACTGTTTTAGAGGAAAGGGTGCTCTGCCTTCTGGGGAAGGATGGAGATTTGGAGCCAGTTGCTGAGCGCTGCCTCTTCGGCCTGCCTGACACCTGCGCTCACTCTCTCTTCACACACGGATCTCCTCTCGCAGCCTCTCCTGCATCTCTTCTCTTCTGTAAGATGGAAATCTTACACCTTCGTATAATGTTTAGATAGTCTTTCTTAGAGGCCCTGTTCAAGTGCCAAGTCTTGCTGGTTTATTTTTAGTAGATAGCGATGTGTGTTCTGAGCAGTATTTTAAAATCAAATGAACGCTTTGTGGGCCCCAGCCTTCCATTAATTGGCCTTTGCTTTGATCACGGAAGACCAATGACTGCAGTTTAGGAGTTCGTTTTTTACCATTTTTCTAGAGTGGAAGCCAAGGGGATGCGTAAGTACATAAATTAAGTCCCTCACCCTCCGAGCTGCCCTCATTGGATAACAATTAAACTGATTTGACAGAGCAACGTACTAAATTCCCTCACACCTCCTTATGTTGCTCTGAATATATCAAACAAAGGAGTGTTGAGGCCTATTAATGCTGTTACTTTTTATTAATGCTGAAACAGGAGTTAGGATGCAGGTGCAGAACTCCATCTTGAAATCAACATTGAATTGTGTGGCTGATCACAAGCAGGACTGATATAAATGTTTTAATTGCCAAACCTCTGTAATATGTCTGGAGCTACTAAAGGCCTCCACAAATAAGGATTATGCTGCTTCTGTGCCACAGGTGGTTTGCATAGCACCGACATGCTATTATTTTACTTATCACTAAGGCATGAATTCTTGGTCTCACTGTAATTCTTAGGTAGGGAAGTGACATGAGATTTCCCATAATTGTGAAGTTTATTAAAAAATGAAGTTTATTAAAAACAAGGAGCAGAGGAATAAACCTTTCTTTAAAATTATCATCCACACACAGTACTTTACAGCCAAGGTATGATGAGCTCTTTGTTTGTGGGGGAAGGGATGGGTCCTTTTCTTTTACAGAAAACTAAATATTATCAGGTAGATTTCATTACAAAAATACAGAAGAATAAGGAACTAAATATTTAGAAACTTATGAACCTAGTTATAAATCCGTAATTACAAGAAAGTATTCTTGTATAATGAGACCTTTACATCTGTCATCCAGTGTTTTAATGTCTGTGGTAGTTATTAGCTGAATATTTCTATTATTACCATTCTGAGAGCAACTGCCATTCTTGAAACTGATTGATGTTTAGGAATAAAGTGCTTTTATTACATGTTGCCAGCTTCTGAGGACCCATCTTATAACCTACTGTGCCTGCAAAGGAGCAATGATACCTCCTCTTTTTGAAACTAATCACAGCTGAAGAAAGTAAAAGGGTAAAAACATTTTTTTTTCTCTCCACAGCAGAACTTTCACAGCACCATTTCTGCTACAAAATGATTGTAGTATTTTATCCACCAAAGGTGACACTGGAGGAAGGTAACTTTATGGACAGAAAGAGATGTTTGTATTACAGGAAACTAGCATTTACAGTGGCTTGGCTTGAGGCAGTGAATTTATTTGCAGGTTGCACACTGTGGTCTCAATCTTTCACTGTTCGGGTGCAGACTTCCCACAGGCTGTGATGGTTGCAGAGTCTCCACCAGCATTTGCTTAGTTGAATTTAAGTTCATGTGCCATCCAGACCAGTAGACAGATTTGCAGTTCTGAGAAATAAAAAGGATACAGAACAGAAAAGTGAACCACCCCACCAAGTGTTTATCTTCTGAAGGCCACACTGTCTTCCTAGGGCCTCGGCAATCTCTAATCGTGCTCTGAGAGCTTTCAAAGAGGAAAGCTGTCAGAAACCATTGCAGGCCAGTGAGCTATAAATATTGCTCAGAGGGCACTGGTACTTTGGGGGGAGGATTTGCATGTATTTCTCAATTCCTTGGTTAGTTTTATGCGTATTTCTTATTTAATATTCTCAGGGGCATTCTCAGATGCCCCTTGCAGAGCTGATCCGTGGAGGCGCAGTGCCCACCAGCTGCGCTTTTCTCTTGCAGCAGGAACGCCAAGGAAGTGGTTTTGGCACCTGGGGGAGAGGGGCTGTGTGGCCAGAGAGGTCACCTCTTTGTGCCTGGGAGCCAGACTGTCTTGGGATCCTGAAGAAGATCCTGAACGCAGATGTGAGAGGGAGAGAGACTGAGTTTTTTAAATCTGTGTACATTTCCATTAAGATACATGGCTTTTGGCTTACAGAAAAGCCAAAAAAAAAAAAAAATGCTTAAAAAAAAAAAAGAGTTCTGTTATTTTCCTTAAGGAAATACTCCTACCTACTGTAGGAATATGTTTCTAATCCCTCTGCTGAGTGTAAGAAACAGTCCCTGCACCTGCATTTGTCTCAGAGAAGAGCCCGGCTCATTTTATTTCTGCTGTTTTGCATCTCTTGCAGACCCGTAATGATGACACGTGGAAATTTGCCCTGTTGCTTTTTTTTTTTTTTTCCTCCTTCCCTGAATAAGATCCAAGTCATGCTCATTCTTTGTGCTTCTGGTGTCTTCTAGTGTCTTAGGACTGTGGGGAAACATTTGCAGTGAAACGCAGCTTGCAAAGGAAGCAGCTGCAGCTCCTTAGTAGGCGTGGGAGAGGAAGACTTGCTTGCCCTGTTTCCAGAGGCTTTTCTCTATCAGGACCATGATGAGCCAGCAATCCTGAGCAGGAATCAGAGTGCTGCCCCTTCCAGCTTCTTGTCCTTCCCTCCTAGAGTAAGGCAGGGAAGCAGAGGGTGCTGGCGTGGCCCTGCCACACGGCATCTCCACGCTCAGCCTTGGGAGCACATTCACTTAAATGTGCTAATGCGAAGCTCCCTGTATCTTTGTCTTTCAGAGACCTCCTGGAGTTGGAAAGCTTCTGCTCCGAAGATGCTTCAGGTTCTGTATTACAATAAATCAGCCAAGTTTTGGGTGCTGGAGAAACTCGCAAAAAATTCCAGTGGGATAGGGTAGGAACCCAGCTGTTCTCTCCTGGCTCACAGTTTGATCCGCAATTTATACTTGGACCTGTAAAAATCAAATCCCTTTCAGTCCTCAGTAGGAATGGCTCTAGTTTTTGTTCTTGAATTCTCGTCTGTGCAGATCACTTTGTGTCCAAATCTAAAATTGCAATATGAAATTGTCAGAAGCCCCCATACTTTGCTTCCTTTCAAATCCCTGTGCTGGCAGCAGCAGCTTGCTTTCCAAATATCTCAGCAGACTCCAGTATGGCCCTTTTTTCTTTCCAAATGGTAATATAGCCCACCAGCTCACAGACACATGCAGATTCCCATGTACAGTCAAGGTAGATAGTTTCCATTTATTGCTGAGAGAAAAAAAAAAAAGTGTCAAATAACTTCCTACTCATCCTATGGCAAGCAGCTGAGGAGGGTTGTATGCTTCAACTACCTTAGGTACAGCTATCAGTTCTCCTACTCTTGGTTGTGTGAGTCTTGAGAAATGGAAAGTGTTGAAATAAATGACTATGATACACACAGTGTTGAAATAAACATTTATTTTAACACATTGTATGTGATGAGCCATTTATTTTAACACTTTTCACTTGAAGTGTTGAAATAACAGGTTTTATCAGGGGACGTGTCATCCACTGTTTCATGTATATGTGAATATGGAAATATATCTACTGAGCGTGTGTGTGTATGTACTCCCAGAGATTATATAGGTATATAATATGTAATAACGGTATGGTAGGTATGTGTGTACATACAGTATAATACAGGTACATGGATTGTTTTCAGCTACAATGGATTAGTTTGTTTCATAGTGTGTTGTTGAAATATGCTGATTGAAATTGCAGAGAATAAGCCTCAAAATGGACTAAAGCTGTTAATGAGTTGCTTAAAGAGGGAAAGGAATACTTTAATATTCCTAGTAATTGTTTCTTTAGCCTGCTGTACTTTTATAAGTTGTGCTGTCATTTCTGTAATGAACTTCCTGACTATTCCTAACAATATGGTTCAGGTTTTATTAATAATAAAAATGCAGTATTTAAATATACGATAGGAGTCTCAAGGCAGCACTGCTTCCGAGGGGTGACAAATCTGCAAGATTTGGGTAAATGGCCATAAACACTGCTGTGAGACTTCAAGTTAAGTGTATGTGCTTCTGCACTGAAATAAATGGGCAGTGACACCTACCATGTGCTGAAGTGAAACCATCCCATTTTGAGGTGTGGATCACCCGGCACATTTGTCCCACTGTGATGGTTCCAGCTGTCTTGTTGGGGAGCAGTGGACAATATTTCTCCAGTGGTCTGTCCTTTAGGAATTATGCAGTTATAATTCCTGTGTTTTTTTTTCCCTTATGATATACTGTGAATATACCTCAGTCACTAGCACTACTTTTACTGTTTTATTACTGCTGTTACATTATTAATATCTATTTTATTTTCTTACACTCTCAGTCACTCTTGAAGACTGGCATGTTTTGTTCTAGTTCAATGGGAGAATTCTGTGCAAGAGGTGCCTCACCTGCTTCCAAAGTACAGGATGCTCAGCTTGCCTGTTTGCAGCAGCACCGCCAAACAACTTCTCTAAGTCATGAAGATGAGCTATAGGGAGGCAATCAGAAAAAAATATGCATATATATTTAGCCAGTTAAAGACCAGCTAAAGCACATTGTGACAGATCTTCTAGCTTGAAGTCAAACCAAAGCAGGAAACATAAATGAAACAAAATAATGACCATCTGATAAGCTTCAATATAGAATGTTTTGCTAGGTTTCATGCAGATCACCAAAAGTATTGACTTTTTGTGGATCTGTAATTTTCAATGAAAGAATTCCTCTGTTTAATAATGGTTAACTGGCTCTTCCAGCAAATTCAAAACAATTTATATCTGGCCTCTTAATTTTTTCTACTGGCATATGAAATGAGTGAAAATCCCCCTAGGTCTTCCCAGATAAATAATATTTACCGATAACAAAAAAAATATTTTCTCTCTCTCTTTCTTCGATTCTAATATTTTTAATTGAGAGGAGTCTCCTAGGACTGCTAAACATTTATTGAAAGGAACTCTGGTGATTTTGTGAACTTTCAACTGAAAGAGCATAAATAACCATCAGTAGAAATCCAGGAAGGCTAAGTATAAATCCTAAAAAGAATACTTTTTTTTTTTTTTGCTATGCTTATGAATCTTCCACCTTTTCTTATTTTGGATGGACGTTTTGTTTGAAGAAAACAGGAAGGAAAATAATTACTCCTTTTTGGCAGACGTAATTGGAATCAAAGCCACGGACATTTTATAGAGAATCAAATGAAGAGCTAGCTTTGGAAACAAAAAAGAGGAGGAAATAATTATTAATAGAACATATTAGCCCCCCACCAGTGTTTCGGACCATAAATGTCCAAGATAGTCATGCAATAATTACAGAAATGGGTAGAATGCATAAGCAAACATAGTAAGAGTCAGAGGTGGCAAAGTGAGATAGAAAATGTTTCAAATTTGCAGAATCATTAACTTTATTCGGAAGCCTTGACTAAAATCCTAATGTCACTGTAGTGGGCCAAGCCCAGGCGGTGCTGGCCCGTCTCCCTTAGGGCTGTCAGAGACCTGGAGCCCCAGCAGCTGAGCTTATAGAGGTGCCCATCAAGTGAAAATTCCCTTCCGTGCTTTCTTTGGTGCCTAAATACACAATTAAAGGTTCTGGGTGGGGATAGCCAGTGCCTTAGTACGTAGTATGGAAGTTATTAGTGAATTTGGCAAGTGGCAAATTAATGTTAATAGGAGTGATGGACTGAACAGATTGGAAAACAGATAGGAAGCAAAGGAAGGTGTCTCTGCCAGATCCTGAGCTGAGTCAGAAACACAGAGCCGCTTACCATAAAGGAAGAGCAAGGGCCAGCTTGAACTTGCTGCTCTGGCACCTCCTGTATTTCTTATGGCACTGACTATTATATGTCCCATTTGGGGACTTTGTAGCAGCTCTGCGAAGTCTTTCTCTCTAAACATGTCTGTTCACTGGATTTTTTTCTGCATATAAATGCATTCACTGGCCATTTTGAGGGATGTGCCTGCTACACTGTTTCATTAAACTGCTGCGTTATCGGGTAATTGTTTAAACATAATGCCACGGCACTATCAAAAGGAAAGGTGAACTAATGGCATTTGCAAATGTCAGGGATTATCTTAACACTTTTATTATAGTTTATAAAAAGTAGGTTCAGGGCATTCCATGGCAATTATTTCCACAGAAATTGGTTATTTAAATAAATTGCTAATTATCTGGATCTGACAGTATTGAAAACCCTGCTAATGAGTTATTTGATAAGTGTAGCTTATGATGGCCACCTACAGGTGGGAGAGAGAACATAAAGAACAATTGCAATCAAAAGGAATGCCTTGCAAATGAATAACATATAATTTCCCTGAACTATTTACAAATACAAATTATATATATAGAATATTTTGATCGCTGGCACTAGGAAGCATGCACATTATGCAGGAAATGTCTTGACTCAGAATTACATTTTCTTTATTTGCTTTTTTCCCCCTAGTTCCCCAACTTTCTTATCTAGTTACTCTCTGCAATATTGAATTGATCATCTACAGTGCCTGAACTTTGCCAGATCAATTCCCTCGCGTAATGTTTCTCCTCTCAAGTCTCGTATTTGCTGTCATTGGTTTCTTTTGTCATTAGTTTTATTAATTTTAACAGTTGGGGAGATAACAATGTCAGCTGTCTTCTGAGAATGTATTTACAGAGATAGGGAGGGAGAGGTTGCTTAGATTATTTTGTTCCTTTTTTTTTTTTTTTTTTTAGCATCAGGGCCATAAAGGTATTTATTAATCACAATAATGTCTATGCTTAATATCAGTTTATTTTTCTTTGTAATATGTAGGGTCTGTGATAGAAATCTGACATTAATTTATAAAGAAGAACTGCAGTTTAATATAATATAATGCGTATGAAAAATAAGTTTTACCTTACATTGCACGAAATGGTGAGAATTATGACCCAGTTTCAATTTTATGCCACCTACTAAGCATAGATACAAAAATTTGCATTTATATTAACCTTAGGTATGAGAGTTTGCTTTTCTTGTAAATCCGTTTCTTTCACTGATACAGAGTTTGATAAAGACCATTCAGACAGTTTCAAGGTTCAGACTCTGTGCTGGCAACTAAAATGATTTATCTGAGTTTCATTTGTTGTTTTTAATGCCCCTGGATCATGTTTTCCTGGAGGCTCATTTGTTGTTACTGTAGGTGTGTGTTAAAGATTCTTTAAACTGCCACACTGGTACACAGTATTGCAAGCAAGAATACAGCCCAGAATTCATGATTACTGAGAACAGTGATTTTGGGGGAGAGTAGGTCATTGTGATCAAGGTGATCTGAAATGTTTCTGCTCAGAACTAGCAATTCTGCCGGGTTGCTGGAAGCTTAACACCAGGCGATCTCCTTGATGAAGGCATTAAATCTGGCCCTCAAGCTTCAATTTAGTCAACATTTTTGGCACTTGGCAGGACTGAGTCCTTCAGAGGACTCCAAGGGCTTATGAAGTCTTAAGAAAATATATGTCTTCTGGCACTGGTGAAGGGTTCTCTGCTTCCAGAGGAAAAATAAACAACCAAACCAATGCATACCTGGAATAGCTATCATGAGTTATCACTGCTGTCAGACTACCAGTCCAGCTCTGTCTACATGCAGGGACCAGGAAGAGGGAATCGATCGATGGTTTTTATTGTTGCATTTCCTCAATGGCCATCCATACTGGGCATGAATAATCTGTTTTACTTTTTTTTTTTTTTTTTTTTATGTCAAGAAAAAAAATCAGAGACTTTTTCATCATTTTATTATTATTAAATTATTAAAGGTATTAATTATAAAGATATTTGGTTTTGTAGTGAGACTTGAGCAGTAGTTTTCAAAATACGGTACCGTGTCATCTCCTCCACCTTTTCTTTTGTTTGTCTTTTTCAAATCTTGTTGCCCTGCCTGAGGCCTGGATAAAGGGTCTTCGTTTATTAAATTTCATTATTTACAGTGAGGTAAATGATGACTACACGTAGTGTCTGCTAGCAGCTATAGTGCTGCTATCAAGAGCCCTATCAGCACTTCCCCAGCTATTGGTGCTGAACTAGTGGAATTACAGGTCCCAACATGTCCAAGTGTATTGTAGATGCTTATTTTTTAGCATGCGAACTCTCTTTCAAATGTTAGCTATATTTGGATCTCAGCTTCTTACATATCATTGGATTTATCAGACAACATTCAGCAAACTCCTGATAGTACTTACAGCTATTTCAAAATTTGGCATTATTTCCTATTCTCCTTTATTTCAGCCTTTAAAAACAACAACAACAACAACAACAACAACAACCTTCTCCACCAAGTTCTCTAATGGAATTTATTACCTTTCTGTGGTAACTCATGAAAATTTCCCAAGTCAAAAAAATATTGACTGTAGATTGAATTCACTGTCCATTTACTTTTTTCAGAGCTTGCCTTCACTTTTTTTATTGTTACTATTACTATTACTGTTGTTATTACCTTTTTGCCTTAATCTGGAGGGTTACACACCTTCTCTTACCAGCATCTTCTCTTACCAAAGGGGTGACTTCTACATAACCAGTCAAGAAATGCTTAGAAGAAGGCTTGTGGGTTCTGGGGGTCTTTAGAGGACCCCAAACGCTAAGGAAAAGTTGCTGCGAGGGACAGTGACTTCTCGGTCATTGATGACCCTTTGATTGAAAACCCTTTGATTGTCATTAGAGCCATTTATTCACTCTGATCAAAAGCTCACTGGAAATGGTTTTAAATTCATTTAGTTGAATTACTGATTAATGGAATACTTTTGTAATGGGATCAATTATCACTAGTTATCACTAAGTTACTGATCTCCAAATGTAATAACTCATCTTATGGCTATCAAGTGCAGTACTAAAAAGTACTAGTACTAAAAAGTGCCCATGTTCTGTAATACATTCACAGACTCATTGCCACCTCTGCCTGGCTTCATCATACATACGCTTGATTTCTTTAGGCAGAATGAAGCCCTTTCTGATTATCTGTTCTGCTGGAACCCTAAACAGACTGTCATTTGCTCCTTTTCCTCCACTGTCTATTGTACAAAGAGACATTCATCTAAGTGAGAAGGTGTCTAATTTAATTATGCTGAAAAAAAGAACAATTATATTCTGGAAATATTACTACAAGATACCAGGTCAAGAACCCATAACGTTTAAGAACTGATTGAATGCCAGCTCTCTGAATTGCACTGGGGTTAGAAAAAATATATAAACCTTTATGCTTCAAGATAGATAGTAGTTTTAACTCATGTACTTGGAGGAGAGATTTCCCTTTGGGCACATGATCTCAGAGCTGTGAATATCTGTGCTCTTTCAACCGTTTGAAAATAACCACCACCCTACCCCACAGCTCAGTGAGATTCTGGAGCTGGCTCAGTGCCTTAAAACAAGTAAGGCCTGTGCTCACCTGGAGCCTCAATTTCGAACACTGCTTAGTTAAAGAATTTCATGAACTGGTGTTTTTCTTTGAGGGTATTTTCAGGAGTTTTGGTTGCATAATGTATGGTTTGTTGTGTATGACCTCCAAAAAGGACTTTATAAATTCATAAGGGTAAACAGTATGGGGTTGGTTTGTTTTTTGTATGAAGTCTTTGTCTAAGACTGGACCATCAGTTTTATTTGCTCTTTGAACACCAGCAATCATCTTCATTCAGAGATTTGTTCTCTTCCTCTCAAATTCATTACTATTGATCTAGCACAAATTATGGTAAATGTTCATTAGTGTCCAGTGGAAAGTTGCTCTCCAGCTCATTTTTGTAATCTATTTTGCTGTGATCTTCGCTTCTTCAAGGCAGTGTTTTATGAGATTTCTAACTGTCATCAATTAGCCTCTAGTTTCCACCCCCCTCAAACACAGTGCTGGTTTCTGTTGAGTTAGGCTGCCCCTTTTTGCAAATGAAAGATTATAGGCAGAAAAGAACATACCCTGTATCCCAGGTCGGCTGCCGTGGATGGTGGAGAGAGGGAAGGTGCTGAGCTCAGTCAGCCAGGGTCATCTGGAGAAAGCAACTTACCTTTTGCTAAAGATTCTCCTCTTAGATTAAAATTCTGGCCAGCAAACTGCAGCCCTCCTCTCAGAAAGGGTAGCTAGACTACAGCAACATGGATCGTTTGGGACGAAGGAGTTTTTATCTGAAGGAAATGAAAATACAGCAGCTATTGTTTGCTCAGTGTTTTTTTTCTGCACTTCCTAATCACAGTTTCTTTTTGCTTTGCCCATTGCATTCTTTTTTCTTCTTTCTCTTTGTCGTTCTCTCTCTGAGGTCGTTTGCCCTCAGAGAAGGTTTAAGTGTTGAAAGTTAAAAGAGTACTCACGGAAAGTGTTCAGAAGTATTTCATATCAGGGTGTTTTCCCAAGTTACATAACACAGCATAACAAAAAGCACTCATATTTCCTAATGTAGCCAGTCAGTTCCTCTGGGAGTGATGTATCCCTCCCTTACAGAAACATGTTGGTTTTCAGTGATTACATAAAATTATCCAGAAGTTTTCTAAGTAAGGTAGAATTTTTAACAATACAAAACTACCTAAAAAAATACCAAGTAGCCTAAAAAATAGAAAGATGAATGTGTGCAGACCTTATGTATCAGGTAGAATGTGTTGTATCTGTATGTATGTTTTAAATAGTTACGTACTATCCGTAGGCTGTAGCCAAAACAAATGTGGAGATAGTGTATTGCGATTTTGATGGTAATTCCTGTAAATGCACCAGGGAGTCGTCTGACTCAGCTTGTATATACCACTTTGAAAATGTGAACTCAAGTCTTGCAGATGCATCTATAAATGAGTATGTTCAGATGCATCTATAAATGAGTATGTTTTACTCTTTGGAATTTGTGACTGTCATGCTAAAGATGGTGGCTACTTACAGGATTTGCAGAATCTACGAACACATGCAGATTGGAAGCATATCAGATAATATATGAAATGTCACGTGCAGGAGAAATAAGTCTTTTAAACAATGTTTCAGTCAGATACAAAGGCACTTGGGCATTGTACTTGTGCATTTGTACTTGGCTACATGCTTTTCAAAAACAACCTGATTCTTGATGTAAAAATGTAGGTCTTTTTGTCTGATGCTTATGGTATGGGACAGTACTGCTTTCTGTTTCGAACATTGCTAGTCTTTGTTCTGAGCATCTGCTAAAATATTCAAGCCAACTTTGCATTGTTTATCCAAATGTTTCTGCAATTTTAAGTTTATTACATCCGAATTTATAATACAAGTGTTGATACCACTTGAAACCCAGCGGGTGTTGGTTTATAAATTAGTATCATCTCTGCCTGTCAGAATTAGACATTAGTTCTTGATGTTTTTTCCATGAGAGATGTGCAAATTACACAGAGGATTTTCTGCCATCCCTAAAAAAAATGTTCTGGCTTTATATAGGAAATGCCATTCGGCCCATTGCCCTCCGTGCAGTGTCTGCTATAGCCCGGGCTCTTCCAGGATTTCCCATCTTAGCAACAGGAGGAATCGACTCTGCTGAAAGCGGGCTCCAGTTTCTGCACAGCGGCGCTTCTGTTTTACAGGTACCTTTTTTTTTTTTTTTTTCTCCTCCACTAAAATATGTAAATTAAGATAACTATAATTAAAAATCATAATGTATCTTAAAGATTTCCTTTCAAACAGTAGTATAGTGGATTTATTACACCATTGAAAAGAATTTTATTTCCATGGTTCTTTGTAAGGGACATTTGCTTCAGATGCGGTAGTAGGAGTTGCCAAAAGATGACTGTGGGTATCACAATGCCAATCTGGAAAAAGACTAGCCATGAGTATGTTAGCACCTTTTCCTCTAATCTGTAGGATTTGAGCTTTAAATGTTTATCCCTCATCACACAAACAAATTGAACACAGAGTTAAGTTTGAGATTCCCAGCCTGCTTCCTTTATTCTCAGCTTTTGTTTTCTGTACAGATGCCGTCAAGGGGGAGGAATTCCAAAGAGCCCTACCTTGATCCCACCGGGAATCAGTTTAAAGTAGCTCTTCCTCATTCAGGCATTTTGTGTCCCTTAAGTGTGTCTGCTATAACAGAAAGCACTCAGCTGTGGATACGGTGCCGGCATTGCAGCCCGTTCCTTTGGACCCAGGTGCTGGGTAGGATGCAGTAGTTGACGCTGCCTGCCTTGCCTGATGGGTTGTTTTGGGGCCCTCTCAGGTCAGGCCAGGATTGTTCATTAGTCCCTGTCGTGAGAGGGAGCCTTGGTGGTCTCTTGTTATGGGCATTGGGTGCAAATCAGCCGCTCACCTGTTGCAGTTGAGATGTTAGAGCATCGTTGTGTGCACTGTGTATGTTGGAGTGCTTGAGATGGGGCAGGTGGTAGTTACTTTATATTCTTCCGTTATATATAGTTCCATTCTGGCAGATATTAGTCCCCTTTTGTGGAATTCCCAGCACAGACAACTGCAGCTGTGGGTCTGGTGAGTATTGGCTTTGTGTCACTCCACAGTGCCGCAACTGGGATAATTTAATTTCCCCAGTCCACTTTGACATTAAGAATTGGGTTCACTGTAACCTTCATTACTACACAGCTATGGTGGCTACTCAGATTAGTTTACTCTGTTGCAAAAAAATAAAATCTAGGCCAGCTTAACATTTTGGCTTGTTTCTCTCTCTTTTTTTTCTTTTTGGTGCACATGGACACATGGAAGTTAGCACCTGTGAGAAGTGAAGTAGAAGGCTACTGCCTCTTTGTAGATTCACTATGGTTGTTAGCTTTATTAATACCATTTCCATTTTTTTTTAGGTTAGTTTCATTAGAATTCTGCAAATTCTTTTCTTTTCCCCATTAATAAACAAAAGATCTGACTTTCTTACATAACGTTCTGAAAGTCTCTTCCATGTAAATATTCAGTAATGATACAAATTACAGAAGAGCATTTGTCTACAAAAAAAGATGGAATTGGCAGGGGAATATTTATAGAGCATAATACACACATAATTTAATGCAACCATCCCAATCAGTGCTCAAGGAAGTTTAGAATTTGTGAAACGTTTTTGATTTTTATTTTCTTTTACTAATAAATAAGTCCTCTGGAAGTGGCTTCCAGAATTCACTTTCATGTATACTTGATATGTGCCTACACTAGCCTTCTGCCCTTCAGAGAGCCGTGTAAGACTTAACTCTTTCCAAAAGAGTTTTCTCAGGAATGGTGAGAAACCTCTGTCCTGCACCTCAGGCTTTTCACCAGTTTAACTTAAATCACTTCTCTAACTGATCTAAACTCTTCTGTTTCAAACCTATCCTCAGGATGAGTGGGTTATTTCTGTTTCTCTAAAATAGGGAGGCCATTTATATTAATCTGAGATAAGTGGATTCTAAAACTGGTATGTAGGCAAGTTCTGAAATAGTTTAATTACATTTATTTAAAAATAAACCTTTAATAAAGTCAGTGAGAAAGGTTATGAATAAATAATTCCCTCATCTCAGGAAAGGCAAATGGAAGGGAGCGTAAACAGGTCATCTCTATGGACAGTCATATAAGGAATATTCTTGACCAAGAGTGCTGTGAAACTTCTATTTGCTGGTCAGACTAGATAGGTGGTGATAGCTAGAACAAGGCAACCTCATCTTCATGGGTTACCTTTGGAACCTAGTTATAGTTATTGAAGATTCAGTTCAATGAGAATTGAAGCTGACTGTTTTCCTTCCTGACTAGGTCGTGCAAACATCCACCTGTTACACTTTTCCCTGAATCCCAATTTCTCTTTGATGTCTGTGAGAGAGGCCTTTCACCTTGTTCCAATGGCCCATTCATTTCTTCTTCACCAGTCAAAACCCTCCGTAGTTTCATATATGCTTCCCCTAGTCTTCTCTTAAGTATTTGTTCTGGACATACTTGAAGATGATGCCGAATGGACATATGAATTGACCCAGTACTATGAATTTTATAGTCTTGCATCATGTTTCCAAAACCATAAAGACTCTCTGTGGGGGATTTATTGGGAGGCAGCAGGAATACAGCAAAGGTTTGGGGCAGATGTGTCGCTCTGCACCTCAGCTGCTCTGAGGAAGCGATAGTCTGCTCATCTACCTGCAGCAGAAAACCGCGAGGTCACGACTGCCTCCCTTATCACCACTCTGCTGCGCAGGATATTACTTGGATGTTTTTGTTTTAGCAGTATTTTAATGGGGTGGGGAATGTCAGTTCATCCAGCTTTTAAACAACTTCTGTCTGATAATGCTAAGCAGCACAGATTGTATTGATCCATCCGTGAAGCCTAGTTAGAGCCTAGGAGAGCAGCAACACTTGGGTGGTCATTAGACTCCTCTTTGTTTTTCCTAGACAAGAGCCCTGTGTCCTCTCCGCTGCGAGAAGATGATGTTGATGAGCTAAGAAAATCTGAAGGTTCTCTGTGCGTTGATTTAATTGCAATGGGGCATGTATCTTGGAGAAGGAGGTTTATGAATAATAAATGTAGCGCCATTAAAAGCAGGATCAGGTTTTCCACTGCATCTATTTCACCGCAATCACTTCTCCATTATTTTTTCCTATGGCTTTTATTTTTAAAATGTGGGGATTTATTTTCCATTGACAAAATCAGCTTATGCAGAAATGAAGTCTGGAGTCGCACAGTAAGCCAAATTTTAATATATGCTATAACAAACTCAAGTGATATTAAGCAGGCATATTAGGGAATGGTCTGTGCAAAGAATTTCAAATTTTGATATATATAGTAACTGTGTATATTTTATACCCTCCTTTAGTAGATGGAAGGCAACATTTTAACATCGTTGCTGACAAAATGTTCACACATAGAGAAAGCTTGCAGCAAGTGTAGAAAACTGGCTGGTCAGTAGTATCTGAGGTTAAAATTTACAACAGTTGAACAGTTGATCAAAATAAGATGTATATTGGATTTTTTTTGGAATTTTTTGCATCATGTTTGTGATTTACCATGTCACACCTGATGGTTTGTTAAATTTTTGCAAGGCTTTGAAGCAGACATGTATTTTTCAAAGTCATCTCACGGTAGGAAATTAAAAGTGGATACAATTATAGAAAATTCCAGTGGAAAGAGAAAATGCATTATGGAAAAAGCAATAAAGGTGCAAAAATATTAAAGTAAAAATCACTTCACAGTAGCCCGAATGATTCAATTGTAGATCAATATAGTGTAGTTAATGCATTAGCAGTAGAGCATTAATTTGCAATTACCGCAGGTGATCCGATCCTCTGTGTTCTGTCCATTGACATAAATGACCTTTTGTTGAAAGAGATTCTGCAGTCATTATTCTAGCAGATGTAACAGAAAAAAGAAAAGCTAGAACAAAGAGGTACTTTCTGAAGTAGACATTTTTCGTGGTAGACTCTCTTAACTCTATATTCTGCCCTAGTATACTTCTGTTAATCTTTGGTATGAATCATTAACTTGAAAAGAATATGGATTCTCTTCATGAAGATTTGTATCCTTACCAAATAACAGAGGCCACGTGCGTCTCTTGCTCTTCCAGCCTGGGCGGGCTCTGTAGAGCTCTTTGTCTAGGCAGGAACGTCGTTAAAATGGAGCCATGGGGCTGCTTTGCTGCTTCGCCCCAAGGTCCTCGCTCGTCACGGTCCTGCGCCAGGTTCACCGTCACTCTGGGGAGGGAGGAAGGCAGCGGGACAAGGCGAGCTGTTGTTGGTACCTCTTAGGAACCGGTGTCTCTGGGGATTCTGGACAGTTTGGTTGGTGTTTTTTCTCCAGCAAGCTTTTTACTGATGCATTTAACTGAGGGGTTTTTGTAACAGCAGGATGGCCCTTTGTGTGTGAATAAACAAGTTTTTCTGGCACGAAATAGTGGGAGCTTGAACCATGAGAGGGCATTGTTATTGCATTTGTGCAAATGCAAAGCCCTGCAAGGAAGCCTTCTATGTGGTATAAATGCCGTAGGTACCAGAAAACAAAAGCAAGGTTCTGAAAATATAATCACTGAAATGCTAGGAAAAAGCATTACTATTTCATAAACATTATGTAACACCTCAGTGTTTAGACGTTACCATTTTCTCTACCCCAATCTCAACAACAACTTGAAGTAAATGTGCACTACAGTTATTTACTATATTTTTCCCCATTTAAATTCTTTCCAATTTTCCTTCAGGTTACTGGTGTAATTTCTCTATACTTTTTATGGCTACAGAGCTGCAAGAGAGAGAGCTGATTCTCACTGCACTTCCTTAGTGTTCCATGAAGTCCATCTTAGTGTCCGTTCAAGTCACTGAAGACACTGACACTAAGTGAGGGCTAGATGAGGCCAAAATTTCTTATCCAGGAATTACTGCTTATGCTATTAATGGTATGCAGAGTAAAAAACTAAGACACATTGAAATCAAGGAGTGATTTGGTAGTAAAGCAGGCCCAATGTTTTGTATTTCCAGATTAAGTTTATACCAAAGATGTTTGGAAGAATTTTACTTTATTCTGTAATCAGTAACAGTGATTTTGAATGCTGGGAAGGGCCTTTTCTTTGGATATAATTTCGGTGCAAGGAGAATCATGTCAGGTAGCTGGACACACCTCCAGCATGTGATGGGATCGGTGCAGCAGCACAGGGCTGGGCTTCTCCTGTCTCCATTAGCAGCAGACCCTTCTCTTGCCCCTGCACAGACCTTCCGCTGGAGAGCTGGTTGAACCGAGGCTGCAGACTTTGCTTTATGTGAGCGGAAAGATTTCTTTTAGAGAGTTCTTCTCTGGCCATTAAGCTGAGAACAGCATGAGTTTTCTGGTGCAGGCTGTGGCTCCGAGGATAGAAGAACAAAACCTTCCTGATGCTGAGAAGTTGAGATGTTGGAGCTAAATCTTCTCTCACCTCTTAAATTGAGGTAGATAAAGGATAGTTTGTTAGATGTGGTGGAAGACCACCAAAATAATGTGAGTGAGATAAAATTCAAGGAATGCTTCTTTACATTTGCCAACAGTTTTAAGAAAACACCATATAAGGCAAAACCAGTTTTTAGATACAAGTTATTTGATTCAGATAGACTATAGTTTCAGATAGAAATAGTGCTCTCTAGACTGTTCCCCAAGAGACACTGTGTGTTGCATGTTCTTCTGAATATCCTTAGTTACATTTGAGCTCTATGGCCATTTTCATTGCCATTTGTCAGAAGAATGAAGGTATTTTGCTCTAACAAGTTCTGAACAAAACAAAAAAGCCAGGTAGTGAACTTTCTTGCATTCCTTCAGTGCTATGAGCTCACCTTTATCAGACCTCCAAGAATCCATATGGGAAAGCACCGTTAGGAAAGTGCCAGCCACGGGAAAGGCTTTAATTGGCAGTCACACCTTATTAGACGTCCGGGTACCCGACCACGAGACGCAGAGCTGCTGGAAGTCGGGTGTCATTAGCTGAACCCCCCCAGAACTGCGTGCCTGAAAACGTCCTCAGTGAAAGTGGCCCTGAAAGGAAGGGCCCTTTCCTGCAAGGCTGAGACTTAGCAGCGGCTAGAGAAGCAAAAGGGAGATCAAAGGCTTGCCTGAACATGTCAAAATAAAATGAAAAGAAAAATGAATGTGAAACAAAAAACTTAAGAGATCATTTCTAATAAACCGTCCATTATTTTCTGCTTTTTTCTTAGCTCAGGGCTAATTGGAGAAACTCAGCCTGTTTCCAACTTTTATCTTTGCTAATAAAAAATAAAAGTCATTAGAGGACTGCCACACCTGCTCTGTTACAGATGCTTGAGATGGAAATGGCTAATTGCTGGTGAGAATTTTCTGTGAGAATTCCTTTCAGTGGAAACCTGAATTTGACAAAAAAAAAAAAAAAATTCTAGAAACATTTTTGTTTATCACTGGTATAAAAAAAAAGAAAAGAAAATCAGGTTGTACCGGGTTTTCATTATTGATTTTTAATTTTATTATTTTATCATTCTTAATGAAAAGTTAAGAGTATTCTAATCACCACTTTTTTAAATTGCAGACTAAACTGAGCTAATGCCTTTTATTTTGCACAGTTTTGCAGTAGTTTTACATTGTTATTTGGAACTGCTTAAAGGATTTATCTATTAGCTTTCCTTTCTTTCTGTTCATTTCACCAGTTAGTAAATGAAGTCGGTAGAGATAGGATTGTTATTTCATAATTTTGTAAGAATGAATTCAAGCTCGTTCTTTAACAATTGCTATTTGTCATTCTCATAAGGGATTCTCATGCAAAGTAGGTTTAACTATCACTGAATGGTAATAATTATTTAATAACAATTAGGTCTCAATTGAGCTTCAGATCAAATGCTGCCCTGTACCAGCCCCTCCCAGTCTTTGCAGGCAACCCCTTCTCTACCCGTGTAGCTGTACGTACTCTCTCCCCTTCTGCCCAGGTCCCTAGTCCTTCTCCAGCAGGTCCAGTGGCATGGGGAGTTCAAGGGTTGAGGAGATCTGGAGAACAGTTGTTTTGGCAACGCTCTGTCCCTTCCCGCCTCCCAAGGGTCCACAGCCTCTTTTTCCACAATCCAGTTGCTATTTTTAATGTGGATTCACAGTATGAATTAGAGCCCCTATGCTATGTGAACAAGCAGAGAATTGTCCTCCCTGGAGGTAAAACCACCTGATGTGTGTTCACATCAGATGAGTTTTTGAGTTTAGTTTAATAGTTTAACAAAATAAAACCAACAAGGAGATGAGTCTTCGAAAGACGCTCAGTTAATGTCAAAGCAGTTGTAGGCGAGTAGTTTTGTTCTGCCCAGGTTGTGTTCAGACACAAGGATAGTTTGCTGTAGACAGTTTCCCCTCTGTACTGTTATATTAGGTGACTGGAAATTGTCCTTGTTGGATACCGAAAATGTAAATAGAAGGAAGGATGAACACAGTGGAAAAATGCTGAGTTTCTTTTTACATTACCTCCAATAATTACTCATGAGGTTTTCTTTATTGTATTTTAAATTATAATTGTTTTAGCTACAGAGGACTAGCTTTCCTGAAATGGAGGATGTAAAACATTCAGGCTTGCAAAGCTTGGCAGTCAGAGCTTGCTCGGAAACGCCGTCAGTCCTACAAAGAAAATACGCGTGTAAGAAGTTTTCCGTTTTGTATCACAGCGGCTCCATTGATCTTTCAGTCACAGGGTGTAGATAGCAGTGAAAAGAAGAAAGGGGGAGAAAGAACTGGAAGATACTGCGTGCTCAGAAGGTGTGGGCCTGGCACCCATCAGAGCGCTCAGCAGAGTTGGATGTAACGGCCAGGCGGCCGTTCTGCCCGTTCTCCCAGTGGTAGGAAAGTCTTTTCTGCACTAGAAGGAGGAGGCAACCTGGGAGTGTGAGCCCTGATGCCTTTTGAAGTGTTTTTACTAGCTACAACATGAGCCCCCTGACACAGCTTGATCTCTCTGCTGAGAGGTCCTTTCATCCATGCAATTTGAATGAAGGAAACAAACAGAGAAACCATTTTTCTGAAGCTTGCAGTACATTTAAAAATGGGTTTAACTTCCCTCAATATCTGACTTATGTCACTATTTTCTGGCTGATATTTATTATTTGGACAGAGATAGGTAAAACAATCCCCAGGGAAATGTGGAAGTGGGTTTTTATCTCAGATACGAAGGACTCAGAGGGTCAGAACTATTTTATTCGCATGAATCTCACTCTTCAGTGGTCACAGCAGCTGCTGCGCAAATTTGTACAGGCAAGCTGATAAAGGATGAAAGTAATTTTAGCTGAAATAAAATGTGAGAGTACTAAAGGAAAGACTCACAAGGATGAGGGGTTAATCATTGCAGGACTTGAACGGAGGTTTCAGAATGGAAGAATTGCTTTTCTGTTTGATTTTAAGAGGTTTTCAGCTTTCAAAATTCTGGTCACAGGAGGATGTCCCTCAGTGGATAGCACTCATTAGAATTTGCTGGAAACTTTTTGGAGGCAACTGTTTTTCATTGACAAATTTCATTTCATCAATCTAGGTCTGGGTTCAAGTTCCTGCTGTGCCTGGTTCAGTGTGTTTGGGGGTGAAAAACTCTGAAGCTTTACCCTGGATCTGTTATGCGTTAATGACCCTGCGTATTACCAATAGGTTTATTCTCCTGGGGAGAAGTGAATTAGCAGGACATAGTTATTCTGTCAGAGGAAAATTTAAGAATAAAAGACCTTTTTCAAGTTAAACTGATCATCAGAAGTCTGAAAAAAAGCGTGCATTTAACATATTTAAAGTAAAATATTATTTGGGTAAGTCAAAATTTTGTTTCAATCATTTTGAAAAATATTTTAGTTTTGACCTTTTCATTCCAGTTAACTTTGCAAATCAGACATTATCATGTTAAATGGAGCTGTTGCATTCCATGTTGTCCAAGAGCACATATTGGCAATTTTTCACACACATTTTTTCAGAACACTTCTTTTTTTTTTTTTTTTTTTTTTTTTTTTTTTTTTTTTTTT
>VZSV01000350.1:315030-339308 GCA_013398735.1 Nothocercus julius
TTAAGGATATGATTCCTGAATGCATCTGTATAATTTTATGATTTTTCTTAAAAAATGCTAGTAGCTTCTATTCTGTTACTATATGACTTTTAATGTCAAGTCAGCCCATCTGAGTGTTGATACCAGCAGATAATTGCATCATATGTGTCATTTGGGTAAAAGCAGCATTGATAAGCAGCTGACCCCTGCTTTACACCTGGCTTTGGAGCACTTAGAGGGTGCAGGCCATGGAAATCAGCCCAGTAAATCTGCATCTGCATGCTACAGCTATTGATGCTGTCCTAGCAGCTGCAGAAGTTTAGAGATCTGAAGGATTTCATTTTCCACAACAGTACTTGTAAGAGAAGTGAGACTTTTGGGTGTTCATAAACAAAATGAAATATGAAGTGATATTCAACATGTATATAAGGACAGCTCAAGAGCTTGTACATGTGATTGGACTGTTTACGCAGCAGGGTAAGCTCATCTGCTTTCTAAGATATCTTTCATTTTATAAATCTATAGTACACTGATTGAATTTTCTGTAGATGACTAATTATGAGACTGTTTTCCACGCTGCTCAATGGTCAAGGCGTGTGAAATCATAAGTGTTTTCTTAGGAAAGATGATCACGATCAGCACATTTACTGGCATGTGTGCCCACCTCCTGCATGGAGATGCACTTTGTAGTTCCAAGAACTGAAAGATTGTGTTAATGAGATGAGCAAAAGTGGGCATTCCTCTGGAGAGGGGGGTGGGTTGCCAGGGGAAGAACAATTACTTCAGGAAGCATTCTGAAAATTGGTGATTTCTTGTTCATTTCCCTCTCAAAGACATGGGATACAGTCTAACATCATCCAGAGCTCCTTGGACTTAGCTATTCAGATCAAAGATTCATCAATTAGAGAAGGTCTTAGGGAAGGGAGAATCCATCTGAGCAGTCCGGGAATTAATACACTGAGTGATGTTCCTATAACATCTTACGGTGCTCTCTCATGCCATCATGTCGAAAGTAGCTAGAGGATTCTAGACACAGAGTAACAGAATGGTAGAGGTTGGAGGGGGCCTCTAGAGATCCTCTAGTACAACCCCCCTGCTCAAGCTGGGTCACCTAGAGCATCTGGATCAGAGCTTACCAGAGCTTGTCTTTCATGGCTGGAAACTTCTTCTTCCCTTGTTTTAAGCTGTATTACTCAATGACATTAGCCTATAGTTTTGATTAATGTAATGCTTTACCTCCTACTTGTCTGATGAATTTTCTTGAGGCATAACAAAGTAACAAAAATATTTAATTACTAACAGCTATGTGACATATGGCCATGCAGAACATCGGGTCATTTTTCTGTAGACTTCTTAAGAGTGCATGTGAGTGGTTGCCTCCCCTGCAGAGCGTGGAGGTGTTAACGTCTTTGAGCTTCTTTCTCCATGTAGCCCCTCAGGGGTCACCAGGAAGCCTTCTGATCACTAGCACTTCAAGTTCACGGTTCAGATCATGACTTTTTTTTCTCACAGTTCAGATATTACATAAAAGTAAGACTTGATTCCTTCAAATTGCTTCCTGAAAGCCATACTGGACTCTGGACAAAGAGTTCATAACTTCATGTATATTATTTCAGTTCTAAGGTTTTAAAAAGACTCTCAGCCAACGTACAAATTGCTCCTGCATCTTGATCCAGTGTCTGCAGCCTTGTGAAGTAACATCCCATCTGCTAACCTATATTGCCAGAGCCACTTAAACAGCTACTATGAATAAATCAAATAATTCCATCTGCACTGTATCAATATTTGGGGAGCTTTTTCTTAGTTATGAATTTGTCCTTTAAAACTAAGAATATCATTTTTTTTTTTTCCAGAGAGTGCACCACATTGCCTGGTAATCCACTTCCCCTAACATTCTTAATCCTACAAGCTTCCAGCAAAAGTAATAATTGCTGATAGAAAGGGATAATTTAGGCTCTGTACTGATAAGTCAAAGCTCAGCAGGACATGAGTAGGAGGAACTATAGTTAAAAAGGCAGCCTTTACATGAACATGAGTATCCTGAAGATTGCAATTAGAGCAACCACTCTCAGAGATTTTATTTGTGTGCATGCTCTCACATTGTAGCACTTCCATGTTATTATGAGTACTCAAGTCAGCCAACCAATGTGTACTGCTTTTTACTTTGTAGATCTGGGCACATCTGAGTTGCCGCAGGGGCAAGGGAGCGTGTATTTCCATGCCCGTGGGCAACGGCTGTGCTGCACACAGGCTGCGCTGCCTGGGAAGTTCTCCCTATAATTGAGCCAAGTTTTTGCTAGTTGCAACTGAGAGTAAATTTTAGAAGTTGTATGTATGTCTCAGATTGAAATCACATGTCTACCCACAACAATAAAATTAGTTTTCTTAAGACAGTCAGTTTATATATATATATATATATAAAACCTTAGGGACCTTCACAAAGCACTTTACATTCCTTTATGATTTTATTCTTAGTCTTAGTCAACAGACAGTCAAAAGAGCAGTGGCTTCAACTCTACATTGGAAAAAAAAAAGCCTAGAGTCATTCGTAATCGTTTCTCTAAAAGAAAAGTAGATTTGTGTCTTTAATAATGATCAGGAAGAATTTGAATAGAAAAAGAAAGCTTGTATAAAACGATGGTAAATAATGTTAAAATTATTTGTGTACTATAATATAAAATCAAAACAGCTACATAATTCTCTTCCTTACTGTTTGGGTGTATCAGTAAAATATTTCAAAGGAAGTCAACTGAATTAATGCAAAAGCAAAACCGTTAATCCATTGTAAAGCCTCTCGCAGGTATCTCGGAGGGATAGTGGTTGTTTATGCCCTTGCTATAGCAAGAATATTAGAAAGCGTAGAAGTCAAAGGCTGATTTCCTAATAGCATGGCATTTTGAAAGCTATTTTATTTAGAGGTCCTATGTAGTTTAGAACTAAAGCTAAAATAAGTCTCTGTCTTTGGGGGAAGCAAGATGGCATTCTGCTAAATGCTAGAATTTTATCATTTGAAGGAAAAAAAAAAAAGCAAAAAGACAGCAGTCAGCAAGACCTAAGAATATAAAAGCATTTGAAATCTCAGAAGGAGTTTAAATCAATGCACTGCCACAGTTACAGCACAGATGAAAGAGCCTGCTGTCTCAATTGCCAGGAAACTACTTAGAAACTCTCACTTTGATTTCTTTTTTTTTTTTTTTTTTTTTTTTGGTAGTCCGTTACATTTCCACTAAATGCAATATATGAGGACATCACTGCTTTGATGTTGTACAGTTACAACAAATGGAAACTAATATAGTAGAAAGTCAAGCTATGTGATTTGCGTTTGTATATACAAATATATACCCATCAATCTTCTTACTTCCAGACTGCATCTCTCTACCACCCATCTGCCTCCATACTGCTAGTTCTGTTTTCAGAAAATTGTCAATTATTTTACACCCATATTCTGAAGACAGAAACACATATATCTGGGAGGGGAATAAATATTTTTTTCTCCAAGCTTTTGTCTCCTAAGCTGAGTGCCATGAGTTCATGGTTGGCACAGAGTTTTGCTAGTGATCTGTGACTGAGGACAGACGTGCAGCCGCTGCCAGGCGCTGCGGCAGCCGCATCCTCCTAGATCTAATTACCCCGAGAAGCGCTGGAAGGCAGCGTGTTACAAAACAGAGCAGGCCAGGCTCTCTGACCTGCTCCAGCTGTTAGCACCGTAGTGTGAGCAGTCGGTGTGTTGTAGATGGCTCTCTCCTGCTTGTTGTTGAACGTAGCATAGGGAAGAGTCCATAGGAATATGTCTCAATCTGCTTGAAGTCTCTTGTGCTGAGGCAACAGGCAGGATGCAGGTGGCAGCTGGTGTTCATTTGGGGCACTGTCTCCTCTACCATTGCTTCTCCACTTCTCCATGTTTAACCAGACAGTTCTGAGCATCATGTGGAGAAGGTAAAACCTGAAGGTCCAGGAGTAAGAGAGAAGGGATAGGGACTGAAGGAGAATGCATGTTTTTGCTTTCTAGCATTTCAGTGTCCTGTTCTCTCTTCTACAGAATCCTGCAAATAGCCCAAAGGGATGATGCAGGGACAGCGTCGAACTGGAATTGCTCAGTGAGTGATCCGGTTAGCTGGACGAGCCTCAGACTTTGCCAGCCTCAGGGTTGTGTGTGCACAGCACAGGTCGTGCACACGAGAGCCGCTGCGGCTGGGACCGGCTCCGCAGCAACCCAAAGTATCGCGCTGGGCCAGCGTTTGCCCTGCTGCTCCTGGAAGCGCTGAGCGTGGGCAAGGTTCTTGCACGGGCAGAGCGCTCCGTGCCTGGGGTGCGAGACTTGTCTCAGGGAAGGCTTCACAAGTTGGCACGATTGCTGCCTGATGATTCAGCTAAAAGCAAAGGCATTTGCAGTATTTTATAACTGACATTGGCAATACATGTCACTCGTAAGTTTTCTCTTTGTAATATGTAAATTAAAAAGTTTCAAGTGGATGTGAATGATTAAAAACATTTATGTAACCTGTAAAAATTCCTTTTTATACAATAATAATGCGCTGAAAATTTCCTTCAGTTCTTCCAGTGAGATTTGCAGTGGCTCTAGATCCTTTGGCAAAGCTAGACGGAGTCTTTATGTTTATTTAGCAGCAGAGTAGATAGGTCATTTCTTATGCAAGACAGCAGCAAAGACCTTTGAGTAGTGCTGCTCCTGTTGCTGCATTTTGCAGAGCAGTTTTACTCAGAGCTTCAGCCTGGGATTCATTTCACGTCCCCAGACTCTAGTGAGCTTGTATGGTGTGTGTTTGATTTACCAGCAGCAAAGCAGGCACTGCGTCTTTTAGGAGCTCAGACACGTCCGTAAACATTAAAATTGTAACTTACAAGGAACAGTTTTATATCTCAGAGTATTAAGAGTGTAATGTTGTTGATTGTGCATAACGTGCTGGCCTGTTTGTCTCTTGTAGGATGTGAGGGGCAATTGCAGGAGTGGAGCAAGGAATCTGGATCTGCTGGAAAAGGGGGAGATCGGGTGCTAAAATGGAATTGGCCCAGTTGCACTGCCAAGGCAGTAGCATAGTCTGGCAATGCAGTAAAGTCAAGCTTGTGCAATATTCTCTCCCTGTATAGAAGCAAAATGTGAATAATGTTAACTTTGTAAACAGGAGAAAAATAGTCATTCTCTTCTAGCCCAAATTCTAGTTTAGAACTAGAGGTAAATTCAAATGTGGTTGGCAATTGACCACTTCACTCTCATCTTGACCTCACCGTGTGTCCCATAGATTGCTCACAGCGCCTGTTTTTCGCCTTCCGGTGAAGGAAACGCTGCTTTCTGGTTAAATGTTGCAGGTGAAAGCTTGGGTCAGCACACTGCCGAATGCTGATTCCCTGGTGTAATTGATTCACCGAGGTTATGTCAGCGCAGGGATATGAAACAGGCGCCGTCTCTGGCACGTGCAGCCCCAGCACTGCTGCCGGCCAGAAGCACCGATACACCAGACAGGCCCTGCTTTGCTCTTGCTCTGATGCCCTTTCATGAGCAGCTTCTGATGGCCACAGACTTCTGCTCTGCCCCGGTGCAACCGTTATGAATTGTACTCAGGCTTAGGCTGCGTTTTGGTGTCAGAAGGGAAGCAGATTTCAGTGTTTGACCATTAGAAGCGTGATGCCCAGGAAGGCAGCGGTGGTTTGTGCTGCTTCTCCAGGGCTGCACAGGACAGTGACAACAGCTGCTAACGTAGCACCCTGCTCACATTTATCTTCTGCTGAGGTGTTTTATGAAGACATTAAATGCTAGGAAGTAGCAATCAATGGTTGTTCCATTTTAAATCTTTTTTAATTTTAAATCCACAGTTGGACTGTTCTTCCTTTCCTGGCAGTGAAATAAGGTACCAGGAGAAGGCAGTACTGAACATGCAGCTTGATAAGGGTGGGAAGCAGGTCTGTTCCCAGGGCAGCTGGCGGGGAGGGCAGTGGGGACGTGTGGGGACGTGTTGGTTCAGTTGCCCTGCGCTCCTTAGCTTGGCTCTCACCTGCTCTGCTGCCCTGCCCCTGCTCTGGCGCTGAAAAGAGAGTGTGATACTATTCAAACCAGTGATGTAGAGGCAACCAGGTATGATGTTAAAGACCTCCCTCTGTGGTGTAGGAATTGTCACTGCTGATGGGACACAAGGACCTTCTGCCTTGGCTTTGTTCAGCCCCGTCTAAAGGGCAGCAGAGCCTGTTGCACTGATTTGGGGAAGATACTGTAAAGCTACAGTCCAAACGTGGCCACCTGACACGTCCCGGACACGGTGTTTCTAAGTTCAGTATGCTTTCAGATTTGCTGGAAACGTGGCAGAACTGTTTCTGTGGCTTTCTGCGTATTAATGTTTGAATCTCTAATGCTCTAAGAAAGACCTATGAAAACGAGCGCCTGGTTTTTGCACAGTGGAAGTCGTGCTTGCAGGTAGTTACTGCAACACCGGGCACCGCAGTTATGTGGCTCCCACAGAAGAGGAGAATCATCTTAAAACACTTGCTAATTCTATTTCAAAGTTTTTCCATTTCTGATAGTGTTTTTCTTAGTGTTTTTCTTTAGTGCAGTGATTTACATTGTTAAAAAATTGCATTTAGCCTTCAGTTCTGGAGCTCCCAGGGACACCAAGGAGTGAAATACATACAGAGCTGGGATTTGATCCCTGGTGTCTTAGTGTGATACCATCTTCTGCACAGTTTTGTATTATTGCTGTTCATAACACTGCACCATAAGATGAAAACAGTAAAAGCCTCTTTATTTATAAGGTTATTACGGGTATCCTCCAGTGTATCTCCTGTGTATACATCCTGTCAAAATATTCCATGATTTTGACAACAGCACCTGAACTTGTTTCAAGTGACATGCCATAGCTTTTAACTGTATTTTTACAGGTTTATATATATTCTAAGAGTAGTTAATAAGTGTTACTTATACACTAAAAAGGTATAGAATGTCTTTATGAACGAAGAGGTTTAAGTAAGCATCAGTTGAGTTTTGTAATTAAATAACCTGTAAAGGAAATTATTATGAAGGTCTCTGTAATTTTTTTGGAAAAAAAAAAAAAAAGTCTTGAAGTCTATGGAAAGCATAGCAGATTTAATTAATGTCCACACTGCTCCTCCAGAGAAACAGATTTTCTTATGTAAATGTACTTCATAGAAAATGTTCTTATATGTATTTTATAGTTAGTCCTTGGTTTTTCTCAGTATAGGTGTAGTGTATGGTGTTTTACAAAGTAAAGTGTACCTTTCTTTAAAACTGAGGCTTGTGTTAGCATTTCTGAAATGTGCAAGACAGTTGTTTTTAAGTGCTGATATCAGTTACAATTTGTGAGGTGCGTTTTCGTGTCCACGGAGTTTGCAGGTGTCTGTGCACATGCGTGTGTTTTGTTCTGAAATAGCCCTTTCATTCCTGTGTTCGTAACGTGTGTGCGTAGGTGTATCGTAAGGAGCATGACAGTTTCTAGTTTTTGGAATAAAAGCTCTATCAGAAGCTGGAAGCACTGGCAAATTTGGAGTTTCAGAGCATTTCCATGGACTGATAATTAAGAGTACTCAAGCAACCCGCCACCCAGGTACTGGCGGATGATTAGGGGTTGTCTAAGCAGAAGGGGCTCGGAGAGGCTGAGGTGGCTTGTTCACGTGCTGTCAGTTGTCCGGGGGCGCGCTGGGGTTTGAGTTTGGGCTGATGTCCACAGCGTTGCCGAGCACAAGCAGGGCTGGCGGCTGGGGCGGTGGCCGCCGTCGGTGGTTCCGTGGGCGCGAGGTGAGCGGGGCCGAGCGGGGCGCCCGTGATGCTGCGCTGCTCTCTGTGCCCGCCGGCTGCTCTCTGTGCCCACGGAGCCCCAAGGCCGAGCCCGAGCGGCCCGGCCGCTCGCTGCCTCTGAGCAGCAAGTGGCAGTGGCCGGGAGAGCGTCGCTGCCGTTCCGTGTGCCGCAGCGTCCAGACAGGGAAGAGACTGTGGGCACGAATTGAAATACAGGAAATCGCTTTGAATATAAGAAAAGAGCTTTTTTTTTTTTTTTTTTTTTTTTTTTTTTTTTTTTTTTTTTTTTTTTTAGTGTATTTGTAAACACTGAGACAGGCTACAGAGAGAATTTGTGGCTCCTCCATACTTGGAGGTACTTAAAAGCCGTCTGAGCAGGGCCCTGGGCAGCGTGCCCTGGGTGGGCCTGCCCGAGCAGGGGTGGGACTAGCTCATCTCCAGAGGTCACTTCCAACCTCAGCCATTCTGTGGTTTGCTTGACTGGGGCCCGGCTGCATGAACCGGTGCTTCCCTAGCAGAGCAGGCTCGGCAGTAGCTGCATGCGCGCGATTGCCTGAGCGTGGCTGGCAGTTTGCCACCAGCAAACCTGTTACACTAGGCACGCAGGGGCCGTCGTGCTTGGGGCTGAGCTTGCAGGTTCGCTTTGAATGGACCTCACCATGCGGAAGCCTAGCTGTAACTGCTGTTATTCAGTCCTTATTTTTCTGAACTGCACCAAAGGCTGACACGACGTAGGATCAAATGGCCAATTAGCATCTTGAGTTCTTGTAGTTCTTTCCTAGTAAATTTGCAGGGAAGTTCAGCTGGAGATGGGTGAACCTGAAGAACTTACTAACTCCATGTGCTCCTCTGGCAGGGTGTTGCTGACAACTGAACTTCATTTTATAGGTGTGCAGTGCAATCCAGAATCAAGATTTCACTGTTATTGATGACTACTGTACTGGACTGAGAGCCCTCCTTTACCTGAAAAGTATTGAGGAACTTGAAGACTGGAACGGACAGAGTCCTGCTACCATGCGCCATCAGAAAGGAAAGCCAGTACCTAGAATTGTTGATCTGATGGGAAAGGTAAGTTGTTTCATTGCCATCCATGTGTAATGACTGTGTGTCATATGGCTTTGACATAGGCTGCGTAACTATAGTATGCACTTTCTCCTAATTACCTTGGTTAAGCTCTGTAGTTAACAAATTTAATCACCAAGTCTTTTTTCCTCTGGATATTAACAAGTATCTGAGGGCATCTTAAGAAGACATACTAGCAATTGCTTGATATCAAGTTACCTTTTTGCTATACATATGAGCTCTCCGCTTTATTTGTAATGACATGTCTTTAAAAAGAGTGCATTATCTAAAATTATAAATGCAACAAGTTCTGATACTGCTTGTTTTAATGGGACTTGTGTTGATTCACATTGATAGTAATATTGTGCCAAATGCTCCAGGATGAGCATCTAGCTATGATACAACATTCTGGAGATATAAAAAAACTTTTCGGCACTAGATCTGACCAGCTGAGGCAGCTTTTGGCACAGGGGAGCTGTGAGCTGCAACACTAGCTCAGGTGGGAGTGGTCCTAAGATCATCGCATCTTAACACCTCATGGTCTTTCACATATGTTGGCTCCCAAACCCCTCTGGGAAGCAGGGGTATTACAGATGAGGAGCAGTGACACTGAATGATTTGTTGTATTTGATAACCTTATTTAAATGTAGGAAGTCTGTAGTGAAGCACTGGTGTCTCTAAGATGGTAATCCCTGCACTGTCTGTCTGCTGTGCTCCAGTAGTTCCCTGCCGCACGAACTCTGGAGGTTTTTGCCAGACGCACTAGGTGCCAGCAGCCCCAGCACTGTTCCTGCCTGCACCAGGGCACCTGCTGATCCACACCAAGGAGCAGGGAGATGTAACAGGCTTCCAGCTGATGCCCTGCTGCTCTAAGCAAAATATCTGCACAGCGGGGAGCCTGAGCTTTTGTTTCTAGTTACAAGAGGGGATCACTTTGAAGACTCGTCTCACTTACACATCTTGCCTATTGATTATCCTTCTAAAATCTGATATAACACTGTTGAAAATGTTGTAAAAGGTAAGGAATTACAAAAGAATAGGATTTGGCGTGTCAGACACCTCCAAATCTCTGCTTATCATTGTTGATGACTGGAGTTGGTTTTAGTAAGAGATTAGGGACTCCTGTATTGTTGTTGTTCTCTGTAGAGCTCTGAAAATTATAGTGTTATCTTCCAGGTGAAAAGACAATCCCATTCCTAAAGCTCTGAATAATGCACTGCTTAAAAATAAGATATAACCAGTTTCATTTTCATCTACTTATGTTAAGCAGTTAAGCCAGGCTCAAAGGGTTGTATCCAAACTTCTTTTCTTTAGCACCAGTAGAAATAAACATGGCATTTACAGCTCACATAACAGATGTTTTTAGCAATTCTTTCTCAAAGCTGTATTCAGTGTTCTGTCTTTGTATTACATTTGTATTTTGCTAAACAGACAGTCATGTAAGATGTTTCTCATGTCCTTTGAATGAGGAAAAAAAAAACAAAAAAACAATTCTTAATCTTTCAGCTTCTCACTGCATCAATAATTAACTTTAAAAAGGTAGTGTGAAAAGATGCTTTAAGGAAGCATTTAATAATTCAGAGGAATCTTAACTTGAAACAGGTTGCATGAAAAACAAAGCCCTGTGTAATACAGTCTGGCTGGCTCTGTTAGATATTTAAAAGGAATGAGACATACAGAATATAACTGGTTGTGTATTTGATTGCCCTTAACATGGAATTGTATCATTGGATCATTGCTACTAGATGATAAAATATGAAGTTAACCAGGCTGCACCATTGTTAAGGTAGTGATACGTTTTAGGCCAAACCTCAGGATAACTACGTGTCCAAGAACAAACATAAAAGGAAAATGAAAAAAAGTAATACAGCATGGGTAAAAGGAAATACCATGATAAATGAGTCTACTAGAGGCAATCAAATACAAAGGCTTGATGTCATTAATATTTATAATATCATAATTAGCAAGACTGTGCCTAAGCAGTATTATTAGTGTAACTAATTATGTTATCATAAACTAAGTTAGCAATATTATAGGAATCAGTATTCTTACCTTCATAAATTATTATCAGTATTGGATTTCATGTACTTATGCTTACCAAATTCAGTTAAGTTCTGAAGGTTCATCTGGATTCAAATACAAGTATCTAATATGCTTGGCAGTAAGTCATAAAGCACTCATATGATTCTCTTTCTAAAATAAATTATCTGGGAAAACACATCCTCTCTCTGTTTTGAAAGGAGAAGGTAGCCTGTTGATGTGATATATACATTTCTATCGATACAAGTAGTGCACAGCAATGTGTGTGTTATACACAGACAAAAGTATGATAGCCGAAATCCTGCTTTCCACCTCTGAAAACTTGCAAAGAGCAGTCCAAATTACTGCTGTGAGATGAAATGCAGTTGCTTCAGTAAGACCCTGAAAGGAAGCTAAGCAAGAAGTACTGCGGAGGTTTTCTATTCAAAAAGAAAAAAAAGAAGATACTAATTTCACAGTGATATGTTTTGGTGCAGTAAATGAGGAATCAGTATCCTCAGTTTTTAGGTGACAAAATTCCTATTGATTTTTATATGGACTCATAGAGATAAAAAGTTCAGAGTATTGACAAATTAATGGAAAGCAACTGAGGGATAAGAATAATTTTCAACTGCATGAAGAAGCACTTGCCTTATGATTACATATGAATCCATTAAATCTTTCCCATTCCTTGATACAGTACAGTGTTAGGACTGATCATATACCTAGCTAAGTATATTCATGATAGCATCTGTTTTGATCAACAGTACAGGTTACAAGTTTTGAATATTAACATTTACAGTTACAGGTTTTGAATATTTACATCTATAATTATATATATTGGTCCATTACCCTATTGGTAATTCATTTCTTGTGCTGGTTTCAGTATCATGCAGATGGCCAACGAGTAGGGTGTTGCCATGAGCTCCTGTAGTGTTAGATGACCAAAGTAAAATGAAAGTGCCACCATCTACATGGTGGTGCAAGTGACATCTGGCTGGGGCTGCCTTGCCAGACAACCAGGTATGTTGTATGACAAACTGAGCACTTATTGCTATGAGGTGTTATGTGTATCACAGTCATTTCCCTCCTAAATAGAGAGAATGCTAAGAATACTGCTAAAGATAGTGTGATATAGTAAACACTTTCAGAAGAAGCTAATATCTACTTCTGCATTAAAAAAAAAAAAAGAGTATCCTGTTGATCAGTATCTGCTCATACTTCTGCTTTAATGACCATTATACTTTCATCTGATAATTTATATTGCTTAACAGATGAGAAGCAGTATAGCACTGGGAAATATTTTGGAAACTTAGGCGCTATTTTGATGTTTTTCAGCATTGCAGAATCTGGGTTTTTTGTTATATAGACCCTAAATTTATTATATTTGATACAGCCAGCAGATGTTTTCTGATAGGCTTTTCAATAAAGCTAGCTTTTTTTCCCTTTAACAAGTACAATGGTTACTACCGGAGCTTATACTTACTATTATCCAAGATGCGACCTTTAATACTTCTGTACCCTTAATATCAGTGAGATTTCCCCTTAGAGATGGTAACTTCAGTCACAGATTCCAGTCTTTAGGTGGTACTATTTTCCATAGCTCCACCAGTCTTATTCATTCTTTATTGTAGTTACCGCTTTATCCATAACCACTTTAAAGGAAGACCTAGCATAGGTGCTGCATCAGACTCCCAGAGATGGACAGTCGTCTTTGCTGCCTTCCTGTTTCCCTTTCAATGACTTATTTGTTTTGTTTGTTTGTTTGTTTTGTTCTGTTTTGTTTTTCTGTGAGAGGCCTTTGTGAGAGGCATTTGAAGCCTTGACACACATGGCTGTCATTAAAATCAGCTCTGAATCACCTTTCCATTAAATGCATGCAATAAACCTTCTCAGCTTGTCCTAGCTATAATCTTAGTTTGCAAATATAGGCACCGAGATAGAGAACGGCAAGGTAATGATGACACCACACTGCTTTCTCAGTAAATCCCTCAAGGAAGAACTTTCATAAAGGCGCCCTTAGCTCGGCGTGGATTCAGGACCGAGGGCTAGTGCATGCCAGCATCAGGCAGTCAGTTAAGATGTGAGGCCTGCTCTCACAGCCCAGAGCTACTCCCGTCGCTGCAAAAGAAAGAGTGAGAACGGTTAAGTATGCTTATAAGCCAAAATTAACATGACTGACTTAAAATAACATTCCTGAGTTTTTCAGGCAGATGCATTGAAGCCAGTGATAAAGAGGAGACTATTCTCATCCAGGATCTAGACAAGGTGCAGTATTTCCCATAGGTGCAATTTGGTCTCCTTTGTGTAGTCCCTGTCTTATCCTGGCCGTTTATTACAGGAATCTTTCATTAGTTGCTCACTGATCTTACTCCCAAGAGCTGAAGTAATTATGTCCAAGAAATACACTGGTGTCAGCTGCTCGTGAGGGAAGTGGTAGAGTAGGTTTCTTTATAGAATTTCCACCTAATGTAAGCTATAAAAGTCATACTTAATATAGTGACCTGCATATCTCCAGTTAGCTAAACATTAATAATTAGGTTAAGTGTAATAATAATAATAATGTGTATTCAATTGTCAGGTAGGGGTTCAAAGGAAGAAATAAATATGTGAGGATATTTCAGCAATGTTCAAAAAGCAAAACAAATGCCTTCCAGAGCTAAACCTCCTGAACTGTTAGGAGTGTGCTCTAAGGGACATGTTAAGACTGTACCTGAGAAAAGCATATCTATAGTAGGTGTTTTGCTCCAGCGGGCAGATAGATACTGTGAATATTGCAAACTCTGTCTGGTGTATGGACTTCACTGAAAATTCTTGTCATCTTAATTTTAGCCAACTTCCTGTTTAGTTCTCTGAATGCATGGACTTCCCATTCAAGCTAAAAAGCACATTTCCTTCAGATGTTTCTACTAAGAGATGAGTCTTGTGATCAGTACGACCTTGCTGAATTATAACTTGATAGTGGTCAAATCTAAATTGCTTTTTATATGGCAGAGCTAAAAAGTAGAAAACTGTAGCTCTAGCAGGTGAAGGCCATGTGGAAAATGAGCCTGCAGCTGCAGCTAGTACAACCCTGAAGGGAATATAGCCAAGCGGAAGGAGCCCAGAGCAAGCAGATTGAAGGCTGAGCTGAAGGAGCAGATGCACGGACTAGCAGCTCAGGCCCAGACCCAGAAGGAGCCTGAAGTGTGCAAATATGGACTGGATGGAATTAGAAGAAACAGGACCCGATGAAGAGTAAGCTCCCAAGCCCTTGCTCCTCAATTGCTGCACCATTTGTACCACAGCAGAAAACTGTTTAAATTTCATCTAAAATAGTGAGTGAGCTCTTCTATTAAATAAATCTGAAACTCCTAGCATTGCAGTAGTGCCACAGCAGCCATACAATAATACCACATAACCCGTGCAGCAAGTTTTGGATGCATTCAGATTTTTCAAGGTTTCTGATTGACTTTGCTGAGTAGCAGTTTCCACCCCTCGTGTTGGAAATGCTTCTTGTTAACTGTTGTTGGGGCTGAAAGGTCTGTCCCATGCGGTAGAGCCTGGCTCCACCACCGCAGAGGAGGCAGGACGAGCAGTATCCCTGGCCATGGCCCGAAGTAGGGACCACCTCATGAGCTGGGCTTCAGAGGCTGCAATAAGGATAACCCGGAGGCAGCTGTGAATGTGGGCGAAGAAACCGCTTCCCCCCATTCCCATGACTGGTTCTTAGGAAGAGTCAGAGGGGAACACCCAAGTCTTGAAGCTGCCTGGTCTCTTTCCAGCGCCGTCCAGGCCTTGCCCAGGGGTGCGTCTTGTATAGGGTGCTGCAGGGACTCCGCATTGACATGCTCAGGGACTGCTGCAGTATGTGATGAAAATGAGGCTGAAACAAATTAAATAAGTAAGCAAGGCTCTGCTGCAGCGTGTCTGAAGCGGCACTGCAGTCAGCTCAGAACATTGGTCCTTTTGTCCTGCGGAGGGTCTGTCTGTCCCCTGCTCCAGGGGCAGCGAGGTTCTCCCCAGCTGCCACCGATGGCCCTCGCAGCGCTCGCGAGCCAGGGGCAGTTATGGGCAACCCCTGCCCTGACTGCTTTGGAGAAGTACCACCGCTGACATTATTTCTTCCTCCTAACTGGTCTATTATGGAGGTTTATGTTGTGATTATCCACAGTGCTGCTTCTTACGGAAACCGCAGGTTGTTACATAAAATGTGTCTTCCCTGACGCGAAGCCATTTGCAGTAGAAATGGGTAAAACAAAAGGAACTAGGATTATTAAAGTGGTTTAATCTTTGTGGGTTTTGTATGTACTGTGTGCTGAATTTAAGTTTGGAATTCACAGCCGGGAAATGTGGCCATTAAGAAACGCTGTATTCCTGTTAACTCCTGGGCTGTGGCGGGTTTAGTGCACTCACTGCTGGCAGCGGACATCAAGCCAGGAAAACCCCACTCCTGATGCAAAAGATAAAAAAAAAAAAAAAAAATTCAGGCACTGCCAAAAATACATAATTCTTTTTTTGTACTCTGCAGTTTGTTTTACTTAGGAAGCCGGCCTGGTCATACCCTGCAGCATGCATTCATTACAGTGATCTTTGACTGGCAGATGCAGAGTAATAAGATGCATATTTTAGTGCTTATTATAATACCCTGTCCAAAAACAACTTGACAAATTTGTGATTTCGACAGTATCTCATTTTGCTGGCTGCAGTGCTCTGTGATTGCCTGGTCCACGTGGCTTCCAGATTATGCATACCACCAATCCTGCTCATTAAAATGGCCACAGTTCACCAGTTTCGGTAGCTTGGAACGAACTTGGAATGAATTATTATACAACAAAGAGGCTGCTGTCATGCAGAACAAAAGACAAGCAAAAGAGAGCTTTGGCTTAATGAGGCTAAGTGAGTGTCTCCCCTGCATCACCAGCTACTTGACGGCCTTTGAGCATGGATTTTTTTCTCCACAGGCCAAAACCTTTGGTCTATTATTTTGTGTTTATGCACCTTGAGGCTAATATACATTTTAATATGCTACACATGGAGAAAAAAAATCAGCCATTAGATTAGAACATGTGCACTCCCTGTTAAGTTAATGACAGCCGAACATAGAGATAAATTTAGGTTTTCATATTTAATTATAGCACAGCGCAGTACGTTTAGCAAGGATAAATTGCACTATTATTATGCTTCATTTTTTTTGACATCTTTTCATATTAACCATGCACACTTACCCCTACTTCCTCCCCAGTGTCACACATAATGTCTCTGTGCATCATCCTTCTCCAACACCATTAATTTTTTATTCTGTACCATTGTATACGTATTGTTGTATTTGTTAGCTTGCTGGTTGAAGAAAACCATTAAGAACAGTCCGTTCGTTAGATGGTCTGCATAAGCAATAAGAATAAAAATAAGGATTAGTAATAAATAAATAAAAAGGAAAGAATGGGTCGGCATGTCCAGAGCTGGCTTCTCGTGCCTGCGGTTCGAGCAGGGCCGTCAGCCCCAGCTGCGGGGGCTCTCCGGCTGGGCCTGTGCAGCGGGAGCCCCTTTCCCGAGCGCCGATCCCGAGCAGCGGGGAAATTGTCCCGGAAAGCCTTCATTTGTTCTGCTGCGTTTCATAGGCGGGTGATCCTAATACGGACAGCGATGGTGTTAAGACATTTTAGATTACAAAAAAATCTGTTCTGAAGAATTTAATGTTGTTCTAGTTTATAGGAATAAAGCAGAGCTAGGTGGCACATGCCGTTCGCTGGGGCTTTGTGCAACATACATTATCTCTGTTTGTCAAAGCTATTGCTCCAAGAACAGCATCAGGATGTAGGCAAGACCTTGGCCTTGCAGAAGACTATAAAAAAATTAAAATGAGAGGCAAACTGGTGCACAATTCAGCCTTAACGTGTCCTTGTCAAGCCTTAATGGAAATGTTTGGCAGTTTCTGTGCTGCCGTGGGTTCGGTGACGATGCTGGCCTATTTGTCACTACCTGTGAGAGCTTTCAGGTTTGCTTTCAGCTCTGGGCTGAGCTGTCCGGGTTGCTGTGCCCTGTGAAAAATATGTTTCCGTGCTTTACAAAATTAAGGAAATACTGCTGTTTTCCAAAGTGGATTAGAGCAGGTAATAGCTCACAGAAAGAAGATTTTCCTACTCCTGCTGTGTGTATAAGCAAGTAGAATATATTATGCTGCAGGCTTATTCCTATATTATTCCTTATTGGATAGTTGTTTCATGACAGAAGACGCTGTGGCTTGATGACCAGAGGGTCATGACAGGAATAATAATCACCATATGAAAGGGTGCCTGGATCTCGGTGATAAAGCATTCCTCATCGCAATCACTCAGCACTCGCTGGTGCAAGAATTTTCCTCAATGGCAGAGATCAGCTTTTTCATATTCATTGAGAGCAAATCAGTCTTTCTCTCTCCTCTTACTGTCTCTCTCTCTTTCTCCCCTTCCCAAATTCAGTTCTGTAGCAGCTTTCACTGCCAAAGGGATTTTTCATTATCAGGTGAAGCTCACAGGGTCTGGAAATTTTTAGGATCTTGCAGTTTCTGGGATTTGGCATAGCAGCAGTGCCTAACTCTGGCTTCCCATGGAATAAAGCCCTGGGTCAGTAGTGACTAGTGGCAAATTGCTGGCAGTTCAAGCACTAGCAAATGTGCCAGCAATTAATGTGTGTGTGCAAAATTGTTCTCTCTCATTTTGTAAGTGCAGATTTTGATGCAAATGGCATTCGTGAAAGCAAGGTTGTGCCTTTCGAAATGGAAGCTATAATTATTAGTCTGAGAACTGATGATATGAAATTCTTCTTGTAGAATCTACCCCGGTGAGAGAACTCATTTATTAACAATATTGTGTGTTTCCAAGGAGTACTTCTAAACATCCTGTTGTTCATTATGCACCAGTAAAATGCTTGATGTTACACAAGAAATACAAAAGCATAGGCCATATTATACAGATATCCAGATGGCTTAGAAACATTTATGCAATCAGAAATGTCTCTTATGTATCTACCTGTAGGTGCAGGTATTGTTAGTTAAGCCTGCTTTTGTTTATGTGTTCATATTTTTCCATGGTACTCGTCACAGATGTACTTACTGATACTTGGGCATACTTGGGCTCTGTGTCTCTGAAAGAAACACTGTCCCCTTCAGCCTCCGACCTGGGAAAGCCTTCTGCTTAAATACCAAAGTGGTCTGCAGGACATAGGATTCGGTGTGAAGCAAGTGCAAAACAACTTCTGTGCAACTGGTCTTGGACTGAAGACTAAATTGTCATTTCAGGCTAAAAAGTGAATTCTAAGAACACTTTTATTCCTGTGTTAGTTTTGAAAGGGACTTCATGGTTTCTCACTTAATTTTCTTGACTGCAACATCTCTTAGTTGTCTTAGGAACAGATTTGGCCTTTAACAGAGCCCTAAGTGTAGTGACATGCACAGATGTCCCAGGAATCTAAGAGGATTGATTTATGGGGCCAAAGAAACTAGAACTCCTGAGTGCCCCTTATGTCCTGTCTAAATGATGTGTGTAAACGTGACATGTGAAGAACTCTGTGGTTTACAAATATTTGAAGTTTGTAATCAGCTGAGAGAGGGAGGAGTTTTATGATGTTGACTGAGAATTCAGCTAACACCGTCAAGTTGAATTGAAAAGGAAAAAAATGGTATTTAGGAAAAACAGCAGACAAATTATCCTGATTGTAAGGAAAGCTCTTCTGTAGAAACCATGTGGGGTTGGTGAGATGAGAGGGAAGGAGGACTTCCAAAGCCGGAATGGGTGGACTCTTCTGGCAAAGTGCCGCCGGAGAGCACGGGGCTGGCCGGCCGTGCGTGCCGACCTCGCAGCCTTCCCGAGGGAATGTCCTGCCGGCTGCGATGCCCAATCCAGCAAAGCCAGCGCGCCGCTCACGTGAGCGCTGGCGCTCGTCGAATAGCGTGCTATGGAAACGCCTCTTTGCCTAAACACTGCGACCACGATTTTGTCCTTTCCCCACTCCTTTTATTTTCAGTGCTATAAGAAATCCTTGAAGCTTTTTCTGAGTTCTTCTGTAGCTTTGATCCAGATGATGGATGCCTGAGTTTCCACAGCCAGCCTTTCTGAGTTCTTCCTGGACAAGCGGGTTGGAAATGTCTCTCTGCTTGCCCGCGCGCTAGTCACGCAGTGCGCAGGGCGGCTGCCGCTGCAGCGTGCCGGCCGGGCACGCCGCCGCTCCCCGGGAGAGCTGAGGAGACAGGGATCTGCTCTGCGCTGGCTGTTCCTGCGGCGCAGGATTCATTAGGGCCCTGCAACCGTGTTTGGGTCGTTCCAGGGAGCAATTACAGCCGGCCTGTAATCTGCTGCTCAGGAGCACGTTGGGCCTCCGTAATAGTCTGAAAGGGCCTGCGAAGAATTTTATTGATTTCCTGGGATCTCATTCAGGCTGATTGCGCTTGGGTACTCTGGTGGCTGAGGTTTAAGGACACCTACCCTAGCTCTTATTAAGGTGGTGGCTCTAATCCTCACCTAGCTGAGGCCTTGTTTGTCCTTCATTCAACACGGCAGGCAAATTTTAATGAAATAGCTCCTGTTTGTATTTTATGCCACATCTCTAGGTTGGATTGTCACATTTGGATCTATCCAGCGTAAGTCAGTGCATAACCCATATATTGGTCAGGATATGTCATGCCGTATATCTGTTCTTTCATTAATCATTTTGTCGCTTTCCTGTTTGACTACTTGGAATAATTAATGCATTTTTTCCTATTACTACACTGTATTTCTTCCAAGTTGCTGATTTATTTATACATCAAAGCTATAAAATACCTTGTTGTTTTATAGAGAATATCTGGATTTATGAGAAACCCAGAAGCATATCACTGGAATAGTACTTTCTTCAAGACCTTGAAGTTAAGTTTGAAGTAGTTGAATTCTAGAGCCTATCTGTTATAATTTTATGTCTTCCTAGTACCTGTCATTACAGCATGTAGCATTGTGTCCCAGATGCTAACCGTTACTTGCTATTTTCTGAATAGTTGTGCTCCTATGTAAAATATTAAAGATACGCCAAAAGGCATCTTTTCCAATTCCAGACTAAAAATTTAATCCAGACTCAGCGGCACTTTTTCATTGACTTTACTGAGCCTTTTTCAAATGCTGAGCACTCCTGACATTTTGAAGTGTCCATTTCAAAAATTTCCATTTGTAAATTGAAAACCAGAAAGCTCACTGTAAACCCACAAAACTCTATAAGCATAAATATATCTATGTTTTCACTTCTACTAAAAATTTATCACTAAGCTATAAACAACTTGCATGCCGTTTACATTAGCATAAGTGGCATTCTGAAGCCTCTAAAAGTGCCTGCTAGAACGGAAGTACCAGGACTCCTTTGGTGGCCCTAACCTGAGCGTGCCTTTTGTAACCAACACGTACAAAGAGCTCCCGCAAGGAAGGAGCGTGGTCTTGCCGAGCGCCCATTCTGCAGCCGATGGGACAGACCTAATTAATTCCTCACACTTCATAGTTCCCCCATCTCTCCTCACAACAAAGTCATAATCATCCACTTGATACGACTGCAACCATTTTATTAGCAAGTTTGTCATAGATTGGCTTTTGACCTCGCAGTGCTTAGTCCATGCATGGGCTTCTGTGCCTGCTGCAGGATTTTGGCCTTCATTACCAGGATAAAGCAGATGGAGTAGATAGCGCTCACATTTTGTTTCCATAGCACTTACTTTATTTCTCTTTTGTTTATCACTGAGGTATTTTAGTCCCCATAATGCTGATTATTTTTCAAGGTATTTATGGTGGCATCGGAGTGATGAACCTGCAGTCTGAAAACACCTATTTTAAAACGCATCTCCTCATCTGCTCCGTGTCCTTAGGGCTGCAGTTCCTCCAAGGCGGTTTGGGAGGGCACGGCAGTGTGGAGTTGTGACCAGTGTTTGGACTGTATGCCTGTTGGTTCCTAATCCAGCCTACATTTGGAACAGTTTTCAGCGCTGCCTTGCAGCAGCCTGTGCTCTGCTGAAAGCACCAGCTGACCGTCCAGCCAAGAGCCCTGAGGTGCCTCGGTAGCTGCCCCGCCGAACTCGCCGTTGGCACCGTCTCACCGAGCGGCCTTCACGACGTCCACGGGCGCCTGAGGTGTGGGTACGGGCCTGGCTGAGCCAGGAGCAGCGGGAGACCCGAGCGGTGGCTGACGTGGGACAAGGTACCTTGGAGTGTGGCTCTGGATGCCTGCGCTGGGGCGGCCCGGCCGCCTTTGGAAACCCAGAACTGGGACCAGGGATTTTGAAACTGTTCGGCTCAAGGACAAGTAAGCCTCTGGTATTAGATCCCATTCCAAGTGGCTGATGTTCATTTAGAAAATGGAATTGGATCAGGTTATGACAAAAATTTCTTTAAT
Organism: Nothocercus julius; assembly: GCA_013398735.1. Lineage (NCBI taxonomy): Eukaryota > Metazoa > Chordata > Aves > Tinamiformes > Tinamidae > Nothocercus > Nothocercus julius. Next base: position 336,212 of record VZSV01000350.1, read on the forward strand.
AGTACCTCAGCAGATTGACTATCTACTTCCACATCTGTAGAGAAATGAATATTAATTCAGTCAAATTCATTTTACATTCATTTAAGGCTAGCTTTGTACCTCTAGCCAGGAGATACTCAGGTATGACGGTGAAAGGCAGTGTCACAATACAACTTGCCTTTAGTTTCAAGTATATGAGAGATCATATGGTGCTATTAGCCCAAACCAGGATAATTCCGTACTCCAGTTGCAAAGAAAACTTGGATAGTCAAGTATTAGAGACGTAGTGGTGGATAATTGTATCCTCAGCACATAACCATAGTCAGCTCTCCCTGCCTAGGTCCCACTAGGGTATTTTAATTTTCTTCTTGTCTTTCATCTCATAAATGTGCTTCCCACCACAACACACACCATATGCTATTGGAAAAGGGCTGTAAAACTTTATAGGTATATATGAGAGTATTATAAAAGTATAATGAAGTAAAAATAATGCAAAGACATAGAAATTATTGAACAACTGCATTAAAATATTAGGCTGGCTTCATTTTATTGCCTTTGGTTTCTACTTGACATTTCTAGTCATGAAGGATAGAATTCTTTTTCAGAGCTAAGATGGTAAAATTTAGATTTTTAACAGTACTTGTAAATGTTTGCTTAAACAAGTAAATCATTTTAGTATGTTAATGAAAAGACTGCTTAGTTTTAGCTCAGTTGGTATGAAACTGATTTCTGATGTTTGTATTTTGAAAATATTTTGCTTGCTCCTAGGGAAATATTTTAGTTCATAATATAAGTTTTTCTCAGGCCTACTCAAATGTTAAATAATTAAGCAGAGTTATAACTAAAGTAATAATACAATGATGGGAGTGACCATATCCCAGGCAGGTGTTTGGTCTGGGTAATCTGAAAAATCAATTTCACCCCAAAACCTGGCTCCTCTCTCTGAAACTTCGTCAGGGAAAACAGCACAACTGATCTCGGAGGTTGTTTCACAGCTCTCAGAAATGGTCTCAGTAATTCTGTATGCAGGCTCTTGCTTAGAAGCGAGTAGTTTACAAACCATCATCCTGAAGGCAAAGATGGACAGTAGAAAGGTCTGCTGACCTTACCTGCATTTTTTTTTTTTCAGAATAGAATTATTGGAAGTCAAAATTTCCATTTCAAATGGTGTGTTTTCTTCCCCCTAAAGCAGGTGGAGAACTAGGTGTTTGAACTTCCCATGGAAAGAGTCTCCCAGAAATAATTACAAAGAAATTCAAAGCATTCCAGGCTTTTTATCTCCTACAGTGAATGAGCAGGGGCTGTTCCTGGCTGCCCTTGGCAGGTCCTTGCACTGGATGTTGTCCTTTGTGGTCCGTGAGGACAAGCAGGGAAGGACACCGATTCCAATAGGAGCCACCCTGAGCCATGACGCCAGCTGCTGGGAGCCTGGCAGCCCGTCCAGCCTTGTCCTGGCTGCTCCAAGGGGTAGGGACTGCAAAAGCGGTTGGTTGGTGATCAGAACTTTATGTTGTGGTGTTAGTCTGGGCTGAAGGCATTTTTGAAAAGTAGTGATCTTCATAGCCAGTTGTGAAGTGGCTTGGCCAAAGTTTCCGTTTCATCCACTCCCCGATAGCTCTTACATGCACAAGGACCTCAGGACTTCAAAAAGTCTACTGTAAGTTTTGCTGTGATGTTTATAGCTGATGGCATTTTAAGTGATTCCTCATCCCTTTATCGCAGCAACCAGAAATATCAGATAAAGGTTGAAACCTGCTTTACTTTGTCTCACTCCAGGGGTATGTTCTTTCCACTAACAAAAAAATAAGAAGTCCTTTCAGACATATAACGAATAGAGCATGAAACTCAGAGTCTCCAGGTCTTGTTTTCATGGGAAATGTTTGAAAGGAATTAGACTGTTTTCCAGGGAAAACTTACAGCCTACTGCTTGTGTATAAATTAACATCAGTGAAGGTAGTAGATTTAAACTGCAACATCGATTTCGTTTTTAGCTCTGCTTTGACTTTATATAGAAGGATTTATTATTGCTGTGATTTACCTTCTACCAAGAAGGAAAAGGAAAGAAAAGTGAGAAGCAGCAGCATTCATGATCATTGCTTGGAAGGAGCTAGTAGGTGGGAGCTGCTGCAGCTTGCCTGCTCGGGCGGGCGCGCGGCGGTAGGCACGAGCCTCCCTTCTCCAGGCCAAATCTCTGGCCTTTCCTGCACGGCAGTTCGGCTGCAAGGTTCGGCACGCGCTGGCAGGCAGACCTGTCTTCCAGCTCACATGAAGCGCTGACCTCCCTGATGGCCTCTGCTTTCTTTTTCCCTTCCCACCTCCGTGCTTTGCTGGAAGCCCTCGAGGGTCATCGCAGGTCTAGAAGAGCAAATCCCGGTGCTCGTTCCGCTCTCCAGCAGCTCGGCACCCAGGATCGCTCGCAGCCCAGCTCGCGGCCGGGGCCGCCGCGCTGGTTCCACGGGCAGCCTGGACTCGCAGCAGCACCGCTTTTGTCACGGGGCTGCCCGCGGTGACCGAGCTGTCCTGGGGCCAGAACTGTGACACAAGCTCCCGTGGGATTCAAGAAGCACGGTTAGTGCCCCTTGCCTTTCACAGAAAGAGTAAATGGCATTTCTCAGCTTTGCCTTCTCTGTGCAGAGTGCATCGGTGCTGGTTTTATTTTTTTGGGAAGTACTGAAATGTTACCGAGCCAAATCAGCCTGGCCCATAAGCAAGGGATAAGAATGAGAGCACCCAGGAACCACACGAGATAGCTGGTGTCCATTGGGTAATCCATGCTGCTGGGATAGTTTAGTAACGAAGGTGGCATAAAACCTCTACAAGAGAAAACAGGAATACAAAAACAGGAATGCAAAGAGTGTCCATTTTATTTCATTTGTTTCCTCTTCTGAAAAAAATAGAATAACCGAGAGGAAGACTCCAGAAACTTAATTAAATACTGAAAGGAAATTAAAATTAGTTCCCTAGACTGATTCTGTAGCTATTCATTTTGTATTATTTTCAGAAAAAGGAGGACATTAAGAGCAGAATCCTCAAGGTACTTACTGTGCCCAAGGAGAGGGGAGAGGTGTCCAGGCTAATCTGCAGCCACTACTGCCACTAGGAACTGCCAAGTATTTGG